>CM059204.1:18236017-18663517 GCA_030347435.1 Clarias fuscus | reverse complement strand
CTGAGATACAGCCAGAGACTGTAGTTCTTCTATTGAAAGCTTTGGATCAACTGAGCTTTCTGGATCGACCAGCAACACAAGACGACAAGATTTCCTTGGATATTTGTGATTCACGTAATTTTTTTCTTTCATAAGTTTCCTTGCTGCTGTTCATATAAGCAAAACATGAACCGCAGCAACTCATTTCTGAGGAAAGTGACTAAAGTGTGATGAAAAAGTCAAACCTAGATCGCATCACAGACACATTTTTTCACCATGAGGGGAGACGAAAACATAAGAAATACAGAAAACAGTGTAGCGTGCCATCATAATTTAATATAATAGATTATGTGGGTTATTAGACGGCACAGTGGCGTAGTGGATAGCACTGTCGTCTTGCACCTCCAGGGTTGGGGGTTCGATCCTCACCTCATGTCTTTGTGCATGGAGTTGGTATCTTCTCCCCGTGCTTGGTGGGTTTCCTCTGGGTAGCATGGTTTCCTCTGACAGTCCAAAGACATGCGGATTATGGCGTTCCTGGATTGACCATAGTGTGTGTGTGTGTGTGTGTGTGTGTCCTGCAATGGCTTGGCACCCCATCCAGTGTGTACCTCGCATTGTGCTCTAAGTCTCCTGCGATAGCCTCCAAGCCCCACCACGTCCCTGTATAAAGGATAAAAGATGTTGATGAGATTTTAATTTATTGCTTGAATAAAAATGTCTAAAAGTTGCTTGATTTGTTGCTACTTACTGTATATCCTGTTTTGGCTGTAAAGTTGCTTAAGGCATCTAAAATGTTAGGAAATTACTTACTTACTTACTTACTGTATTACAAGATTTTTACATTTGCACTGCACTAGCATTAGCATTATGTTTTTGTTTTTTAGTCACTAAAAAAAAGGTTGCTTCCTTCCCCAGACCTACACAATTTCCACACACCAATTTAAAATAAATAAATAAAAATGTTCCTAATTGTCATGTTTTATTCTAATATCTGCCAAGTTCTTGGTTTCAAACTAGCATTGTTTTGGTGCTTATAGCTAAGAAGCTAAGTGGAAAAGTGCAAACAAGTTTGACTTTACACACTGGCTGTGTGTCAGAGAAAAGGTACAGCATACAGGTGGTCTCTCTCTCTCTCTCTTACACACACACACACACACACACACACACACACACACACACACACACACACACACACACACATATGTTACCTAGAACTATGTGGGTAATTGTTACTTTTTCAGTTGAATACAACTGGTGTTTATCGACCATTATGTGAGCCCTTGGCAGTTAATGGCTGCAGAGGAACAGCCCGGCCCCGCGCTCCAGTCTATTTTCAAACCGGTACTCTCCGTGGGAGCTCTCTTCGCCTTCCCTTCGTGCTTTCTCCGTCCTCCTCTGTGTGATTCCTCTTCAAACGCCGGATGATGGAGCAGCCGTTTATCTAGTTGTCCTGATGCTAATGGAATATCTTACTTATCCCACAGGGAGCCAACCTGTTCCCTCAGCAATGCCAGATTATGCATACTCACTCATGCTTCGCTTTATATTTCCACAAACACGTTGCTTCTTATTGTTTGGATGATGTCATCAGATACAAGGGCGAGTGAGGGCTGGTCAGTAATGGCCGTAAACGTGCCAATTCATGTTGTCATGCGTACACCATATCGGAGCATGAAGACCTCCTGCTTTGTGGCCCATCTGCTCTTATGAGGTGTGTGTGATAGGAAAAGTGTCACAGCATGCTGGTCTTTTTAATCTGTTCTCTTCTAGTGTGATGAGCGAACCAGAATGGCACAAATAACAAGATTTTAATTGTGCATATATGGCTGTGATGGCATAGTGACTCAGTGGTTAGAACTGACACCTTACACCTCCAGGGTTGGGGGTTTGAATCTCACCTCTGGTCTCTCTGTGTGTGTGTGTGTGTGTGTGTGTGTGTGTGTGTGTGTGTGTGTGTGTGTGTGTGTGTGTGTGTGTGTGTAAGTGAGTGTAGTTGAATAGTTCCAAAGACATGTGGTCTAGGTAGATCAGTGATCCGGAATCGCCCATAACGTATGAAAGAGCTATTCGCTGCAATTCGTTGACACCCTCTCCAGGATGTCTCCTGCCTTGTGCCCAAAAGGTTTCCTGTGATAGGCTCCAGGCCCCCCATGACCCTAGACAAGATAAGTGGTATAAATAATGGATTGAGTAATCATTTCAATAAGATATACCTTCCTGTGTGAGGAGGAACACCTTTCTTCCAAGTTCAGGAACCTCCTTTGTTTGAAATGTGGTTCTCCAGAAAGCAGAACAAGATGGTTCTTCTGAACGTTGATGAAGGCAGCTTTTCTTGAACTCAGAAGTATTTGGCTTCTCCCAATCCTGGAACCAGTCAATTCCTTCTGTAGTTAGAATGAAGCAGCTTCTAATAAATTTGAAGCACAATGGCTTCTTAGAAATCCTAAACAAGGGCTCTCTTCCAGACTTTCCAAGCCAAGATATTTACTTCATGCCATCAGCTTCTCTTGAACTCAGGAGAAGACCAATCTGAACTCAGAACAAATCAGCTCTGACTGAACTTTTTACCTTACATGGTTTCTCTGAACTTGTAATCTGTTTCAAGCCCAGTACGAACTTAACCTGGTGCTTCCACCTGAACATGAAACTGAACTCTTTGACCTCAAACAAAAACAATGCTTTTTCTTCTGTTTAAGCCTCCAGAATACAGAAAGTAAAAAGTGAGACAATTAGTAAGACTCTCATCCATGCTCCATTTTTTGTGACCTTGCTGGAGCTTATTACTAGTCTCTTATAATAAAAAGAATCAGCATTTTAGAATCTAAAAGGAATTAAAAGAGATACTGCTGAAGAATCTCGCTCTAATCCAGACACCCATGAGATGAAAAAAAATTAAGACTTCTTTCTTTTTTTCTATTCTTCTTATTCCTCGATCCATCACTCTTCTAGTATCTCTTTAGAAGGGGTAGGACATGTGGGAAAGAGACCAGGGCTTGGGAGGCATCATAGTAGACAAGGAAGGCATTATTCTGCTGGTGGTAGAATGCCAGCACGGCTGGATTTTTTTAGCACTGTTTGTGGTAGTTGGGCAGAACAGGCGGGTAGATTGGACTGTCTCTCTTGGTCTCTTGAAATTAAACATTGCAGTGAAACTAAATGCCTTTGTGGCTAATCTTATTCCAAACGCCTCTTACAGCCTTTGAGCTCGTATTAGCCAACATAAAAGGGCTATTTTATTCTTCAATCAGTCATGTGGCGATAGCAGGTCCTTGAGGGGAATTTGATAGCTGCTGGTTGAGCCATACAAATAGGAGGCAAGGTGGCTGTGTTGGCGTTCCTTTTCGTGATAATCCCCTAATTTAAAAGAACCTAATTTAAGAAAAACTTTTTTTTTAATAGAATATTATTTTATCCTGCTTAGGTGGCAGAGACTAAGAGCAGTATTTGTCCAAATTACTTTAATATAAAGTTCATTCAGGTCTTTCTGTGAATAAAATATGTGCAGCAAAGTTTTCAGCGAACTCAGCGCAATTTAAGCCGAACTCTGTAAGGAAAATTTCTTACCAAATAAATCCTGTAGAGCTTGAATGAGACTGCATTACCATGTCACTGAGTACTAATGGGTGCCACCACTTTGCTGAAAAGTGCTCACTACCTGATCTTTTCTCTGCGCTATAACTCTGTAGCACATTTCCCCCAGTTTGGTGAGAGTAGCAAAGAGTAGGCCTGACAGACCAATTTCATGGAATGATACAAGTGAAGAGATGGAACAAAAGTAGCGAGGTAGTGAAAGCATGCAATCCTCATGGAAAAGAGGAGAGGAGGATAAGAAAGAGTGAATCCTGTCACTCTGAAAAGCCGACAGATTTCCGATGTGCACAGAGGCCAGTTCGAATGGGTTGCCTGAAAATGGTCATTGTGCCATCACAATTGACAATGGGCCCAAAATATGACTAGGAAAAGCATCCTGTTTGTGAAAATAATAATGCTCAGGGACATGAAGGGCCGCGTTGCCGAGCAGATCAGCTGTGCTGGCCACCAGCGTGTATTAATCAATGACGGCCGGACTGGAGCTATTCCCAGATGAGCAATAGAAATGAAGAAACACTGCCAAATGCACTTTCAGCTTTTGAGTGAAATCATTAGTTTGCAGATAGTTGTATAGAAAAGCTCCTAACTGGTTTACAAAATCTGTCCGTCTCCCTGTCCCTGCTGCTCCCCAGCTCGATCTGAATTCTAGCTTCTCATGAAATCCTAAACTCCTAAACTTGTGAGAACATCGTGTTCTTTTCCTAATCACCATAGCTGTGATAATATTTTTTTAACAATCTGATTGAAATCGTTTTGATTAAATATTTCCAATTTACCTTCTTACATGGATGCTAATCCTATAAGATGAGTATAGTTCCACCTGCTGTGCAGCTTTTAAACCACTGGAAATCTAACAGAAGAAGAGAAAGCAGATGATCAAGGGTTTTTTTCCCAATTTTGAGGTTAGGTTAGTTATATATTATCATCACATATTGATGTGTATGGTTATACTTTCCTTCTTTTTTCAACAAACCTCGCCTTGTGCGTTATTATTGGTTACAAGAGATCAATCCCATCTACAATTGGTGCACAACCACTATAGATGCTTTACTATGGGTGAAATGCAAGCGGCCTTCTTCCAACAAAGACCCGGGAATAGAGCCAGTGGATGAAAGTCATTTTTAGAGACTGGACGGATAGAGTTGTTCTTACAGAATCTGGTCACATCATCTAATGCTACCCCCCTGGGGGAGGACATCAGCAGAAGAATATATTCAATCCAACAACAAAGGAAAAATTGCACCAGTATTATGCAAGTATTTAGATATATAATATTTCCCTATTGAAAGTATTCTCAAAGGTTTCATCCCAATTGAAAGTTCAGTCCGATAAGGCTGGATGTGGTCAGACTATTCCGATTTAGGGGTTTAAATGCTGCATTTTTATTCTGATTGCTCTGTTATTCCCTATTATTTTCAGAATGTTAGGGTTCATATAAATGCAGCAAATGATACGACAGAAAAAGTTAGAGAGTCTGAGAGTTTTTCTTATGATTGTGAAAAGCTGCTTTGTGGCAGTGACAATTGTTAAAAGCGCTGTACTGTACAAATAAAATTTAATTGAATTGAGAGTTTAAGAGAAAGAGAGTTAAAAGTTTTAAACCTGAAAGAAGTATCCAGAAGTTTGAGTGAAGTAAACCAATGTTCAACGGAGCATGAGTTTCAAAACTTCATAATGGCTGGTAATACAGCGTGTCGCTCATGGACCTCGGGTGCTCATATGCATCATAAAAGGTCTTATTCTATGTGCATCCTTAATTCCTTATGCTCTCTATAGGCACGATGCCCTGAGAAACTTCCTCTTGTATTTACAGAAGCAGCAGGATGCGAGAGGCTGCAGTCAATTGCCCGTCTCACGTTATCTACCGCTGCGCTTCCATTGCCGTGGCCCACAGGCAATTCTGACAGGAAACTGATGCGCGTCTCCTATGGAGTCATCAGTCGCTTGACTCTGAAGTGGATAGAGTTCAGTTCCCCACTGAAGCTCAGCCTTCTCTTTTGTAGACATTCTGTATACACTCTACACACGTCCCCACATGCACACACTCCTTTTGTTTCTTGCTCCCACAGAAACGTACATGTACGCACATACACGTCTGATGTTCAACAGGGTACTTGGGCTGCGAGCTGCATTTAAATGATGAGTCTGGCAGTGTTTCACTTTGCTGTGAGGTTGCTGTCAGTGTCCTGTTACAGCGCTGTTTGTCTCAGGATGGATGAAGCCAAATCTCTGCTTTGCAGGTGAGATTCTTGTCTGCGGAGAGGTGGCGAGTGCGACACTGGGCTTTGCTTTATCAGGAATAAACAGACCTGCTGTCTGTGTTTGGAGAATTTTAAAGTGGCTTAGAGAAACTACTGATCAAGATCTCCATTTTTTTAAATTAGCACTTCTGCTCAGTATGACACCAATCAATCAGACAGATCAGAAAGAAAGTTACATTGGACAACTAAATGAATCCAGTTTTGTACATATTGAAATATTATGACAACAGTTTTACATACGTGTCTTTTAGCTCTTTAGCTAATCTAGGCATACAGTGGTCGATAGGGGTACAACCATAGACTCGTCATCCTCGTAATACAGTATGCGGCAAAATATAAAGTACTGAAATGAAAAGACGAACGATATTACCTTGTTGTCATCTGTGAGTTAATTTCTCCTGAAAGAAGCTAACCTACACACTATTAGCATGTTGATTCACCACGGCATGCATAATGTAAGTGCTTGAAGTGCGCACCGACTCGCTGTAGACCGTGCTCATATCGTTCATGAGACTCTCAAGCTGGGTTCCCGGAACAAAGGTCGCTGCAGGCTCCAGCAAAAGGAGACGATTTGCTCACGTAATGCAGACACTGTTCTTAGCGGATCTTCACAGTTGAACACACTCTCCTTTAACATTCTCCACAAGTAGGCATCAGGTGGTGTAAGATCGGGGGAATGGGACGGGTGAAGGAAGGAATTGTTCTGCTATCTTTTTCAATCTCAGCCCCCATTCACCAACCACTTCCTTATGAGCGGAAATAATACTCAACTATGAATACGTCTTCCTCCATTGAGAGACCCATTTTCGGCCGGAGCTATACCCCGTCGACAAACACACATGTTGCCTGAGTTTCAGGACTGTATATTTTGGTGAAACTTGAAACAAGGAAAAGTGATTAAAGAAAGTGCTGATTTGTTTATAATATTTCGAATCATAAACATTAAAATATTGTTTGTATAAAAAGATGGTCCGGCTAGATAGATCTTTTTATTTAATACCAGAAGGAAATTCAATATCACAGTAGAAATCCAAAAAGTAGAGTGTGCAAGCAATATCTGTATTCACAATAATAGAAAATAAACAAACAGATTTAATAAAGAAATATGTAGAATATGTTACTGGATTCAGAGTGTGTATAGCCTCACATACCAGCGCTGTCTGAGTAAATAGTAAGTATATACAAATAATAGCTTAAAATGGGAATAAATACAAATCGTTATGATCAGATGTATAATACAAAAAATATATTTTAGTTAATTAATAAAATTAATTGTTTATATGAAAAAAAAAACATAATGAACAGCACCTGATGTGTAATTTTAGCAGTAAATACAACTCTAAAGATTAAATGGTTAAAATGACCGTGGGTTTCTCCCCTGCGCAGGGCTGGTGTCAAAGCTTCTAAAAGTTCTTATCAACAGTTATGCCGCGGTCGTGTAACTGATAACGTACTCCACAGAGCTATCAGGCTATCAGTCACTTCACAAATGCCATTTCCTGGCAGTCTTACCAGAAGAACACAATTATGTGACTCTCTGTGGGTCGTGCAGATTAGTGCTCAAACTGTGCGACTGTATTCAATGCATAATTGATAGTGCACATTGCCACATATTTGCATCGCAATATATCCTTTCCCAATATATGGTCAGGCCTGTGCAGCTGCTGAATGTCAATATCTGAATAACAATGAGGTTGTAATTCGGAGCACTGTGGAAGTACAGTAGGAAACGGGAAAGAGACAGATCATGTGTCTTTACTTTATGAATATTTCTCTTTAATGTTTCTTTATTAGCGATTCTGTGTTAGCATTTGTGTAAATACAAATTCTCATCTACTAATCCGGATCTAAGCGGCTAAGCGCGGTTTTCGAAACAAATCCAGCAGCTGAACTGAAAAGCGGGGGAAAGAAACTGGTGATATTAGTGTTCATGCCTGAGCTGTGATTGGATAGGAGCTTTTCTGCTCATCCTAGATTACAGTTTGATTGCTGGAGAGCCAAACATTAAAAAGGATTAGGGATCAAACCATCATGTCTGTCGGTCCTTTTGCACGTTTTTGTCATTGAGGTAATGATTTTGAAAGAATTCAAATTTCCCATTATGTAGAATTAAACTGGTCAAGTTGAAAGACACTGAATTTTAATGAATTTCTTTTTTTTTTTTTTGGTTGGTTTGAGTTTGTTACAGTTTTAGACATGTAGGTATTTTGAATGGACTGTGTGCTGAGCACCAGTCTTTCCCACAAGGCAGGACTTACTAATAAACATTACAATTTGATAAAACTGATTTCACATCCTGTTTCCTTTTACGCACGCAGTTCTCTTTTGGGACGGCAGTTTAGCGTGTTTCTGTCTGTATTTGTGTCTAAATGAGCATAGCTCTACTGTACATTTACATGATGTACTTTCAGTACCAGATTTTTATCAGTCAGAAAGAGAAAAAAGCCAGCTTAGAAGCTTGGAATAGACTTGTGGGTGTATAATAGACCTAAAGTACCATAACTCTGTATGTCTTTGTGACGTTACAGACAATGGGATTGTGTATAGAGAATGTAACACATTTAGTATATGCATGCCACTGCATCTATGTACTGTATATAATATTAAAGCAAGTACCCTTCATGACTCGTAAAGATATTATAGAAATAGTTAAAAGTTTAAAGCTATAAAATAAGCTGATCAGCATCTGGCATATAACGGCTTATACAGTAAGGTTCAGATTTCATAGTGTACGCACTTTTTTTTTCTTTTTTCGAGTAAGCCATGCTGTGTAGCTCTTTTGTTTATGTTTGATGGGGATTTTGGCGGTTTGTCTGTGCATTCTGTTGTTTCTGTGTCTTTTGCATACTTGTAACCTATGACGTGGCTTGGCTCTGTTGAATGATGCCACACCCACCTTATAGCCACACCCACCTCGAGGGGGAAAAAGCCATACATTTGATCACAGAATTATGTAAATTGGCATAGAACTTTCATTCAATTCTGAACAGCCAGTTTTGCATGACAAAATCGGCTGGACAGACACATTTTTGGTTTATGGTCCTCCAATGAGTACATAGTGTAAAGATATCATTAAAAAGCGAATTCTGACTAATGTACAGACAAAGTCTTTCTTAGATAGATAGATAGATAGATAGATAGATAGATAGATAGATAGATAGATAGATAGATAGATAGATAGATAAAAAAAAATCTGCATCTAACCTAAACCTTTAGCAACCACAATGTCATTAGCAACATTCTCACAAATATAAATATACTGAATAAGTCTGTTTTTATTTAGTATTTTCTTTCAGAAAGATAACACTGAACCACATATAAGATTATTATTACACCTATTACATAAAAAAAGAATAACCATTATCTGCCCTTAGAACGAGAGGCTTTAAAGCTTGAAATGACAGCTTGAAAAAAAAGAAAATCAGAAATTGGTTTTATAATCATATATTTAGTTCAGTGTAATCTTCTAACATAAAATACTAGATAAAATTGAACTGATTTGGGAAATGTTCACTTGCAAAGATGTCATTTTTGCAGTGGGTCGTCCCTCTAAGCTGTGGCTGCTGTTTAATCAGCATTATCCATGAGCGCAGATTATCTTTTCCCGAATCCTTCCTTTGAGTTGTCGCCTCATAACTGACACGTTTTCATCACACATCCATCTCCAACCCTAGGAAGGAAAATTATCATAATAAACATAGTAAATGGCAGCGAAAGTCCATCCGGTTACTAATTCATGCTTGGGACTCATGAAAAATGTGTGACTGGAATTATTTCTCCGCTTTTAATCCTCTGTAATCAGAGCGCGCTTGAGAACCATTTGTCAGCGAGGAATTCTTCTGCCTGGCACGCTTTTTCCCCTCTTTCTAAGCTTCCAAATGAGTAACGCTTTAGCCGTGCTGGTTCGTGTACAGGCATTCTGATGAATCCTGTTTTTTTTTTTTTTTTTACTTTTTTTTTACTTTTTTCCTTTTGTTCCCCTCCATCTTGTTCTTCTGCCAAGTTTTCACGACCACCTCCCTGCTGTGCCAGTTGTTCCTGTTCCCAGGAAGATTCTGGTTTATAGAGGGGAATCGGGTAAAGGAACAGTGTTACGTTTCCATGTACAGATCCCACAGAGGATCACGCTTTCCATGCAATCCATAACATCCATAACTCAAAAGCAGTTTTGCATGGGTGAATTATGAACGGCGGTTTCGGAATACGGCGTACTTGTCGTGAAGTATCTCTGGAGAAGTAGTTCGCAGCAGCTTGCGCGTAAAGGGATCTTGATTTGAATAAGGTTAGGAGAACATCAGCGCAGCTCAGAGTGGAATCCCCTATTGTACCGTGCCTGTGCGCGCTTCACAGAGATGAAACAAAACCGCTCGGGCTTTTTTTTTTTTCCTTCCCCCAGCTATGAGCTATGAAATTTATTGTAGTGCCACCCGGAGAGAATTAGTGGAGGACCTGTGGTTCCTTTAACTAATCTGAAATGAATTTGTAGGACCACGACACAAAGCAGCAGATGAACAGATGCTGGTTGGAAAGAGACTTCTGTCTTTTAACTCGGCACTTAAATAGCTGCTTGCGATTCAGGTAGGCACTCGCGAGCGACGCGGTCACCGCGCAGATGCTCTCATCAGTGAGAAAATTGCTTTACAAATGGTATCACAGCAGCCAAGACACAATCCTCTGTTAAGGCAGTGACCTGGCTGTAAGTCAAAAAACATTGCCTTTTTTATTTCAAGCCAGAGATTTCATGAAAAGGGACAAAAAGAAAACAAACAAAAAAAAGTTTTCTCTCTCTGTCCGCGGCACACTTTTTTTGTTTGTAGGGCGGCTGCTGTGAAAATAAAAAAAGAATATAATTGATAGTATTCCAGGATTATGCTTAAAAACCTATTCTTGAGAAATCCAAAAGATTGATGGTCTTAAAGGTCCTCGTGATCAATATTAGAAAAGCTCGATGAAGCCATATTTGTATAATGATATATGGGTTATTTTTATGATGATGATGATGATGATTATTATTATTGTTGTTGTATTTTATTAGTAGTAATAAAATTATTATAATTTTTTTAAAATATTACAATTAATATTACCTCTATTCTTGGCTTTTGGGTAAGAGCTTGTGAGCTTAGGTGTAACTCCGAGTCTGAAAAAGAGTGGAGCTGTAAATCTGCAGACATATAGGTCACGAGATTATTAGGTTATTGGAGATCGAAGCCTTTGTGCGTCTGCATCATTTTTCATCCTTATAATTGGGAAGTTTTGTGCTACAGTGTGCCAGTTTGGTTTGTTTTGCTCAGGACAGAAGTGCAAAAGTCGATCTGTGTGACTGTGTGCAAGCGTGTGACTGAGTGTGTGCACACTAGGCAAGATAGTAAGCCTGAAACTGTTTACTGATCTTTACAGTCTGTGCGTAAAGTAAATATGCTGTGATTGATGATATATCCTTCATCATCAAGCCTATAATCAAACAAGATCTATTATTGTTTTATCCTGTATGACGATATTAATGATGACGATGATGATGTTGATGATGATACCCACTTGTAATCATGAGCCCAGTTGATGCTTATTATTATGTACACACTTTCAATAAAAGCTGTGCGCCATGTGGGTGTTCGAGCTTTGATTTCGCTCTAATTGGCTGTGTGTTTGCCTCTGGTTATACGGATATAACTAATTAGGCTCAAGAGTGATCATTAAAATGATATAGCGTGGCCCATGCAAGCCATGTATTTAGCTACAGCAATTAGGGAATTAATCACCTGTAAAGATTCTTCATCATGCCATGTACTGTGTTTTGCAAAGAGTGGGCGTGTAAGCCACAAAAGAGTACGAGTTTAGAAACCTTAGAAGCTCCAAAGGATATGTTCTGATCTTCAGATGCTGAATGCTCATCTGAGTTATCGCTGTCCCCTCCGACAGCTAACGCTAAACCCCTGTCGAAGCATCGTTAAAGTTTCACACCTGAGACACGCCCTCGCCGCTTATTTACAAGCCTCTGTTCCTGCGTATAAGACGGCAGCTTTTACTAACTCCCTCCCAGTGTCCTGGATTAAGCCTCAAATACATACAGAGTACAGAGAGAGAGGAAATCTCTTTGTTACTTCAATTACCGGCCTGCGCATTCTCTCAGTTCCCTCTGATGAAGGACGGGACATGGAAATAGCGTCACTGATGTGTAAAAGTTGTCTTCTGGGTGTGTGTTTTTCTGTTTCTCTGTCTTGCAACTGTCTTAACAGTACAAACTTACCCTATGAATGTTATAGTCATAGTTAATTAGACCAACATACCTGGAGTTCTAACTACAAAACAGTTCCCACAATATACATACTGTAATATATATCGATACAGGAAAGTTTGAGCCCTGGCACTGATACATATCAAACACCTCAGCTTTATTCTTTCAAGCTCAGTAAATGCATGAGTTCTCTCTGGACTCCAGCAGCAATTATGTCCTGATAGGAAACACATTCATCTTGTAATAACATCTAGCGTATGCTAATGGATGTTGGGTAAAGAAGGCTTTGGGTATTAATCGGTCATGTACAGAATGAGAAGGGTGATGCGCAGTGAAATTACATTAGCATAGACTCTCATTTGTAGACTCCTTGAACTCACTGCAGCACTGACGTTTCAGGAAAAATGTTGAAAGTGGAGATGAGTTTGTTCTTTCTATTTCTCTAAGGTGTCTCACCCTGGCTCACTTCCCTCAGGGTGTCAGTTCGTAAAATATGAACGGGGCAGAGCATATCAGTGAACATTGTGATTGTGTTGCATAAGAACTGCCCCTCAGTGAAAAGATCGAATTACCTTGTTTGGTTAAGATGTTAGCAGAAAATGTATGGCTTATCAAATTCTCACATTCAGAGTTCAACTAAAAGATGGCTTGCCTAACAGATTTATAATTGAATTTCAGCCTTTTTTTAGGTTTCACATCCTCTACTGTTGGCAAATGTTTTGAAGGTGTTTGTTGGAAATTGCAACGGCTCCATCACCCGTCCTAATAAAGCATTCAGTTTTCAAGTCTTAGTTTCAGAATGTTCAGATTACTGCAAACCTGGAGGCATCAAGCAAAGACAACAACTTTGAAAAAAAATTACTTGAACTAAGTCAAGAACACTTGATATATGATGGAAGGATAGTACTGAACCATTAAATTTTGTGGAAGAAATGTGTGTGGGGAAAAATAAAATCGTAAGTGGAGATCACTTAAACGCTTGGTACGGTTGCATGATAGAAAATCAACAATAAAGCAGTAGTCCACAGGACTGTGACTAAATGGCTGTGTGGCCCTAAAAAACTTTTATTAGTGAAGCCAATCAGAAGAAGGCTTGATTTTTCTAGGGAGCATAAAGATTAGAATTTGAAGCAATGGAAAAAGTAACTTGTCTGATGAGTCCAGATTGACCCTATTCCGGAGCAATGGGTGCGTCAAGGTAAGAATGGAAATGCATGAAGCATTGGACTCATCATGTACTGTATAGTGGCTATTGTACAAGCCTCTGGAGGCAGTGGAATGATCTGGGGGTTGCTTGAGTTGGTCGGATCTAGACTTAGCAATGTTATAAGGAAGTTAAATGAAGTCACCTGATGACCTGGATGTACTGAATGACCAGGTTATCACATCAATGAAGTTTTTCTTCCCTGATTCCCAGGACTTACATATGGTACTGTATGTTGTGAAAGAGTGCTTGTGGGAGTATAAGGAATCATTTTCACATATGAATTATTCACCACATTGTGTGCTGTAATCACAGCTAAAACAAAGTGAAAAAAAATGGAGAGTTTCAAGGTCGATCAATGGATTAGTCTTATTAGCCAAGCACTGTAGATTCATGCAGCCAATCAGTGACAGTCTTGTCTGGAGATTATGCTGGTATGATAACCTTAAGCAAAAATATCAAGGTTTCATGGTATTGTGGTAATATGATTACAGCTCTAAAATGTGTTCTTGTAGAACATCTGGGGAAAAAAAAAAAAAAAAACTTTTCTTTTTCTTTTATTTCTAAGCAACATGTAGAACATGAAGAAAGACTCAGGCAGCACAGTGGCTTACTGGTTAGCACTGTCGTCTTGCACCTCCACGGTCGGGGTTTGATTTCCGCCTCCGGTCTGTGGAAGTATTACAATAATAATAAAATAATTCAATTCTTCTAAATAAAATTTACATAAATGCTGTCCCTTAAGGGAGCTCTTGTAGCTCAACAAGCTCAGAACATAAAGAAATGAATTCTTTACTAGGGAAAAAAAACTACTAATCCTAAGAATAATATCCAATGTCGATATAGTATTGAATTTCTTATTTTCAAAAATATTACACATACAGTATAAAAATCAAAGAGGTGCAAAGTGTTCATGAATTCATGCACATGATATCTCTGGACTGGGATAACCTACACTGTTTCACTGTTTCAATTTTTGTAGCTGTAAGAGTTTCGCCATCTCACCCTTTTATTAGTGAACTTTAACTAACACCACAGCTATATATTCTCTGAGCTGCTGAAAGACTGTGGGCACAGCATGGCATTATTTCTCATCACGTGGAAACAAAAAGTGACTGTTACTTTAAACATGAGCACACACACACTTACAGTTGCGAAAACCCCAGAGAGCCAGCAGGCCATTTGAAAAAATGTCTCAAAAACTAAAGTATAGGTGTGATACCAGCAAATTTTAATTGTAGTATTAAGTAAAAGTACTAATTTTGCAGGAAATTTGGACTTCTGTGCTCTTCTCTGCTCTGTGAAGTAAAATTAGGGGGGAAACTAGCTGAAGCTAGAGTTAATTAGCCATATTAGCTGTCTGAATAGCAAGCCTACAGAATTTATTTAAGCAATGCTAGACACGCTAACTTGTAGCAAGAGTTGCAAATGTTCAACTCAACATTGTTACCTTAAGTTTGGCAAAGAGTAACAATTGGTGTTGTTGTAGATGTAATTTAATCATATTTTAAGTATTGCCTCGTTCAGGGGCTTCACCGCCTTCAGCTAACATACACAGCAGGCTGACCGCTCGCACCAATCGGAGGAGGAGGGTCAGGATGTTATTGTTCGCTGCACATTAGAGATTCCTGCTGTTTGTCTTTGACTAACCATAAAAACACAGCTCATACCACAGAAACGGTACGGCGGAAATGTTTAGTGGTTTTTAAACGCAGCCCTGAAACTGGTAACCTGCCCATTCCTTTGAGTGACACCCTGTACTATGTATGAGTTAAATATGCGCTATCATTCTTTAGAACGTTTGAGTGACATTTCCATAGTATATCATCAGCAATCGCATTACCTGAGGTGAAAGTCCACACTCATCTATCATATTTATTCAACAACTTGTTCTTTACTTCTGATTTCGATCAAGTCGTAAGGTTTTCAGCCACATTGACTGCATTAATTGCTGTATTTATTAAGCTGGCATCTTTCCCAATGATCTGTGCAGGCAGGCAGCCAAGGCAAGGCAAGAAAATAGTCTAAATAAAACGATTTCCCTTACTTAAAATAAAGATGTCAGGGTATATTTTCAGCAGGTCAGAACCCGAGTTTCCTTCATTTTTGGATGTTCGCCAAAATTCAGTCATTCATTCAACAGGTTTTCCTAAACTGCATCACAAATATGATTTTTCATCTGTAAGATCAAATATTATTTACCCCATTTTGCCATTTTCAATCCGTCATCGTGTCCATCAGTTTGAGTTATATGGGTCTCTCCCGATCTGAGTGGATAGGAGATTTGGTAGCTTTGCCAAGATGGATGCCAAAACGGACAGACCATTTGAGCAGGATGCAGAGAGCTGAAGCACGAGACTCAATTCCAAGAAGAATTTAGAGCAATTTCCATTCAGACCTTCCGCCTAGAATCGAAAGTGCACGTGTGGTTGTGCATATAAAGTTAGTGTTGCACTGGTTCCCGCACCTGGCTGTTTCTAAAGCAGCAATGCAATAGAGTCTGAAAATGGAATTGGACAGAGCCTGACCTTGGCTCTCAGTGCTGATGGTGCAAGTGTTAAATCGGGGCCGATGCACGCACCACAGCCCAGCCGAGCCTGCCGGGAGCGGGTGTAATTATCAACAGAAGGCTGCCGAGATAAAGATTTTGGAATGAGAGAGGGACTGGCAGCCTGTTCCGCTATCTGAGCCGGGCTGTGAGGAATGGCAGTGGGCGAGAGATGCTGAGCAAAACGGTGCCAACAAAAGCCTGGCTTTGATGTCATCCATGCCTGTCTGAGCCGTGACAAAATGTCACCTTGTACGCAAGACATGAAAGCACAGCCAACGAGAGAGGTGGCATATATACAGTACGTGCATGCATGTGTGATGTACCTTCTAATATCCAGCGTCTGCACTCCCACTACTGTATTTAACTTTAGAATTACATCTGGTGCTTGCTAATGGACAAAGGTAGTTTGTGATTTTATCAGAGGCCTAATTTCCCCTCGCTCGCAGGCTGCCACTTTGCCATATGCCATGCAAGCGGGTGGCTAGTAAGAGCTGCAGATAATACCCTGAGGTATTATAATACCCTAATACCTAATGGATCGGTGATCTTAGTAACAGTGTGCTGCTTGGAGAGAGGAGAATAAGATGTAGAAGTGGTCTATAAGCAGCTTTGGCTTCAATCAGCACCTGGTTCCAGAGTTCTGTCAGCTTGAGTGACCGCTCAGTGATCACCTTGCAGATTTCAAACTTAATTAATCCACCTGTCTGCATGTCACACACCTGTATCGGTCGGGTAGTCTGCTACGAAAGGAGGCTGGGGAGGAAGATAGAGGATGAGAGTACAAGTCTTGCACCAGAGCACTGATGCAACAAAGTAAAAAAAAAAGTAAATAGAATTAAGGATCACTTCAATTATGCTTATGTCTTGTAAGATTTGTGGTGTTTGTATTGTCAGGCACTTTTTATTGAATAGATTATCACCCTGGCCCATGTGGTCGCACTCTAATTCCTGCTCTCGTGCAGAAAAGTGTAGAGCAGGTGCACTGAAGATAAATGCACTTTTACAAATTGCTGGCCTAAACGAATGGTGTGACGCAGCAATGATTGCAGCATAAGAGAAACGCTGCAATATCACTGATGTTGCAGAAGCGCAACAAACTTTGGCGAGTCTGACCGCTTTGTTGCAGAAAGCGCTTTTGTTAGTGTGGAGCACGGACCACAAGCGGGGAAAGTGCTGAGGGCAGGGAAATTGTCCTTTCCGCCGACGTTCCACCAGGAAGACGAGGGACAGTCCTAGGGCCTGTGCGGAATGGCTGATGACTTTCTGCTCATTTACAACTGTGACATTTCATGGAAGGTGGTGTTCAAACGATGGCTGGCTTCTGCCCTGACATAAAAAATAGCAGACGTGTGCATGTTGATCTTGAGGAAAAAGGTCAGCGCTGTCTCAGTGGACCTAATCACCCGCTAGTCCTCTCTCAATGAGTGCCTCTCCTCTGTACACTGCTTTAACGAGAGAGAGAGAGAGAGAGAGAGTGTGTATCTGAATGCATGTTACTTCGAATGAACCACCTGCCACACTGGGTGAATATCTTAGCCAGACAACAATGTTTTTGCTTGCCTCATTAGTTTTCAGTCCCTTTCAACAGACTGTAGAGGTGTGTGTGTTTGTGAATGTGTATGTTTTGAGCTTTTTACCTCGTTCCTGAGCCACTGTTGCTTTGCTCTGCCCATTTCAACTTCTTCCTCTGTCTTCTGTTTCTCTTTTTCCCTTTCCGTCTCTGTCTCTCTCTCTTAGCTGGATAAAACCCTCATTAGTTTAGATGGGGCTGCAGGAATTAGCCGAGCACCAGAGTCAGAGCTGCTCCTCTGGCTCCATCACACCCGGATAATGGTGTTTGTTTAGCCATTACACAAACGGCTGTTAGCTATGGGACTCTGGGCCACTGGACACACTGAAGCGTGATAGATGTGGCAAGACAGACACGTGGCTTAATCCCAACACAGTTAAGACTTTAAGCGCTTTTGCGAGTCAGACGGAAATGCTAACTATATTGTTGCGGACACGTTCGGTTTGGGCGTATGTATTTGATGCTAACTCTGTTGCGGATGGAATTCTCATCACCCAAGAACCGCTTGCGTCCTACCAGTTCTTTGCTGTTCTATGGATTCTGACTCCAGTCTTTTCTATTCCTGAGCATTTCACAGAGCTGGCAACCAACAGTTAGTGTAATTAACAGGGGTGAAAGTAATTTAAAGTTCTTATCTAGTCTATTTCTATGTAGCCAAAAGGTGAGAAGAATAAACCATTGAGGTGGTGGACAGTCCTGAGAAACTTGCGAGGTTTATCAGCTAACTTTTAAAACCGGAGGGTAAGCGTAAATAGCATAAAATGAAAATCTAGTGAACTATTTGGGGAGTACAATCCCTTGTCTCACACACCAAGTAGTGTCCGTGATGAGGGGTTAGAGCTGGATTTGGGATTCGGCCTTGTGTTAGAAGTTACCTTGGTAGCTGTGAATAAAAGAACACAGTTGGTTTAGACTGGTTGTCCTCAGTACTGCAGTCCGTACAGACCTACTTCACCCATGCAGCAACCGACAGTTACTGTTGTGTAATGAATGGTTTTAGATCACCAGGAACATGGAGTGATGCATACAGTATAGCTAAACGTCCCAGTGATGTTACCGTCCATTTTCACAACTCGTGGAATGTCTCTCATTCAGTCAGAATGCTCGGTCGGAAAATAAATGTTTTATCTTTTTTTTTTATCTTGGAAATACGAAATTGGGCAGATTTAACTGAAACACAATACGTGCATATGAATAATTGATTATGAATAGATTATAAGTTCTAGTACAGATGATATTATTGGTCCTGGGCTTTATTGGACTGAGCAGGGGTTCAGCAGTGCTTAGAAGGATTTTGTCTGCGTGATCTGGCAACCCATACTTGTGGCAAGGGCAAAGCTGAATGAGAGCGTTTAAGCAATCAAAAAGACACTTTGTGTGTGGGGGGAAAAACCTGAGTTTCCATTATGATGGTTAAACTTTATAAGCTTTATATATATATATATATATATATACCAGATCATAAGGAGTGATCAGTAGGGGTCAACTTTGGTCCATTACACCACTTGTATTTAGTTTAAGGCTAAACTTACTGTTTACTTGATGTATGATTAAACAACAGCTGCTCAGCCGCTGATGTAGCATTGTTGGCATAATCTTGTGTACTTCAGCCACTTCTTTTCCCAGCATTGAAACTTTCTCTCATTTTCAGGTTGAAAAGAATGATTGAGTATCTCGTGAGGAAATGCCAGAAAAGAAAAAAGTGACTACTTTACATAAGGTTTCCGTTGTCTGTTACGATCATACATTTGTGTTATTTTTTTTCCTGCCAAATGAATGCAGGGCATACATATCAACCATAATGCTTGCACATTTTTAAAAGCAAATATATCCTAAGAACTTTTCTCTGACCTCCTTGTCTGCTTTTATATGCCTAAATAAAGCTGTGATTTTTTTTTTTTTTTTTTTTTAGTGGAGAGGGATATAAACCTCACTTTTGTCAGTCAGCAGAAAGAATAAGAGATTTTAATCGTTAGGCTTTTAAGCAGCAAAGCGCTCACGTAAGTATTGTTCTGAGCCCCAGAAGGCAGGACGGCGAGCCCGAAGATAAGTGCAGGCTTTTGAAAGCAGCGTTTCATCAGAAGTGGATCAGTATTCCCCTTGAATCTGTGGTGACAAAGCAGTAAAATGGTACTGTATTACCGCTCGCTGAATGGCTCATTGGTTCTCATGAGCGCCGAGTGCAATCATTAAAGCCAGTAAGGTGTGTAATAGATTTCTTCCATGACTTCTTAATTGTATGGAGAGCGTGAGGAAGTGTTAAGGAGTGCCTGAGAGGAGCGGCGACGAGAGGAGAGGGTGGAAGCTGTCGAGGGAGACGGAGAAATTTTACATCCTGTGCGGTCCCGGTGTTTAATCAGGCTTTTCCTGGGCCAGATGTAGCCCTAGATTGCACATGCCACACACACACGTAAACAAAAATAACTCAGAAGTGCGCACACAGAGTGCCTGTCTAAAGTAAGCTCATCCAGAATGCAGAGGATCAGCATACTCAGAAGATTATCTGAGCACACAGAGCTGTGCGCGCGCGCGTGTGGGCTTTTTTTTTTTCTCCATCCATGTTCTGCTTGACTTCACAGCTGTTCGGGAGGGCTGCGAATATGGAACGAGCGGTAGGACTATAAACAAACAAATGGGCTAGCGGATCCAGTGGTAATGAATATACTCTGCCATGAGATAGCAAGTCTAGGTAGAAATGATGGGTTTGGCAGAGCACACACTCACAGTAGTGCCCTGACAAAGTGGTGATGGATATCCATGCGTCCCTGAGCACCCACAGATCATTACACACCTTTCGGACTGATGCAAACTTGCCCGTGTTAGTGCACTGAGAAGAAGAGAAGTTCCAGGAGAGGTGCTCGTGCATGCATCCCTTTGTAGAGGGAGTGAGCGTGCATGAGCGGCCTCTCTAGGGGTAGTGTGCAGGGGTAGCAGCTGGTGTGATGCCGGGCTGGTTGCCTTGGTGAGGCGCTTCCCCCCCACCCCCCTCTGCCTCACTCAGTCAAATTGAAATAAATGAAGTGCCAGTCTCGACAGTGGGGTAATTGTTCATATGGAAATTGGATTGCTGTTGTCTCCCAAGCTTTTTCCAAACTACCTCTGAAACCATTTTCACCATTTCTCCCCGTCAGCAAAGGGAGCCTGCGAAGTGAGGCGGCGAACAAGTTCCTGCTTTTCATTGTCTACAAATAATGAGACGCTCATTATCTTTATTAGCATCCACTAAGTAGTTGTCGCTGCTGCCCTGTCCTTGTGTGCTGGCTACCTTCTCTGTCATCTTAAACGTTCGCTTTTTATCAGCCATTAGCCGACTACCAAAACATGACTGATAGAGATAATCAATCAGATGGAGAAATTGGCACTTGGCAAACGATCTCCCTTCTCTTTCACCCCATGGTCAATGGCTTAAGACTAAAGATAATTTAATAGCTCTCATTTGTGTGAGCATGTGTGTGTGTGTGTGTGTGTGTCCGTGTTTGAAAGCGTGATATAAAGTCCTCAGCTGTTATTAGCAAGACGCAATTTTACAAGGTTGAAAGCAGCATCTAAAAGCATTAGTAGCCAGTGTAAAAAGCATCCATTACACTTGTACACAGTGCGGCCATGAATATGAAATAATATCCTGCTCTGTGTTAACCGTTACCAGTTTTACAAATTCACCAGGCTGGCTTTTAGCGGCGTAGAGATTTCTCTGAATTCTCAATGGCCGTTTGTATTTCTACCTTGAAGCAGACAGAGTCAGGGTCTTGCAAACTCATTTCCATTGTAATGCCTGAGACCCATACACACACACACACACACACACACACACACACACACAGTGCTGTCAGAGGCTCTGAATGCTACGCCGAGCATGTGCTGTTTTGCCCCCACAACACTGATACGGCCGGACTTTTTCATGCGAGTCGACCGCAAGGAAAGTCCCGATCTGACGCTTCTTGCTGAGAGATACGTAACCAATCAGACCGCTCGCCGGCCTCCAGAGGCGCATTCAAGTCCTCTTGCGTGCCCACACACATATATTTCGACACAACATCTAACTCGGCCTTGCTTTTGGAGATGTTCCGCTCGAGACAGGCTCACATTGAGCCCCCCGTGGAGCTTGGCTCGAAGAGATTTTTCTTAAAGCAATCTGGTCGAGCTCTAGATATGGTTAGACGTGTAGACTGGTCATATAGTCCATGACATATACTGTATAGTCATGGTTGGTGGAGTTAAAGGGCACTGATATTTATAGATGTTTTCTTAAAAAAGCAATAAAAATGATCATTACTTGAGGACAAAAGCATATCGTAATGACTCTAATGAGTCTCTTCAAGTCAACAAATGTTAAACACTCCTGATCTCTTATTAATATTGAATCTTGCTAAAGCAAGCAGACAACACACATTTCATTCTTCCTGTTTTCTTCCCCTCTCTCTCTCTCTTTCTGCGTTTCATCCTTCTACTCGAGGAAGCCTCCTGTTCTACCGAACAATTATAATTTAACAGCATGAGCTTTCTGGCAACATCACTACAGATGTGCCTGGCTCATTAGCTATTAGCTTCTTTGATTATCTCAATCATTTTGCAGCTCTGTTTGTTTAATTCTCTGATCCTATATTCCAATCAAAATTTTAAATTCAGGTCAGATCAACCGCTCTAACCAATTTCTCAGTTCCGATTTCAAACCAAGGCAAATACGACGGAGGGGTTTTAGCCGTGCCAAATTGTAAACTACATTAGCTAAAGCTCCGACGTACTCAATGACATTATGCTGAACAATTAATCTGTGCCTTCTGCTCATTTCCAGCTTTATAGACATAGAAAGGTTGACACATATAACCTCATCTTTCATGCCAGATATGAATAAATGCATTCATAAATTGGTCATAGGGGCATTTACACAAGATTGGTATTCATGAAAATCATGTTTGTGTCCTATAGAGCTCATGAGAATATGGAAATGTACTGTACATAGACTCTATGATAGAAATCTGGTCTGATCAGCTTCAAAACACGTTTGCCATGTTTGCAGTTTTACATACAGTACGGCATACACTGTAAAGTTTGAATTGTTTTATGCATTTCAAATTTTATGAAACTTTTGTTAATAACTCTTTCATTTCATATTCATGGCGTTAATTAATAAAATGTTAAATACAAAACATCAGTCATAAAAATAAAACCTTGGTTAGGTGCTCATGACCCTGTCGTTGGTTCACCAGTTTTGTTATTTACCAACCACTGCATAACAAACTGCAACTCTAATCCCTTACGCAGTTGTGTAGCTGAACCTTGTCAGAGTCGCTCACATCCGTATACTTGCCCATAAGCTCAAGTTGAACAGGAGATGAGCTGACTGGATTTTGGAATTGATCCAGAAGGGGTTCAAGGTCACAGCCAGGTCAAAAGTCCGATCGAGTTTTTTTATTTATTTATTTTTATAATATTATTATTGAAATTATTTCAGGCATGACAAGGAAGATTAGGCATGCAGGCAGCACAGTTGGTATCAAGTGTACTTCTTTTTATTAATGCAGACTACAAAGATTTCACACCTTCAGGTTTTTCAAGTGTTAACTTATATGGAGCTTTGTGGGCGGCACTAAATGCAAACGTGTTGTGCCTGGCAGGTGCTTTGCCCTTTTCCTGGTGTTTCGATTAGTAGTCTAACAGAATTTATTGGAAGACGGATACATATGGTCCCCCTGTATTTTACTTTTAACCAGCCTAATAAAAAGGCTGTTTCTCAATACTGCGTAATGTACCACTGTCTCAGAATTCTTCCATGTGTTACACCACAACCTTTCTCCATCACAGCATCACACACCTGCTGCGGTACCGGACCCCCAGTTGAGAAATGAGAAAAGCGCCTGGCACGGTTCAGTGGCACCGGATTTCTGATTGGAAATCGTAAAACTCTAGCGTGACACTTGTTCTGTCGTGTCGTCATGCTGCCACTTCCATTTTTCCATTTTTTGATGCCGCGAAGCTCCAGCCTCTGAGATTAAGAGTGCGGAGGAGTGATGAAAAGAACGGAAAACCCGTTCGGTGGGGCATCACCATGTTAGGGGAAAAAAAAGGAAGAATAGAGAGAAATGTTTTAGAATCGATCTTTATTCTTCGAACCGTTCGGTGACCCCCTCCCACCCCGGCCCGACAGCTGAGAGAAATTTGTATAGCAGCATATTTTGTTGATCTTGTATGAAGTGAGCGCGCCGCATGAATAAGCAAATTATTCTTTGAAGTACCCTCAGTACAGTAGCAGAGCAGAGCTGAATTTCTGTCGCTCTAATCACAAGGCGTACCTCTCTCACTCTCTCTCTCTCTCACTCTCTTTCTCAATCTCTCTCAATCTATTCTTCTCTCTCTCTCTCTCTCTCTCTCTCTCTCTCTCTCTCTCTCTCTCTCTGTCTCTCTCTCTAAAGTTTCAGTCGAGGGAATATTCTTTAGTATATGTTTTAATAAAGAGTCGTTTGGTCTTTTTGTCAGACTTTCTAACAGTAATATTGTATTGTTAGGGAAGAGAATGAATTTTTGCCACGCTCCAGTTAATTTGTGCAATCTTTAGAAAAAAATAATAATTATGGAAATTAGGAAAATTTGTCAAATCGGTATCGGGCTAATAATTACATTTCCAGCTTAAGCTCATCTTTATAGCACACTAAGCCAGATCCTAGATTCATGTCTAGACCCAATTAATACATGCTTTTTCCCAGGCTGACATCCCCGTGCGTCACTGTAAGTAACCCTGACCCGAGTGTTTCTTGACCTTCTTCAGCTTTTCACGACAGAGTGTGTCTGAAGTGTGGTTATAGGCGGTTTTTAATTTGTGATTACACAAAACGTGGTCTTGACTGAGGGAAGAAAATATTACCTGTCGCTCCTTTAAGTATTACAAAGGATGCAGACTTGCATGATGAACATAAACCGATTTAAAACGTTGTGGATACAGCGGAGGAAAAAAAGAAAGAAAACATGGTATTTTACGTTTTTTACTGCTGCAAAAAGGGATTAGTTTATATTGGTACTCCAATCCCACACTCGGTGCATTGTTACAGATTGTTTAAGGGAATGAATTAAAAAGGGCAGGCACGTTTACCTGGAGAAATGGAATTTGAAATAAATGAGCTTCATTCTCAGAAGGGGAGTGGGGGGGGGGGGGGGGGGAACGGTGGATAAAGTGGGGCAATAGAGGGACAGGAGCTTTTTATGGAAATGAGTGTGTGGCTGAAATTAACAGAGCCCTAGGGGTGAATGGATAATGAGCCGTGCACGTGATCGGTGCTGCGGGGAAAGACAGGTTAACGTAACAAAACATCCATCCATGCTCAGCCCGTGTGGGACCTTCATCAGGATTTTCAGTTTGACACGTGTGCCTCTAGGTTTAATTGTGTGACTGGAATAGAAAACAAAGGTACCACTAACACTGCACTGACTAACCAGAGCACCTGTGGATTTCTTCTAAGGATGAGAATGTCTGTGTGTGTCTGAGTGAGTGAGAGAGAGAGAGAGAGAGAGAGAGAGCAGTAAACAGGTTTTGTACGTGCCTCAGTATGTGTCCTCTCAATGGTGTGTAGGTTTGTAGTGTTTGCGTGTCTCTGTGAGTTGGATTGTCTTGTTGTCATTTATTTGTAATGAGATAAGCAACAGATGATTGACTGTGCTTGAGCAGCTGTGACCAAACTAAGATTAATGTCCTCTGAGAGCGAGAGAGAGAGAGAGAGAGAGAGAGAGATTAGGGATAGTGGCTTTAGACTATCACTTTGTGTTTAGCTCAGATAGGCTATCTAGATAGATATCTTAATATTCTAAAGAACCATCTGGGATCTCGACTTGTAGCTCAAACTGAGCATTTTCAATCCAGATATTCTGAAAGAAAGCTTTGTAATGTCTCTATGTGAATGTGCCTGTGATGTGTTTCTCTCTCTAAAAGCACTCGTTTCATCTGTTTGTTTCTGCAGACATGGGAGATTGGGCGCAGATGGTCCTGCTCTTGGTGTGCGTCTCCTGCTTTTCCTCTGAGGGGACGGTTTTGGAGTTTTCCACCCTCACTCCCATCAACAATGTAGTGCAGGACCCAGCGACTGGCCGAGTTTACCTGGGCGCGGTCAACGCCATTTACCAGCTCGACGCTTTCCTCAAGCTGGAAGCCAAAGCGGAGACTGGGCCTAAGAAAGATGCTCGCAGCTGCACGCCGCCGGTGTCCACCTCCACGTGTATGTCGGCCGATCTTAAAGACACGAACAATGTCAATAAGCTCCTCTTGGTGCACTCTTCGAATGGATCTCTGATAGCGTGTGGCAGCGTGTACAGGGGAATCTGCTCGCTGCTGAACCTCAGCAACGTGAATCAGCAGATCTACTACAGCGACAGTAAAGGAGAGAGGACGTACGCTGCCAGCATCGAGGACAGCGTCTCTGTCGTCGGGATCATGGCCACGTTCCAGTTCAAAGATGACCCTGAGAAAAAGCCATTCAACGTCTTTCTGGTTGGGAAGGGCTACGGCAGCCAGGAGGACAATCCAAAGCTCATCACCACACGGATCTTAGAGAACTACAAGGAATGGGTCGTGTTTGAGAGCATCGTGGAGGCCTCCGCGGTCCAGGCCATACCCTTTGCACCCAAGTACCAGCACCAATTCCGCTTCGTCTTTAAAGACTCTGGATTTGTGTATTTCCTCTTCTCGCGCACTCAGGGTGGGACTGATAACAAGAACTTCACTTTCGTGGCCCGTCTGTGTGAGAAGGATGAAGGCTATTACTCCTACACTGAGCTACAGCTAAACTGCACTGCAAACGGCATTCACTACAATAAAGTCCAGGCCGCGTATGTGACTGAGCCGGGAAAGGAGCTGGCTCGCACCATGCTGAATTCCGGTTCATACGGAACCATTACAGTCTGGGACAAAGTTCTGTTTATAGTGGCCACTCCAGATGGCGAGAACGCAACCGACTCGGCTCTGTGCATGTACCCATTGAAGCGCATTAACGAGAGAGTGGAGGACATACTTAGTGCCTGCTACACTGACTTTGGAAAGATCGGAGGAAGATCAGCTGTTTATAGCCCGTACATATCCAGCACAAGCAATCCATGCGCCAATAGACATAGTGTAAGTACTACAGTCCTAAATTGGACAATGGACCGTGTTAGCTCACACGATGCAGGGTTGAACCTGGGTTTCTTTGTTTCTCATTCTGCAGGTCTTCAGTGGCTTTATAAATACTAGCCCACAGTGATCGTAGAAACATCAGATGTCAGAGTCAGATGGTACTACAGTATATACAATATTGAAACTTGTGCCTTAAGTTCAGTGTAGATCTTTTGCAGACACGTGACTACCATGACATGACTCACAACGGCGTACAAGTACCTGTGTATTTTTGGTCATAATCAAGTTTCAGGTGTATTTTACTGCCAAAAAAACCCCATAAAGATTTTTAACATAACATGATTCCCTCAGACGGTATACACTCACTCACTCACTCACTCATCATCTATACCGCTTAATCCTGTATTCAGGGTCACAGGGGGCCTGGAGCCTATCCCAGGAGACTTAGGGCACATGGCAGGGTACACCCTGGACAGGGTGCCAATCCATCGCAGGGCAGACGGTATACAAATATGCGATTTCTCCTGGATTTGCTAGTGTTAGCATTAGCCCATTTAATGTTTCTGTTGCAAATGAGATGATGCTATGGAATACGCTATGCTTCATGCGTCATAAAATGATGTACAGGTCGCTAATACTGACATTTCAAGCTAATTAACAGCTACAGTAACTAACTGTTCTGGGATTGAATACTAAATTGCCTAAAACGGAAAGCTAAGGCACTTTGTAGGATGTAGGATCCCTTGTTTCACACACCGAGTAATTCCGCCGTTGAAGGGTTCGAGAGAGTAATTTGGGATTCAGCCTTGAAATAGGAGCTAGATATCCTTGTAGCTTAACATTTTCTTGCTGAAAGTACTACTGTGACTGGTTTTGTATGTTCGTTTTGTAAGGATTAGTGATATAAAAGCATATAAATTAATACATGATGGTTAGTATTAAGTGTGTGACTACAAGTACAGATTTCTTTTATGTAAAAGTCCCCAGAAGGGTTCACAGGGTGGCTGGTTTAGACTACACATATGCTTCGGGACTGGGATCCTACAGAACACACCAAATATATCATGAGTGAAAGGTTTCATGAGAAACCATGCAATTTTTTTTACAGAAGTGAACAGCAAACAAATACTGTGCTCATCAATCTTAGTAACTTCCTAGTCTAAGTCACAGTGGTTTAAGCTGATAATTTGTTTCCACTGTTTTGAGAAATAGAAGATGCTATTTTCAATTTGACTTGAAAATGGAAAAATTGCATGCAGGTTCAAACAAAAAATAATAACCCCAGGGAATAGGAATAAAAACAATCCTATGCACATCTCTTGAGTGATGGCGCTGAGGTTGAGCACCTGTCAGAGCTAAAATTCATGGACTACACTGATAGCGCTAGAGTTATGTGTTTGAATTGTGTCTGAGTTGTGCGTTTCCCTCCAATGACTCTGGTTTCCTCCACCAGACCAAAGACACACTGTGTAGGCTAATTGGTGTGCCCTGTGTTCCCTGGGATATGAATATTGAATTACATAACAATTATAAAGCAACACTTTAACCTCTGTCCTGTCTTAATGTCTTCATCAGATTCATTAGAGGTTTCCTTTAAATAAATGTTACATTTTCCTCCACTGTAGAGGGAAATCGTTGACCAAAACAGGTGCGGAGCTGAGTTCCTCCGCTCTCCACTGGCCAGCAAGCCAGAGTTCGCCCTGCAAGCCGAGCCGTTCTTCACCAAACAGGCTCGGGGTCACCTGACTGCCGTGGCCATCGCTGTGGAGAACGATCACACTATTGCCTTTGTTGGAAATGCCATGGGCGAGGTATTGAAGGTAGGTGTTACAGAGCTGAAGCGGGAAAAAAAGAAAGTTTGTAGAGACGATGCTCTTGGAGTTAAAGCTTGGCTAGAACGCATGTTGTGGGTTTGAATGTGAGTGGAGGTTAAACTGGTTATATAAGAAGTAAAAATGGAAAGCGAAGCGACAACAGTGTTTAAAGCATTTACCGATGCCAGATATAAGAAGAATTTAGGAACTTATGTAATGAAAAAAAAAAAAACATTGTAGGATTGGATATAAAAAAAGGAGGCTTTTTTTATATATATATATAGCGCAGAAATTTTTCAAACTCAAAATAATTGTCTTCCAAAATCGTCTGCTTTCACGGAACAGGAAATATTATCCAATAATTGTGCAATGCCAGAAATCCGAAATGGTGCATATGAGGCACCTTCAGGTTGTCTTGGATATAAAAGATAAAAGATATTGACTTTCATTACATGTCCCCTTCCCTGAGACACACCGTGACTAGAGACGGAGAAGAATTGTTTTTAGATCATGAGTCAGTCCTCACATTCAGCTGCTGCTTTCGGTAATGTGGAGAAGCCTCCTACATGGATTCTTCATTAGGGTTGGAACTCTGTCAGCTTAAACAGGACAGAGAAGGCTATATTGAAAAACGCGGTGTCTTACTGATAGACTCACGACTCACGAGAATGAGAAGTACAGGATGCTATTTTTGGCAGTCCTGGTCATTAACCGGCTATTCGTTTAGGGATGACATTGTGTCAGGTGTGTCTCAAAAAACGTGAGGTGCTCTGTGTGGGTTTTGCCTACAGCTTGACGGATTTCTCTTGTCCCATGCTGCACTGTATAATTGCGACCTGCTCCATGTCTATTGTTCTCCACCCACGCAGGTTCATTTGTCAAACAAACCAGAGGTGTACAACAGGGTTCCTGGGGACACCATGGGCGAACGTGTGAATAAGAATCTTTTCTTCGACAAGACCCAGAGTCACATATACATCACTACGGAGAAAAAGGTGCCTGCGCTCAAGTCATTTATCAAGGCATTAAGTCTGTTTGTGTTTGGCAAGGAGTTCATTTCCTCGCCCCGTGGATAATGTTTGATGTTGCATAAATGTGCTCTAATGTCTTTTTTTAAATGTACACTCCCGGTTAATGTGGCAGGTACAATGTGTTTATAATGATAGCAAAAAAAAAAAGAAGCTTAGCTCAAAATAATGCCTTTGTATTATTATTATTTTTTGTTTTGCTGGGTATATAGATCACTAAAGTTCCAGTCCAATCATGCCACCAGAAGACTGACTGCAAGTCCTGCGTGGCTCAGAAAGACCCATACTGTGGCTGGTGTGTCCTGGAGGGCAGGTGATTATTATTGATCAGCTGTGGAAATGATTAAATGTCAGGCCTAATGCAAAAAACTTTCATGCTGCCCAAACATCCATTGACAAAATAGCCAGGTGGATAAGCATAGACACTTGTCACGGATAATGCGGATCTGATCTGAGATCAGGACTTAAATGTAAAGATCATATCATACTCTACGTGTTGTCAGCTAAGGTGTCACCATGGTAACCTTTCGGATGATTGGATAATTACTGGTAATACGCAAAGCGCTGACTGTCACATACACAACCTGGTGACTATGTGGTACTCATATTACCATGGAGACTTGGCGAGCAGATTGAGACGTGTGTGTCCTCGCGCCCGTCTCTGTAGGTGTACCAGGAGGTCGGAGTGCAGTCGAGCTGAAGAGAAGAACGGGTGGCTCTGGAGCCCCAGACAGCAGTGCGTGAAAATCGTTTCCTTCCATCCTCCCAACCTCAGCTGCAAGAGATCCCAGCAGGTAACTGCGCAGGTGTCGGAGACGTAATTACCGCACTTATTTTTAAACTTCCTTTCTCGAACAATCGTAAACGCTGAGAGGGCTGATCCACCGTGACTGCGAGGCCACTGCACAATAAAACCATATGGTGAATGTACAGGACGGATGTAATGCGTGCTAATGCAGCGTTCTTATCTGAGTTAGCCGAGCAATCAGTATTGTTTGTACTTTATTACAAGGATTTTATGATTTTGTACAATTTGGTTAAATGCAAATACTCTTAGATAGAGCATAGTTTACAGTACATCTCATCTTGTGACATACATTACTGTGTATTTGCTGCTATATTATTCTAGTCACCGTGATTACATGGATTAGTAAGATGCATTTTTGTTTCCTGTCGTACTGTATGTACAAGGCAAGACTTTTTTATTATTATTAATTATACTTAATACCGCATAGGTAACTTTGAATTTAAACAATCCGCGTTTGAGAAATGGATGAAAAGTACATTCTGACTCTCTGCCCATGGTAAAATGAAGCAGTATCTGCCGCACTCTTATTTCTTGTGCACCCAATCAGTTTTGTGCTCAGTATGAGTGTCTTAAAAACCTGATTAATGAGTTTCTGCATCCATACAAAATAATATATGTGCACTGAAGTTCATTAATTGGCCTTTTTATAGCAGGTGGGATTTAGATTTAACAATTATGTGCTTGAATGGAGACACATGACATTTAAAGACCTCGCACTGAATGCCTCTGTGAATTTAATCTATATGGTAAGATCTTGAACCTGGTTTAGTGCCTACTCAAGGGTTTCACATGTTCTCGTTTCATATGTGTGTGGGTTCTCTTGTTTTCTTGCCACTGTCCAAAAATGCACAGAAGATGGGTTTTTATTTATTTATTTATTTATTTTTAAATAGCAAATTACCTCTAGGTATTTATATGAATGTGTGCATGGTGTGCAGGATGAATTGACTCAACTTAAGCCCAGTGTTCCCTACAACCGTAACCTGGATTAAGCAGCTACTTCAGATGAATGAATCTTTTATTTATTCATGTTGACACTACACTCTTGTGTGAAATAAATGTCCATTGATTTTCCCTTCTGAAACAGCATCTGTATTCACATTTGCCGTTGCATCCTCTACAAATCCAAAGTACTCAGTGCATCACTTCTTGTAGTGGAGCTCCTCAAATGTACTGGCAATCTGATCAATTTCTAAACTTGTCCCACATTAGGTTGAGATCAACATTCCATCGCTGCCAAGCATCAGAGATTTCGACAAGATCCACTGCACAATCGGGTCATCCAGTAGTAAAGCTACCATGGTGGACTCGATGGTCAGGTGCAGCCTGCCACCTCCTAACCGGCTTCCTCCTACACCTCCACAGCAAGGTACAGCGGGTACCACTCCTATCCACCACTAAACTATGCACCACATACCGCGATCATCGTGCAACAGTAGTCATAAAACAAATTTCAATGATGCAGTTCCTTACAACTTGTTCATCTCCATACAGTATGTCCACGTAGAAAATGGAACAGGACTCAAGAAACTGTGTGAAGCTTTTTAATGCAAAGGGACGTTGTCTCCAACATAAATTTAAGTTGACATTTAATCGAATTTAGTAATATTTAAGATTTGCACACATTGCCATGGTTGTGTCAGGGTTTCTTAACGTCAACCCAATTAAGAGCGGTATAAATCACAATTACACGTGTTCCATCAACTGCTAGTGATAATCGAGTCAAACTCAGGGTTGCCAGATTGAATCGCGGATTTAAACCTGTCCGGTCAACTACAAACCATTTAAAAATGTGATTTAAATAAGTAATGCCCTAGAATCAGAATTTTCATATCAGTTAGATTAAGAATATTTTAACTGTAATTGTAAAGCACAGACCTGCCTTCTTGTACGGTTCTTGCATACAAGGGAAATTTTCTTCGGTACATAGTATAAATCTAGATTAGGCTTTAGACTTTGGATAAATTTAACTTTGGTTTTGTGGTACATTAGTCACACTGTGAAGTTGAAGGAGCATAAGAGAGAAAGAGTTTGATGGAGTGAAAGTACTGTTTGCAGGCATGAAAGGTTTTTCACTATACATACTGTTAGGTTTTTTAATACTTTGACTGCTCTCATTCTTTGCATTTGTCTATTTGAATTCCGTTCAGCCTGTTTCATTTCTTATACGGCACACGATACTCTGCGTGTGGGCGTGTGGATCATGCGGCTGGATGACGGAGGTGTGCGTGGACAGCTCATGCACCCCTCATGTAGCGTACATGGTGGTCAGTGATTAGACCACTCGTTACTCTTTGTTTCCTTTGGGCGTCGGCCAGAGGACCTACAGTATATGCTTTCTTTGTTCCGTGAATAAAGCAGAGAACCTTCGACGCCCATGGCGTGTGCGTGATTGATTGCGTCTGTCCTGATATTGGCAAGCGCGTTGAAACACAGCCAATTACAGATGTAACGATTCATCCATTGCATTTTAAACTGAACATATAGTATACAAAATAATATATACTGTACGATATAATAATATACACACTTTCCTTTGTATTTTATCGCTGTGTTAAATTTTTTTTACATTTTTAACCAACACATTAGCTCCATTTTGGACCAGTCAGTCATGTGTCCTTCAGCACTCAATCTGATTGGCTTGAGATGGATTGTTTGCCAACAGTAAGATTTGGACGTTGATAAGCAGTTCTTTAAAATGATTTTTGCTGGATGTATAATGGGGTTTACTTGGTTATAGTACGGTGCAAAATCTGCCAACAAATTAAGGTTAAATGGCTCATTTTATTCTACTTTTATTTCTACCCAGTTAAACCATGATTTTGTTATATAAAGATCTATTTGCTCTATTATACAGCAGCATAAACCTCTAGTGGTGCTTTCTTCAGTTCTTGGTTTGGGTGAATCGATCATTGCTTAATCTGCTTATTTTCTCATTTCCAGACGGCATTAAAAAAAAAAAACAGTCCGTGCATTGTCAGCCAGGCCAGGGCTTTTTTATTTATTTTTTTTACTTCTGTGTTTTATGATTGGCAATCGAATCAGAAGTTTTAAGAACAATACTGTATGAGGACCGAGACTTGTGAATGATGATCCTGTTCTAGGTTGCTCAGCACCCACTGCAGATATATTTATATATATAATAGACAGTATATATAATTTTTTTTTTTACAAACATTCAGCGAATAGAATACCTGATACTTAAAAAGAAGGGACAGATATCCTGTCACCAGCTTGCAGAAGAGATGCATCTGTCTGTGGGAACTGTACACACAATTATTTGCATACACAATTTGCACATTACAGGAACTCAGCTGGGAGTTATTGCCACCTCCCACATACAGTCCTGACCAGCGTTCCAGACGTGAAGCAGGAAGGCCGATCATGACTCCAGCGTAGTCTCTCTACCATGATGGGATTCAAGCACTAGTGAATGGCTGGCATACGTACATTAGTGTAGCAGGGGATTACATAAAGACATAAAGGTAGTGTCTACTTTTGTAACAGTGTTCTGTTATTTTGCACAATCAAACGTCCCACGTTGACTTGAACGCCCCTGTAAAGTTTTCTTTCCAAAATATCTAGTAGTTTTCTTAATATCCAGTGGAATCAATTTGACTGTGTTCAGACAGTAACGGTACACACTGGTAGTCCATTGTACAGATTGTGAACATCAATTACTGTACATAAGACTCAGGGCAGGCAGGTCTGGAAACCTGGCAAACAGTAATGCAGTATTTAAAGCCCCTGGCGAAAACAAAAAGCTTTGTGATACAAAATACCTGTAATTAAATCAGCATTTACTCATAGTGGGCTGAAAAAAATATCGAGGTTGCAAGTCTACCCTGGCAGTCCATATATACAATGCTGGGAAGGTTTCTTGTATTCAGGGTGAAGTTACATGCATGATTTAATAGAGTTTTTTGGATGCCCTGCACCTGCGTGTAGTTCACACCTAATCTCAAAATTGTATTGATGTCTCTGCAGTGTTTTCCAATAACTCCACAATGCAGCCTTGAGAAAAACATAAAACCATATATATATATATATGTGTGTGTGTGTGTGTGTGTGTGTGTGTGTGTGTGTGCGTGTGTGTAGTGCGGGCTTATGGAAATAGTGTTTTTTGTTTTGTTCTGTTGCCGCTCCACACAGGTAATTCATGTGAATACGTGAGTTGTGGGGCCATGTCAGGTCGCATGATGATTGACGGTGGCGTCTCTGCAGGAATGTAAACAGCTCAGGAAGTGCGAGTACTACCAAAGTGTGTACGAAAAGGAAGAAGAAGAAAAAAATCTAGAGCAGAGCTTCCACAGTGCTTTTGTTTACACACAATTTTCCGAGTAATAAATGTTATGGCTAAATCGTGTAAAATTGTGGTTTGTGTGAAGACCACGGCTGCTTCTCTTGGCTTTTGGTTTATGCGCAGGAGTTGCTATTGTGCCGAGCTGCTTTCTGTCATGTGACAGAAAGAATGGCTGTGAATGGCTCTTTATGGATGTGGAGTGGTTTGCTCCGAAATGTGGCTGTTCGCTGTTGCATTTTGGCAAAGAAGTTCAACGTTTCTAAAAGAAGCATTGTATAGTATTTTCTGTTTTAGAAGAAAAAGGTTTTGCTGTTGACAACTTTGTGTGTCTGAGGAATAGAATTTGCTCCAAAAATGGTGCTTATCTCATTTTGCAGAAATTTTGCAAAACATTTGCAAAGTCCTCATAGGACATTTTCTCTCACGTAGATTGTGTATAGTCTTGGGTATAGTTTTTTTTTTTTTTTGCTAAACTTTTTTTGTTTAAGACAATAGTTCATAGTTATTTATAGAAGTTCATTATTATCAGGTGCTAATGAAGAGAAATACAGTAGTAGGAGAAATTACCCAATACACAACGGTTGAGTCCGGGTAAATTTAATTAAGGAATTAAATGAATTTTAATGTTGAAATTACTTTTGTAATAAATAAAATGTTACCCTTATCATTTTCATTACAAAAATGTTATATAATAAATATAAGACCATCAAGACAATTTCTAGACTCATTTTAACTTTAAAATCGGTTTATTCTTTTGCTAGATCATTTTGCGTCCAAAAAAATACATTAAGTTTTTTCTAAAAGACATTTATTCCTTAGTAAGCTGTCAGTTTCCCATGCAGGTAGACACAAGTGGGATTGCAAACTTTCCACCAATAAAAAAATATATATAAAAACCTAATGCAGATTTATGTGCCGTTTTGTCATGTAGATATTTGAGAATGTTCCCTAACTTCTTTTCTGGGCGATGTTGTGAGTATACTGAGATTTCTGTCCTCTCTGTTTCGCTGTGGAGATTCGGTAGCAGTGCCGGTGAGGATCTTCGTGAACGACAGCGTGGAGGTGGCGTCCCGCGACTACGAGTTCTACGACTGTGCAGCAGCGGTGCGCAAAGCGGAAAATACTCCGTGAGTGGCTTCCTCTCCCTTCTCCCTGTGTCAGCGAGTGTGTCAGGGTTTTGTGCTGACGCCGAGCTCCGAAAATGCACGTGTGCGTAATGAAAACGAGCGTCCACACCAATGAGACTAGCTTTTACTCATAAATCGTGATGCACGAGTGATGCCGGAATTGAATTTGCCACCATAGAGACCTTGAGCTGGATTTTCTGTTCCTTCCCTCTTTTTCTTTTTCTTTCCACCTCCATACCAAGAACAGGAAATTGCTTTAGTTTCCTATTCATTTATCAAAAGCAAAAGTCAATCTCTTGGGTTATTTTCTTATACTTTTACTGTTGTTTCTTTTCTTTTTTTCAAGCACTCGCAGACTTGTGTCTGATGAATGAGTTTTGTTTCCTAGGAATTGAAAAGATATGTGTTGTCCTCTAAATTTACACACTGCTGAAAAAAAATTTAATTACAGAGCGCTGGAGTCTGTGTTAATGCTTCTCTTTCCGTTTTGCTTCAGAGTTTCTCTGTGTGTGTGTGTGTGTGTGTGTGTGTGTGTGTGTGTGTGTGTGTTTTATTCTCTGTTCTGTGCCTAACTCATAGGTGCATAGCATGTGTGAGCAGACCGTGGGCGTGTCAGTGGAACACCGCCGATCACACGTGCTCGGATATGAATGATGCTGAAACCGGCCCTAATATAATCAAACACAGACAGGTGTGAAAAACTAATAAACTTCATTTACTCGTTTGTCTCTCAGAGATTTATTGCTGTATGTTGAATGAACAGATGATGTTGCAGAGCCAGGATGTAGTACTGCATGTTAGAATGTCACTTCTGACTTGCTCCTGAATCTTAAAGGGAAATACATTACTTATTCGCATATTTTATTTGCATGCATAGGGCATAAACAGACTGGAAGTTGGAATACATTATACAGTGCCGTGAAAAAGTATTTGCCCCTTCCTGTTTAAACAAGGATAACCCAAGTAATTACACAATGAAAGTTTTTTTTAATGATTTCATTTATTAAGGAATCTACCTTAGGTACCCAAATCTACCTGTCCCTATGTAAAAAAATAATTGCCCCTTTGCTAAATCATGAACAAACTGTGATTTTTGGGAAGCTGAGTGAAATTTCACTTGCCACATTCAGGCCTGATTACTGCCAGATTATTGTTAAATCACGTAAGAAATCACAATTAAGAAATCACTTACAGTAAATAGAACCTACCTGACCAAAATGAAGCACACTAAAAGATTTCAAAAAGAAAAAAAGCAACACGATCTGGAGAAATTCAAGAAAATATGAGAAACGAATTCATTGACATGTATCAGTCTGGAAAGGGACTCCAGTGAACCACGGCGAGAGCCATTATCCACAAAAACAAAGAAAACTTGTAACAGTGGTGAAGTGGCCGGCCTACAAAAGTGACTCCAAGAGCACAATGATGACTCATCCAGGAGGTCATAAAAGACCCCAGAACACCTTTTAAAGAACTGCAGGCCTCACTTGTCTGCAATAAGAAAGAGAATGGCATCCATGCAAGAGTTCCAGGGCAGAAGTCACTGCTGGCCGAAAAAGGACACAAAGGCTCCTCTCACATTTACCAGGAAATATCGTAATTATACCCAAGAGTACTGGGCGGATATTCTGTGGACTGGAAAGTTGAACTTTTTAGAAGGTGTGCGTTCTGTTACATCTAAAACTAACACAGCATTTCATTTAAAAAAAAAATTAAAAAATAAATAAATAAACATACGAATAGTCTAACATGGTGGTGGTAGTACTGTATGATGACCTGGACGACTTGCTATAATTGATGAATGGGTTATGCAGTAGGACGATGCGATGAAACAGCAACTTGACCTCTGCATGGCTCAAAATTAAGGTTTAGAGTGGCCTAGTCAAAGTCAAACTTTAATCCGATTGAGATGCTGTGGCATGACCTTGAAAAGACTGTTCATGCTGGAAAAAACTCCAATGCTGCTAAAGTAAAGCAATTCTGCAAAGAAAAGTGGACCAAAATTTCTCCACAGAGATGTAAAAGACGCAGTGCCAGTTATCGCAAAAGCTTGCAGCAATTACTTTTTCACATATTGTCAGTCAGGTTTCACAGCACTGTAGATCCTAATGTTTTTTGTTTGTTTGTTTTTTATTGTTTGCATATGCAAGGAGAGCAAAAGCATTTCTGAATTAAGGTGTGTATGTGTTTTCAGATTAAGAAATGTCCACGGTTTGAAAACCCAGATCCCATCCTCATCCCGGTGGGGTATAAGACCCGCATCAGTTTCGAAGGAGTTAACCTGGAGCCCTACAGGGTGAGCTATGATTTCATCTCGCATGTCACAAAAGCCTTCTATAGTGTTCCCCTGCACATTCAAGCCATTATCTAATCACCCAATCATGTGGAAGAAGCACAAGGCATGAAATCCTGCAGGTCCAGGTTCATTGCTTCAGATTTTAAAATATTCACAATAGATTTTTTAGAATGCTAAGAAAAAAGTGACCGTGTCAGTTTAACCTTGAGCTGGTTGCTGCTGCCGGACTAGGCGGTTTTATAGGGTTTCACTCAAAGCAGTCTTTAGAGCTTATACACATGGACAGTGAGATGAAAATCATTCAGCATCAGGTCTGCAGGAAACACCTTGGCGATAAGAGAGGTCACAGGAGAATGGACAGACTGATTCAAGCTGACAAATATGTACTATTTACAGTACAAACATGGTGCACAGAAAAGCATATCAGAATTTACAATCAGAAATAGAGGATTAAATAAATATGTATTTTTACAGCATGTATCATTCTGAGTTTGAAGTGGTTTTGCCCCAGGAGTCTCACTGTTCAATTATACATATTTACTTATTTATTTATTTTCTCCACTTTTTTTTGTCTTCTTTGATTTGCATATCTTTTTTTTTTTATTCTGTAAAATATATGACAGAGAAAATGTGGTAATTTGTTAAAGTCCCTTCCCCGGGTTGGTGCTCAGCTCCTCCCAGTAGTCGCTATTTTATAGGCTAACAACAAACTTGTTTGTGAGGTAGAGATTTAGAGCTATGTGCTGACTGCTAATGGCTAACCTAGCCTTCTTAGTTATATTGCTAAACATTGAGCTAGATGGCACAGTGGCAGCACCGTGTGTGTGCATGGAGTTTGCTTGCTCTCTCCGTGCTTGGTTGATTTCCTTCGGGTACCCCGGGTTTCACCCACAGTCCAAAGTCAGGCAGATCAGGTTAATTGGCGTTCCCAAATTGCCCGTAGTGTGACAGGATGCATGATCTGAGTTGTATTTCAGTTGGAATGTTATTTTGGAGACCTTTTAAGACTTATTGGAGGTTTAAGACTTTCTTTCAGATGAGTAAGATGTGTTTAATGGGGCTAAAAGACCGAACCACATTTTCCACTTTCTCTTGCCACAGGCTAATGTAAAACTTAATGCACAAACAACCTGAAGTGTAGATGGTGTGACTGCAGTGCAGGAGAGTAAAGTGACCAAACAGTGCTTAGAAATTACCTTTCAATGATTAACATTGGCGAAACGTTCTGTTGGCATTCCTAATAAATATCAATTAATACTGGCTATAAACTTATTAAATGGAAGTTTAAAGGATTTAATTTTACATTCACAATTAAATGTAAAAAATGTCCTGTGACAGAAAGCCAGAGTGCTCTTTCAGCACAACCTCTTTTAAGTGGAGAGCTCAAAACACCTGAACAAATTCTGGATTCATATGTCAGTTGGCCTAGTTGACATTTTTATTAGAGAGAAAATGAGAAGGCTGCTCTTTTGGAATATTTTTGCATTGAGCTGTTACATGCACGGTTGTGTAAAGGTCAGCAGGTCTGAAACAGTCATTCAAATATAATCTTTTTTTGGTATTTTTCATCTTAGAGCAACCCCCCCCCCTACACAGACACACACACACACACACACACACACACACACACACACACACACACACACACAATTTAAATCTTTCTGTCCTAGAGTTAGAATCCATGCAAAGCGACACAAAGTCGTTACAATGTCACTCTAACTAATCAGCTTTATCCCTTGATGAAACACGTCTATCCCTGTAGGAGTGGCCTCTTCCTCCATCCCCTTTCACAGGACACAAGGGTTCGCTGAATGAATGAAAACGATTACATGCTACAGTATAGCCTTCAGTCCCGTGATCAGAGCTTTTGTACGCCTATGGTAGACCATCTCTGGTCGTTCCTGCACTACACTAGTGTTGTTGTTGTTGTTGTTGTTGTTGTTTCTCTCAGTTTTAAGTAATTCATCTGCTCTATGTTATGTCTGCTTTTAAAGCTTCAGGTGTAGGGTTTTCATTAGTACTCTTAGATACACTCTTACACCCCGAATGCTCCACATACAATATTAATTCAGTCAATTCTGGGACTTGTTGATGTTTCAGGGCAGAGAGTTCACCATCGGGACAGACCTAATGAAACAGTTTGAAGATGATGTGAAGACGGAAGAGGGTCCGTTTTTCTCCTTCAGTGGATACATGGTGAGTAACCGTACAGTACACACACACATGCACTTTTAGGTAAATTATTAAATGCCTCCCCCTACACACCCATTATCAGTATGTGCCCCTGTATATGTTAGTAATACGCTTGAAGTAAACCTTTGATTGATTGTTCTGGTCATTAGCATTCTAGCAGGCTGTCACTTCACTCCTCTACTCCAGGGATATCATTATTCTGTCACAGCAGCTCTGCTCAGTTTGACCCACTGGAGCTCTGAATATATTATGATTCTTTTAACTCAAACTGAAGTTTGAATTATTATTATTATTGGTCAAAGTTACCATTTTGCCACTTCAAATGTAGTCCATCAGCCCAAACGTGAAGGCTTCCAATTTTTGTTCTAAACGAACTCATGAAATAGGATGTCATTATATTACAACACGTAGAGCGATTGTATAAAATTACCTCCAACTTTCACATAGTTCGAGAAATACTTCCTAATGAAACGAGAAGAGGCGTTCGAGTCAAACAGGGACTTTAGATTGTGCAGAATAACAGACTACAGTTATGAGAGTACAAACTACTTTTATTCCTCTTACATAATCCTCAGCTACACTAATGCACTTATCCCAGCATTTAACTACAAGGTGAAAGACTGGCCTCCCAGGAACTCCTTTAATGGCCCAAACTTGTGGAAATGGCATGAAGAGAGGTTAGGATATGGCACTTACTTCCAGCTGAGTTCCTGTAATCTCCAAGTGGTGTTCATAGATAATTGTGTATACAGTTCCCACAGATAGACGCCTTCCACTTACTGAATGTTCACAGGAACAACTGGAGTGGGCTCCGAGCCACCGCTGCCCTTATAACAAGAATGTCTTTCTCTAAATCCTGGTTTGTTCTTTTCGTACACATGTATTATGTACTGTAGCATAATGATTATAGAACATTTGGGGTAATTGCAGCCATCAACGTTACCTGTCACCACTGACGAAACCAGTGAACCCAGGGTTCCAGCACTGATTAACAGCATCGTGAATTATGTTAGGATGAAGGACTTTTTTAAGCCTTAAAACCTGTCTGTCTCTCAAGAAATTAGATCGGAAGGAAGTGGAAACACCGTACTTAAACCCTACTAAACAACAAAACTAATCGTATAAAGAAGATTGAGGGTGGAATGATTAAAAAGTGCCTCCAGGAAGTAGGTCAATGGAAGTCATGCTATATTAGCCAATTTTCATTTGGAGATCACCTGGAAATTGTATGTTTCAAGGAGTCTCAGAAGTCCAAGGAAGCAAAACTGGCCTTGCTGTATGTGAGTGTTGGGCATTGCCAGGTGTGCACCTAATCTTTTTTCGCACCTCGCTCACTCCTGAGGGGTCACTTGGTATGCGCTCTCCCTTCAGTACGTGTGTGAGAGGGTGGGTCCTCTAGATCGGGCACGGTTGGCGGGAGAGTAGTTGTTAATGGATCTCGGGCTTGCTCTGCTCTATAAAAGGAGGAGCAACAGCCTATGTGGCTGCAATCACGTTAGACTCACATCTGCATCCGGAACCCAAAAAGAGCTGGGCGGGACCGGTGGCCGCAAATGCGAGACCCGTATTGAGGAGCATGCAGGAGCCGCTGCCCATGCGCTGCAACTCTCCATCACTCGCCAGCCGAGTGCCCACCTGCCAGCTGGGTGCTGTCTCTGGACTCGCACGTGCACACCCTCACTCCTTTCCTCCCTCCTTAATATATTTTCCTTTCACCGTTTTTCATAATAAAAGTACCCTTTTTTCCATAAGACCTCTTCTCGTGTCTGTGGTGTACCCCGAGTCAAAGATCTCACATGTAGGAATTCCAGTAATTATCTCAATTCTCCATACTTTGGCAGTTATGGTTTCTATGCATGCTTGGCAAAGATTTGTTCGTTTTTTTCCATCTTTGACTTTTGACTAATATACCTGAAGTAGTTAATACAGATACTGTTTGATTTATTTAATTATTTGCAGTAAGAAAACAAATCAAACCAAGGCTCAAATGAACTCTGTTTTGTATTCAGTAACCCTGAGTAATAGTTGTAAAGGTGCCCTCAAAGACAAGCCAGTGGATTTGCGTTTATCTTATTCTGCACTTGTTCTTAGGTGAAGTGAAGTTAAAACTGTTTAAAGTTATCTTGACTTGGTAGTGAAGGACATTCCTCCATTGTACTGTAGTAAAAGTAAATTTGGATCACTGCACCCCCTGTTGGTTAAAGCAGAACTTATTTCGCAACCCCTCTCTCATCAAACAACTCTCTGCGTTTCCACATCTCCGAGCATGCCAGGAAAGCGGCATGTAGCGGCCCACCACGAGAACAGGCCTGGAGCTTCGATTCTCTTCAACTCTGTTTGACTCATTGGAGAGGGAGAGGTTGTGAAAAGCAGAGTGTTTATGCATATAAAAAGTAGAATTCTCGAGTGTGGTTGTATAGTGCAGTATAAATGAGACTTGTTAATAGCACAGAATAATTTTCTTTTTCTTTTTCTTTTTTTGTTGCAGTTTTCATATGATAAGGCTCAAGAGACCAGCATCCAGTTCCATATTAAAGACAAGCACTCAGAGAAGAAGATCGACAGCACACTAAATGGTATGCTATTTTTGGGTGTAATTAGTCGTATTGTTCTGGGATGTTATTTGTTTTATGGTAATGAGTAAGGTTGTCTGTGGTGTGTTTTTCCTCCTGTAGTAACGCTGTATAACTGTTCGCTGGGCCGGGAGGACTGCAGTCTGTGTAAAAACACAGACTTTAAGTACAATTGTGTTTGGTGCGCTCGGTCCCGCTCCTGTGTGTTTCATAAGCTGTGTCCCAGCGATGAGGAGCAGGAATGCCCAGACCCTGTGATCTCAGCAGTGAGTTCCCCTTTGACCTTGTGTACCAATAACATACAGGGCAGAAATATTAAAACTTTATTCTTTATAATATCTATTTTTTAAATACTGTATAAAAATCTTTTCATCATCAATTCTATCACAGTCAAGATTTTTTTTCATATTGTGTTGGTCAGAAAGGTAATGTGTTTGGTAAACATTTATTCTATGGTCACACAAAAAACTTATAAAAACTTATAAAATCCAATAAGAATTTTTACCATGGTAATCAGATTGTACAGTATCTTGGCCATCGTATATATATATATATATATATATATATATATATATTTATAGTACCAGGGTGTTTTTGACAGTACTTGCTTCTTATAGCACAGTACATACTACGGTACACGGTTCTACCCCTAGGTGGTGTTTAACATTTGAGCAGGGATGGGGAGCAGTTTGCTTGGTTTGGTTGGGTTTTTGGCAAACATTTTATAACTGATGTCGGTACACAGTCCAGCTACCGCATGGCTTGTTATGCGTATATACAGTAACAGTCAAAAGTTTAGACACACAGCTCAAAAGTTTGTATTTATTCTTCAACATTCTAGAACAGTACTGGAGACATCAAAAGTATGAAATAACACATATGGCATTAGGTAATTAAGTAACAAAAACAACAGTCAAGTCTTATTTTAAGACACAAGCTGTTCTGGAATAGTTCTTGCAGGAACAGTATTGTCAAGTGCATTTGCAAAACCTATCAAGCACCATGACGCAACTGGCTAACCTTCCCAAGAAGGCAAGACCAAACCTGAGCTCTGCTGCAGAGGAGAAGTTCATCTAGAGTTACCAGCATCAAAAATCACAAATTAACAACCCGCACCTCAGATTAGAAGATTAGAAGTAGAAGACACATCTCAATATCAACTGTTCAAGAGAAATTATTGTATATTCTGGATGCCTGCAACATTGGTTTACAGTGTAGAAAGAAGTCACGATCTGGAAAGACCATGGAATTAGAAGGTGTGTACAATTGACTGGTAGTGTACTGTACATACAGTAACAGATGATAATAGTGCGAAGGTTGCCATAAAGCCAAACAACACAGTGAATCAAAAAGTTTTTGATGACTCTCAACTATATTGCAAAGGAAGGTTTTTTTTTTTTTTTTTTTTTGCACACATCTGAAGCACACTGGCCGTTATAATGGATGTACTGTATGTATGTACATTTTCCACGTACTCTTAAAACATTTAATGTACACATGAGCTTATTTTGTGTTAAAGTGAAAACAATTGGGAAATGCTCAGCAACAGCTACACAGTAGGCTTGTAAAAGATTTACTGTATATTAAATAACCCTGCGTCCTACCTAGAAGTAAATGCCTTCTTTGCATCCTGCGGTTTTGTAATAAATTCATTTTGTGACTGCTCAGTTCATGTGACATTAATGTGACTCCCAGCGTGCCACTCTTAGGACCAGATCGCTTAAAAATAACAGAATTCAATAAAATGTATTTCTTACAGTCGTTTGATTTTATGACATTACATTTCTATAGTTTGTGACTCATAATTACATTTCTACAGGACTTTACTGTGTCGTGCTCAATTTCAACGCCCTCAAAAAAGACGATGAAATGAAGTCAACACGTTTGAATTTTAAACATGATGATGATGATGCTGAATACAACTTTCACAGTAGAGGAAAAATCCCAGATTTACAGTAATATACTGTATGTACAGGAATGTATCCATTCAGTGTAGTGCCATATTGTAAGCCGCTGAAGGGCCACGCAACTCTTGCCTCCCCATAAACTCCGCCCATATCTCTACCATGTACTCTACATTAGCACTGTACTATAGAACACATACCAGTACACTGTCGAAAATGTATTATACTGTACATGTTTCTGTACCATAATGGTAATATTTTTATAGTATAATACTACTGGATGTATTTAACATTAATGAAATACTCTAGTGTGTGTTGAAATGCTTAATATTATATAAAATAATATAGGACTGCCTGTACTATATCACACCAGTAGTATGTACTAACTTATCTAATACTGTACAGTATGCACAAACCAGCCTTATTAGATGGCTGCTGAACTTTGGTAGGCATTGTGGTACCCATTAGTATTCACTAAAATATGTCTATAGCACAGTACTAACATGGTCCCCATCGTAGTAGTCCTGTCGTGACTACCATGGTAATGCACTGCATATCGTACTGTGTATGACTGTGTATGTGACAAATAAAATTTGAATTTGAATTAATGTCTGAGGTAGTATTATGGGGTACAAGGTATACCATAATGGTACACATACAGTAGGTATAGTATATTATGTAGTCAAGTTTGTTCTGAGCTGTACTAATGCTCGAGTTTGTCCTCAATTCCTCCTAGATAAGTCCACGCTATGGTCCACTGAAGGGAGGCATCTCGGTCACTATTAAAGGTTCTAACTTGGGCATTCACAAAGATGATATCAAGAGTATCTCCATAGCAGGTGTTCCCTGCATCCATCAGGAGGAGAAATACTCAGTTTCCACCAGGTATGCTCGTCTCATACAAATGCTTCTATATCAAACATCACACTCTCTTTCTAAGAAACTGGATGTTACAGGAAAGCAGGTCCTATATATATATATTTGTCACTAAAGTGCATTGGGTGACTTCTTGCGTTTCACGAAACCCACTTGGTCACCTTTTTTCAGGACTGTATATGCAATGTTCGAGTCTTAAGCCGAGAGGAAAGAGAAGTGGCAGCTGCAAGATTGAAAGCTAAAGCAGTAATTTTGGCCCTAACCTGTCCCACACTGAGCTTTTAAGCTCACTTACATTGCTTATGTCTGAGGGTGGTCCAGCTTTGTGTTCGCTCGACTGCTAACAAGCCTCTCAAGTCCTGAAGGCTGTGTGTGACAAAGAGAGCAAGCGAGAGAGGGAGCGAGAGCTTCAGGCGTTATTTAGCGGGGTTCGGCATCAGCGTGGTGCATAGAAATTCGCAGTGCTTTGAGCCAGAGGCTTCAGTAGTCCTCTCCAGGTGGAAATCCCGTTCAGCGAGTTATATAGTAAAACTGCGAGTTGGAGTTATTATTCAGTGCTGGACTGCCGCATCAGGACGCACAGGTTGCATCATCCACCTGCTTTCCTGTGAAGCACTTTCGGACATACCGCAGAGAAAATACCTATAGATCATGTCGAGGAAAATAAACTCGAACTTCCAGCTTCTCTTTTCTTTTTCCCGCAGCGTTGTGTGTGAAATCGGGCAAGTGAGCCACCGAGGCCCACGAGAAGGACTGGTGAAGGTGGAGGTCAAAGGAGAGAGGAGGAGCAAATCCTCAGTTTTCTTTAATTACAGGGTGAGTCAGAAACTTTACCCAGAATGCATTGCTTAGTTAATGAGGTCATGTTAGGGAAGATGAGGAATGATAGAGCTGTTAGAGAAAAAGGATAAACAGCACCCGATAAAGTGTTTTATTCTGATTATGTCACACCAGATGTCCAATATATCATTCATGTTTTTTTTTTTTAAACATTTATAATTAGGGTACTTTTTGTCCATTTCTAATTCTGCAAAATAAGTTACTTCTTGTTATCACTTACTGTATGCTATACAGGAAACATACACTAACATACTGTACATAGACTAAAATCCTTGTTTTAAAGGAATGGCTGCGTTAGGAAACCTTTCAATTGATTCATCAACATTGTGCAATACAAATGTAATGTAAATCATGTGTAGGTTTGTGTACAGTACAGTGATCATGTGATCATGTGCAATAACACATAAACACACATGCACTCACTTATGTATACAGTATATACATACATACCCATAGACACGTGCATACACTATATACTGTACAGTATAGGCACACACAAAACCGTGTGCCCATATACAGTACACACACATATTCTGTACACATACTGTATACACACATACACTCACATATACACATATACAAGTTGATTGTCTCTTCTCGTCCTAAGCATTTCCTTGTGTTGACATGCATATGAGAAATAAACGAAACTTGAACTTGAACAGTATTATAAGCAATATATGCTGTGCAAGTTATAAGACAATAATAAAATGAATTTCCATGCAAAAAACACAAAGCAAATGTCTCTGAAGACTTTCACGTAGTGCATTATTAGACCATTACGACTCATTTAGGAGTGACCGCAATGCACTGTGCATGTTGTTACTACTGTATATAAACACTATAGCACTGCCACAATGAGCTGCAGTTATAGAAAATGCATCAACAACGTGACACAAGAATTAAACAGCAATTGAGAATAATAGTTTCTCTCTTCTCTACAGTATATTTAGACACGGTATGACCTTGCGGAATATTCTAGCCCACACCGCTGTACCGTTAATGGCAGTCCATTTCATTTCCTTCCCCCCAAACAATGAGACCCTGTGGCTACAGGGTGATGTGTGTTGTCCCCACGGTGCAATATTTATCTGTCAGGTTAGGAGCGCACGCTAATTTTCGTGTATTAGCACATTTTATTGCATCAGTATTATAGGGCGTTAACATTGTTCTATCCCTCCCACAGGGCTGTACACAGGGCTCTGTTTATTCAGGGAGCTGACAGCACTGTGTGTCTGTGTGTGTGAGTGTGTGTGTGTGTGTGTGTGTGTATGTGCATTTGTGTGTTAGAGGGAGAGAGAGAGGGAGAGGGAGAGAAAGCCTGAGTGTCAGTACAGCCTGGGGAGGATATGAGACCAGAACTCGAGGGAGTTATGATACAGTTATGAGTAGGTGGTAACAGAGTTAATGTCTTTCACTGCCAGTTTTTTAAGCTACAGCTCACTCAATTAGCCCCCAACTGATCCCCACTCTCAGGATGCACAGGCTCGGAGACTACTTTTAGACGGCAGGCTGTAATGTTACAATCGGCTTAGTTTTGGAAGTGTTCATTTTTCTTTGCCTAATCGCATTACCGTTTTGAGAGGAAGCTACCTGCTTTTTAAAATGTTGCTGGAAAGTGTATGCGTGTCGATGAATATAAATGAGGACCAGCAAATGATCTGAAATGGTCTGAAACAAGAACAAAAGTAAAACCAGTAGCTCCAGTCGACAAAACGGTGCTAAGATTATATTCAGTTGCCCTTGAGAAAAAGAAAGATTACATTTTTTTTTTAACCCCCTTTGACTCGACCCTCCTGTTTCATGTGTCCACTTATTACAAGTGGCTGTGAGTTTTAAAAAAGAAAACTGAATGGTGTAACATGTTGCAATACACTGCAATTTTTTTTCTTCTTCTTCTTCTCGCTTTCACTCTCATTATTGCATTCACAGGACCCCAAGCCCGAGGTGGTGCAGCCCAGACGCGGTCCCAGAGCGGGAGGAACAATCATCACCATTACCGGCACTGACCTCGATACGGCTTCGAAAGAAGACATTGACATCTCTGTGGGTGGAGTGGCATGCCCAGTGTGAGTGCAGTGTTGCATCATGGGTGATGTAGGCCTGTAATTGGCTTTGTTACTGAAAAAGGCACACTTGTGTAAAACCGCCTCGGCACATGTCGAGGAAAGTAATTACTCATAGCCTGTCCGAGTTTGCCGTGTACGCGACCTTATTTGCCTTGCTGTACATTTTCTCACTTTCTGCTTAGATGTTTCACATTTTCCTTCCCTATTCATAACGCCCCAGTTATCTTAACCTTTCCCCTCAATTTTCCTCTCTGCTGCTTGCCTTTTTACTAATTTCGTGTGCCATTTTTGCTTAATTCATTTTTTTCGCACTGGATCAATCTCTCTCTCTCTCTCTCTCTCTCTCTCTCTCTTTCTCTCTCTCTCTCTCTCTCTGTTATTAGTGAGAATTTTGGAAAGCAGATTACATGTAAAGTGGGGCAGTACAGGAATGAAAAAGTGCCCTCTGACCCCCTGCCCGTCACTGTGCGCTACGGGAAACACACCAACATTCAGGTGCCCGCGTTCTTCCAGTTCTCCAGCAACCCGGATATTTCAGACCACCAACCCAGGAGCAGCTTCGACTGGTGAGCTCGCACCGGCTCGCCCTTTCCTTAACAAATAGAGAACTACTGTGTTTGGATTTAAAACATTAAGACATCGATGCCAGAATTTACTATTTCTGTTCGTTTTTAAAGGTGCCATATTGTACTATTTCTTTAACACGACTGAAAAGGTAACTGTTATTGCTCCAGCTGAAATACCCTTCAGATAATATATTTCTTCATACAACACACTCCCTGTATTTCACTCCACCTGCAAACGCACCATTTCAGTGTTTATGTAAATGACAATCCAGAGATCACCAGAGGGACAAGGTGATCCTCTTCTATGAGGTCACAAAAGGTGGAAAATCTACTTGGCTTGTTTAAGCCCCACCCAAGACAACAGGGGAAAAAGGACAAACAGCAGGGAATGTTTTTCTTTTCCTTTTATTTTTTTCCCCCCTCACACATTTTGTTGTCTGTTGGTACGTACACGCATCCGAATGTTGCACAATAGGTCTCCTTTAAACGTTTGACAGCACTGTCATTTGCAGTGCTGAAGACTAAAAAGCACTCCTGTCTGGTGAAATGTCTATTATACGCGCTCTCTCATTTTGTCCACTTTGTTTGCGTTGGACTCTTTTAGCGGCGGGAGAAAGATCCGAGTGATGGGTTCTGGTTTCGACCTCATCCAGAAAGCCACCATCATAGTGCAAGCTTCGGCTGATGAATGGTCTGGACCTCACACGCCTATGGAGGTACACCACCATATTCATCACTTTAGTAAATATGGTAATAAAATGCAAGACTTTTAGTTTCATTTCAGTCCTGAAGATTAAACAAGCATTTACCTTGGGGTAAAAAAACGCTGCTTTCGGAGTGTATTGACTGATGAAACACTTCTGAACTTCTGACGCAGCCTCACACATTTCTGTCAAAAAAAAAAAAAAATCCCAGCCTAACAATTAGTTTTTTCCGTACTTTTTTTTTTTGTACGTTTTATATAAAATATATGGCTGTTTAATTGAAACCTGTCGTATAGGCTGAGCAGAGCTGTAAATGTTGAGTGGGTGAACTCGTACTCGGAAAGGGGAATGAGGGGAGAAATCTAATTCACTTTCATTTAGGAGCTGCATTAACACAAGGCCTGGTTGTTCGACTTGATTAATAGAGAGGGCAGCTCCAGTGAGTGGTCCTCATTTCTCACCGCGTGCGTGTTTGCGTGTGCAAATACGGCAGTTTGCATTTCATAGTTTTCCCTGTCTTCCTCCCCTGCTTTCAGTTTAGTCAGGAGGCCCACAGTAAGAACGACACCATGCTGCAGTTCCTCTCGCCTGCCGTCAACAGAACATACGAGAGCCAGTCTTTCAGAACTTTCATCCAGCTCGACAACCTCATGGAGGAGCTGAAACCGTTCGATTACCACTCAAACCCCACCTTCAACGAGCTCCCGAACAAAGTCATCCCAGAGAACAGCATGATCATTGTCACGGTGTGTCTCGCAAATCATCTTCATGCTGTTTGTGTATAAATAGGTTTGTGTTTCGGTGATGTAAAACGGCGATATTTTTAACAAGGAGCTGTTTTTGGGAACTGATTTGTTATTTAAATTTATGTATGTCGTGTTGTCCAGGGTCGTGGTTTTTCCAAAGCCATGACAGCGAAGGAAGCGGAGGCATTTGTGGGTGACGTGTCCTGTAACGTGAACACGCTTCAGGATGATAAGCTGTTCCTGGATCCACCCACCACCACCCCGAGGTCTCGTTCCAAGAGACAGCGCAGAGACACGACATCTGAACCGCTAGACCTTCTGGTGGGTTCTCAGTTCGCAGCTCCTCCGCTTCTCGCTGTCATTCCATACCTCACTCGGGGCATGTTTATGAGTTAATAAATGTCAGCCTTCATACTGTATTAGGCGTCCAGCTCAAGTTATTTAAGAATTGAGTTATTAGATGAACGCATGTCTCAGTTAATCGTAGCTTCATGCGGCAGGAAACAGAATGTAACATTAGTCGTTCCCAGGATGCCTTGTGTGTGGTAATTGAAGTCCTGACCTGTTGTTTTGTTTTCCGGCACAGATTAAGTTTGGTAATGGTGAGTGGGTGGTTGGCTCGGTGCACTACGAGAGGAAGTACGAGGTGAAACTGGATACAATTATCATCCCTGCAGTGATCGTCCCAATGCTCCTGATCATAGCCATCTCCATTGTGTGCTACAGGTAACCAGACTGTTCACGTTAAGAGAGTTAGCTGATGCACTCGTATGCAACATGAAATTATGGAACCTATCATAATGAGTTATTATTATGAGCGAGTTATTACTGCTTCTTATTTATCTCGAATCCTCACTCGGTTTCTGTTTAAGGAGGAAGAGCCAGCAGGCAGAGCGGGAGTATGAGAAGGTGAAGCACCAGTTAGAGAATCTGGAGGAGAGTGTGCGTGACCGCTGCAAGAAAGAATTCACAGGTTATTAAATGTAAAGCGTTTAACAAAAAGCAGTCAAACAAAACAACACAACAAAACGTTAACTTTTATACTGTCTGTGCTTCTCTGCAGACCTGATGATTGAGATGGAGGACCACACGAATGACATAAGCGAGGGTCGAATCCCATTCCTGGATTATAAAACCTACACGGACCGCGTGTTCTTCCTGCCCTCAAAAGACGGAGCCAATGATGTCATGATCACCGGCAAACTGAATATCCCAGAGTCCCGCAAAGCCATAGTGGCGCAGGCTCTTAATCAGTTCTCCAACCTGCTCAACAGCAAGACCTTCCTCATCACTGTACGACAATGTTTTTGCTCTCATGCACAAATGTCTGCACACTTCAGATTACATTCAGCTATTTAGCTTCAATTTCCGTCCCAGAACAGTCTGCATCAGCCGATTTATTTATTTATTTATTTATTTATTTTATTTTGTGACAGTCCGACGTTGTGTCTTCCTTGAGGCCGTAGCCATGAGCTAAGATTAATCCTGTGAATTATTAAGTCCTCTGATCGCTAGGTTTCCCCTGCCGAAATCCCTCATTCCACTTTTAATCCAGTTTTCATCCACAGTCCTACTTAATAACGCCTTGTCATGAAAGAGGAAATGCAATTATTTTGGTGTCTTTTGAGTTGGAGGAACAGCTTACTAAATATAAATACAGCATAATTCACTTCTCAACTTCAGATAATTAAATCCCATTATTACACTTATAGCACAAAGCTATTGCTGTTACCTTCTGGGGATTTATGTTAATGGCGCAAGTAAATCCTTACTGCATTTCATCTCATTTAATGCACACAGATTAAAGCGGTTACACGTTGTCTAAGAATGATCTAGACCTAATAAACAACCTGGTCATTTGGTAACAACAAAAAACGATTCCATAACTTACTCTGTTAAAGTTGTATAAATTCTTTCAGAGAACCTTAATGGTCATTTTATCGTTTTCATTCGTTTTATTTCTGGTAGAGCAGATGACCGATGACTGATGTAAAAACATCAGCCCAGACCTGCCGTAGGGCATTTGAGACATTCCCAGGCTGACCATAAGATATAACCACATTAGTGGTTCCTGGGTTTGCCCTGGGGTCTTAGTCCGTTGGGGCATGCTTGGTATATCTGACCAGTCAGTTGGCTTTCTCCAAATGCTCATTCCATTGCTCAACAATATGCAAAGAAAAACCCATCTTTGCTTATACTTGTGCGTGATCCCATCAATCCTTCTTGAGGTCAGATCTTGTTTGAAGCTTCTCAAATCTCATCCCATGCCAAAGCTTTGCATCCCTTCAGAATCTTCTATACCTTTGAAACAAATCAAGGGAATGTTTAACGTGAAGGTTTCCTGCACCAATGTATCCCCCAGTGCATCCTATAGTTACAGCCACTACTTTTAGTAGCTTTGTGTACTTTTGATGGCTTCAATAGCGTCCTCAGGCTCCCCTCTGACTCAAATGTCTGCTACAGTTGATGCCCTCAAGTAACCAGGAATCTTGTCTTTGTTTACTTGATAAATCTCACTAGTGTTGATTTCAGGTACTCTTACTGTATGCTAGTAGCTGGTAATTTGCCATTTGTAATGACATTTGATGATTACTATGGTCGGTGGTTTAGATTAACCAAAAACGTTACACTCATCACTGTTTGATTGGCCATGTTGATTTGACATCACTATGTAAACGGCAACGGCACTGGTAACTAGTGGAGTTTGAAACTTCAATTTGAGGGGACATTTTCTGTGTCTTTTACTGAGTGGAGGCAGGGAATTAGTAGTTGCAACATCAGCCTTGGGTGCAGCACTATAATCAATCTTGTCGTCGTTCAGAGTGTTCATGACAGCAGCCTAAATAAAAGTCAAATAACATTTCATTGCTTGGATTCATATTCAGGAAGCTGTTTATTGCTCTCAGTAGCAGTATGGGGGTTTCTAGCAGGTATCCCTTCAGGCAGTGTCAGCCTTTACAATCTCATATAAGCAAGCTTCTTGTCCACTGGGAAAAGCTCCTACTGTAATGCCTTCAGCTTGGACATGGGAATTATCCCCACAGCCGTCTAAAGCATGTTACCTGTTAGAACTGCAATAGGACAGAAACTACCTTCAGTTGAAAACATTTATACCATAGCCCTTACTGTATGCACATTTAAGACACTCTGACTCTTCCCTACTGTACCTTGTTTCCAAAGCAAGTTTCCTTTTCAAAAGTCTCACCAACAGTATGTCACACTGTCCATCACATTCACTACTGGAAGTACACTTGAGCTTCTTATGAGCAGGTTATGAGTTGACAAGATGGCTCCACATAATCATTTCCTACTGACCTCAACCAGGAGTGATCAGCAGGTCATGAGTTCAAATCCCAGCATTTCCAGGCTGCTACTGTCGGACCCTTGAAGCAAGGTCCTTAACCGTAAAATGCTCAGTGGTATAAAATGAGATAAATGTATGTCGCTCTGGGTAATGGTGTCTGCCAAATGCCATAAATGTAAAGATACGCTGAGTAGCCCGGTCTCCAGGTACACTTTTTTCTAACTTTATTGTGTTTTTTGAGCCTTTTTTTGCCTCAGCTCTCCACTTAAGATTTATTTACCAGGTGTGGCTCAACATTGGAGCATTAAACCCCCATCAACATAGCGTAGAGGTTCTCTGAATTACACAGGCCAATTCACTGTGACAAGTCCACAATACACAAAAGTGTAATTCTATCAGGTCTGTTTTACTTATTGAGTTTTAATATGTTTAATCAAAGCAAACGTTACTCCCAGGTATAAAACCAACATCGGAAATTAAGTTGTAATTTCCATAATCATATAAAATTTCATTAGTAACTCTTAGAGGACATTCTCACAACACATTGGCCACCCTATCAACCAAAATCCCATGTGGTTCTTGGTTTTTATATCCTAGCAAACAAATGATCTAAACTGATAAACCTCTCTGTTATTCTTTGTAGTTTATTCGGACTCTGGAGGCTCGTCAGGACTTCAATGCGAGAGCGAAGGTGTACTTTGCATCTCTGCTGACCGTGGCCCTGCATGGGAAGCTGGAATATTACACGGATATCATGAGGACATTGCTGTTAGGGCTCATGGAGGAGTACGTGCAGAGTAAAAACCCCAAACTGATGTTGCGCAGGTGAGCTAACTCCATCTAATTCATCCAAAAATTCTCAGAGCTGTTTTCTTTCACTTTACCGCACTAGAACCAGCATTTCTCATAGAAAAGATGCATTCTTGTTAAGTTGATTTACTTCTGTTTGCAGAGATTAAAACCTCTTCATTTTGCTCTACTTTCAGTTTCCTTCCCTAGAGCTTAGGATGTAAACATTGCTTATGAGCATTATATCGGATAAACATTTATCCTGGCTTTGCCTTGTTCGCTAATCTGTTTAGCCGTTTACTGGCCTGCCACTTTTTGCTAGTTTAATTATAATTCTCAATCAGCCAGTGATCTACACTAATTATCCCGCTCCTTGATTACTTCATAATTGTTCATTAACTGCTAATCACTAACATTTGGCACATTTAGGGGTAAAAGAGCAAATAATTATTGGTTATATAATAAGCATGTGTGCATGTATTTTTTTTCATCTCAAGGTCAGAGACGGTAGTTGAGAGGATGCTGTGTAACTGGATGTCGATCTGCCTCTATCAGTTCCTAAAGGTAATGCAGGCCTCAGCACAGCACAGAGAGTCCTGCTGTCTCAGCTTCGCTATTGTAAAACTATAACACCTGAAATCAGCACTTTGAAACACCATATTTCACTAAACAACATATTGTGATGTTAGGAAAATATTCTACCGTGTGCCTATTAAGATGTTTTAAATATAATTCATATGGAAGCCAGCTTCTGCAAAGATTTTTTTTATGTTTTGTGAAAGAAAGAAAAAAACGTTTCAAGAATGTTCAAGCTAAATTGGGTTATTCTTTTCACTTGCTTATTGCCACATACCCTTTTGAGATGTGACATTTATTAAACATTATGACTGTCATATTAAATAAATGTCAGAAGTTACTTAACATTGAGAAGTAACACAAATACACAGCTGTGCATACAGGATGTGAAGAGAAACTATTACATCTCCTATTATAGTTGATGAAGACAACCAGCTCTAAGTGAAGAACAATTTGCAAGAGCTTTGTGTGACTGATTTATCATTTATATATGCAGGACTCCGCAGGAGAACCTTTGTATAAACTCTTCCGAGCCATAAAGCATCAAATAGAGAAAGGTCCAGTGGATGCGCAGGTGAAGAAGGCGAAATACACTCTCAATGACACAGGCCTGTTGGGTGATGATGTGGAGTACTCCATGCTGGTAAGACTAACTTGAGCACAACCTTTATTTGTTTTTCTTGTGTCCTGAATATATGACCATGTTTTCTCTCGCTACAGACCCTACAGGTGTTGGTTCAGGGTGAGGGTCCTGACATCACTCCGGTGAAGGTGCTGGACTGTGACACTATTTCTCAGGTGAAAGAAAAGATCATTGAGCAGGTGTACAAGAACCTGCCCTACTCACAGAGGCCCAAAGTGGATAGTGTTACACTCGGTAAGCCTGTAGCAGTATGTCTATGTGAGATGTTATTATCAGGGGAGTTCAAGTCAAACCCAGACTTTTGATTGTAAAGAACAACAAAACACAGTAGTAAGAGTAAAAACTATATATAATCTCCTGCTAATGCACTTATCCCAGCATTACACTAGTGCTTGGATACCATTAAGGTAGAAATTTTTCTCAATATTGCGGAGCCATGACAGGACTACCTGCTTCAACTCTGAAACGCTGGCCTCCCAGGAACTCCTTTAAAGGCACATTGGCCTGCAGGACTGTACAGGGGGACGTTGCAATAACTCCTGTTCAAGCTCCTGTAATGTGCAAGTTGTGTTCGTAAATGATTGTTTTGTGCAGTTCCCATAAACAGATGCGTCTCCTCCACAAGTTAGCGACATGTTATCCATTGGTATTCAGGCATCAGGTGTTCTAATCACTGAATGCTCATGGGAACGATGGCAGTGGGCTCCAAGCCACTTTGGTCGGGTCACAGAAGTACGACCTTCTTTAAACCTTTTGCACCTTTCTTGTTTTACTACAGCTATGAGTCTCATGATTGGTTTTACACCTTCATTCATGAGAAATTTCATCTTAAGCCTCGGGTTGACTCCCCTCATATTAGTACTATTTAAACATAATTGAGGTAGTTGGATATTATAACTTTGTGGCAATAAATAACTTCCCGTAGGTGCCGTATCTTTGCCAGTAATACAAAGTGCATAGTCGCTTCCTGCATTCTTGATTACAAGATAAAAATTGTTCCTGGCCTTCCTGTACACTGTATGGGCAAATGTTTGTAGACACATACTCATATGTACTTGTTCACCACTCATTAAAGATTTAGTCTTGTCCTTACTGTTACAATAACCTCCACTCGTCCGTGAATGTTTTCCACTAGATTTTTGAGCATGGCTGTGGAGATTTGTGTTAATTTAGCTATACTACACTCCAAAACAGGCTTTGTGCACAGGAGCACTGTCATGCTGGAAAGGTTCAGGTCACTTAGCATTAGTGAAGTAAAATTGTAACGCTACAATGTGCAAAGACATCCTAGTCCTTCAAAATCTGCACCAATAGTTTGGGGCGGGAATACCAATATGTGGGTGTGATGGTAATGTGTCTACAAAAATGATTAACCCTTCTATGATTAATCCTGTGTCTAAATACTATCACACACTCTTTTTGCCTTTTATTCAGGAAAAGAAGTACAGAAACTATATTACACATAACTAGCAATGTCTACTGCAAAGGGTTTTTTCCCCCTTAAACTATAAATACACAGAGTCATGAGCTTGTTGACTTGCTAACAGCAGAGTCACAGAATCAGGATCATTATTCACTTATATATGCACTAGCTGGCTACAGTGAACCCTAATCTAAACGAGGCAAACTAAATATTTATGAAATATGAAATATTTTATTAGACGTATTAGTATTTTACTTGTTACACATCTTTGTCCACATCTTTTCTGTTTCTAAAATTGAATTCGATCGCAAAGCCTTCAGGGCAAGCTCTGTTCCTCACGTCTGCAGGAATACTGATCCTTCAGGTCTCCAGTGCCTTATTTGCAACCTTGACTTGAGCTGTATTGCATTACAGTGACCCTTAGATGCTGATAGGGTTTCTTCCCCAAGGGGAAAGTAGCGAGAGAGAGAAGTTAATAAAGGCGTGTTAGTATTGGTGGTACACTGAGTAAACCCAGGTTGACATGTTTGTTTCAGCTCGAAAGACTCTCTGAAAGATTGATTCTCTTGCCCCTCCACAGAGTGGCGCCCCGGCTCCACAGGGCAGATCCTGTCAGATCTTGACGTGACCTCGCAGAAGGAAGGCAGATGGAGACACCTTAACACGCTAGCACACTACAATGTGAGTCTCAATCTTTATTGCTAGGTTTGAGACCTAGCACTTTGTCAGCTGGGTGTCAGTGATAACTTTAGATCTGAGAAACGGTTTGAACGTCTGCGTATGTTTTTGGCTTGCAGGTTCGAGACGGTGCCATGCTAATCCTTTCCAGGGTTTTACATACACAGCAGTCCTATGACCAAAACCACGACAACCATGAGGAGAGTAAGTGGAAACTGTCCTTTGTGCAAGAACATCATTAGCTTGACTGGATTTAAGAATATTCCTACCGACTTGTTTATGTACCTTGTTATAGATTCACACAAACACACACACACACACACACACACACAAACACATACACACACTGCCTTGTGAATCTGTAGCATGTAGATAAAGCACCGCAACAGCTGCACCACACGCCTACATAATCCCTTCTCTTTCCTCATAGGAAATGCCCTGCTAGAGGACGATAAAGTGTTCCATCTGGTCAGGCCGGCTGATGAGCTGGATGACGTGAAGTCAAAAAGAGGCAGCATTAAGGATAAGTCCATGACCAAAGCCATCACAGAGATCTATCTCACTCGTCTGCTCTCGGTCAAGGTAGACTCCATGTGCACATCAGCGAAACACTGATCCAACCTTCTGCAAATATTACCGTAACCAGTTCCAGTGTGAAAGATAGCCCAAATCAAATCTTCAGGTGGAAAATCTCATTTGCTAGTTGAAACAAAATGCAAGATTTAATGAGCCAGCCTCAGTGGCAATTCTCTGCTTCAGTGGCACACATCCTTATACACCTAAACTCCAGAGCTTGCATCCAGGGATTGAAGCTTAAACCTGCCATCTGCCCAGTTTGCCTAAATGCCTTCCTGTGTGATTGGCTGTCTGATGTGTGTTCATGTTTTCATTGAAGCAAATTTGGCAATTAGGGCATGTTTCACACTCGCTCAGCAAAGTAAACAAAAGGAAGTGGCTTCACCGGAGACTGCGTATGTTCCAGTTCAGGACAGATCAATATCTTTTTAAGGCAGCAGTGCATGGTTGTGTCAGACACCCTAGGCATAAAGATTAACATGCCTTTCCATCTTATGTGCCAGGATTATGATGATCTGACATTTAAATCAGTATGACAACTATGCAATAAAATGTCACAAGTCTCCAATATGTCAGGATATATTACGGATTATATATCCAAACGAAATTCTAAAGGCTAAACTACAATTAAAATGTTGCACTTACATTCTATTATTGATGCTATGAGGTTTAGATGCTGACTTCCAAATTCTCCAGCTCTTAAGCCAACCGAGCATCTGTGCTGGAAAACAAGTTTGATCCAAGTCCCACCTCTCAACTTAAACAATCTGTCTCTTAAAAAAATTATTTTTTAAAGAATTTCACTCCTGTTCATTACACTGTGGTTTGCTAGCTGTTTCACATAAGATTTGAAAACCTAGGGTTAGGATTCTAGGCAGTGATTATTGCCTTCGTCATGAGCATGAAGCTGCAACCTCAATTTTGGTTTTCCGTGGGGCATAGTTGTGCCACCATTTTAGGGCTCTTTGAGAGTCCTGATGCCACTCTTGTTTGGTGTTTATGGCATCTGTCATGTTTCTCAGGTCTTCCTTTAGCCAAGGAGCAATCTCTTGTTCTGAAAAGTGCCTAAATGTGCTGTTCCAAAAGCAAGTCAATCTTTATAGTCCCCCTTTATAACAGAAATAAACCTGTTTACAAAAATATATTTTTTCATGTAATTAATCAGTTAAAATTATATTAAGCCATGAAATTATACTGCACATAATATGTGTACAGTGTGTGGCCAGTCTGAGTGCTGTAAAAGATGCTAACTCTCTGATAAGCATGACTTTAGCTAACCTGCTAACTGGAATAATTTTAGTTTAATTTACCTCAAGAAATGTAGGAATCGACACAGGATGACATGTAAGGTCTGGATTATGGAGTTCAATCAAATGCTATGTAATGTTAGCATATAAATTAACATTAGCCACCTTAACATTTTAGCGAAGCTAAATCTAAGCTAGCTTGTGGTAACTGAGGTAAATAGGCACGTTCCAACCAACAGCCAGGTTCTATTTGTTCTACACATTTGCCCATTGAAGGATTAATCAGAATCAGAAAACTGACCTGTCGATTAAATTAATCAAATTGACTAATATTTCAAATTACATAATCGATCGTTCATCAGAAAACAGAAACCGCAACTGATTCTTCATGTGTATTTTTACCGAGGAATGAAGCCGGATTCTGGGAGTGTTGCAAAGATGCCCTTTTTCCACACAGGAGATTGTTTGCTCAGTTTGTCCAGGTGGCAAGCTCAAGGAGTCTTACTGGTGCTAACATTCTCATACTGATGAATGACAGAAGCTACTGTTTTCTTCAAGACTTTCAAAGAAAGCCTCAGATGTGTGCTTTAACACAATCCTGTCTCTGCGGTCTACAGACAGTTCCTTTCACATCATGGCTTGTTTGTTGCTCTGTCAGGCATTGTCAGCTGTGCGGCTTTGTACAGACCGAGTTGTGCTTTTCCAAGTCATGACCAATCAAGTGAATCAGTCCCTAGAAAGAGCTCAAGGAGGATCAGTGGAAATGGGGATGGAAATGGAGCTCGATTTTAAGTGTCATAGCAAACAGCCTGCATGCCTCAAAATTTTTAGCTAACCCGCTAACTGGAATCATTTGGATTGGATTTAGGTTGAGTCAGCTCCTGCCAACATGGCGATAGCTAGAGCCCCCACAGTTCAAATGAGCTCTTCAGAAAACCTACTGTATGGGTGACTTTATGGAAAGTTTGTCTAGTTCTTATACAGTATATACCTTCAGCCCAAGTAATAACATTTTCATCAAGGATTTTTGTTTATTTTTGGATCCTGGCCTGCCTTTCAGTACCCGTGGCTAATAAACATTGACACACTATGATGCTTCCACCAGCATGCTTCACAGTGCCTTGCTTTTCAACCATTCAAGGAGGATCAGTGGAAATGGGAATGGAAATGGAGCACGATTTTAAGTGTCATAACAATCAGCCAGCACGCCTCTGAGTTATTTATTTTCTGTTTTTTGCATATTGATGCGGGAGAAAATTCCATAAATTTACTGTATTATATCAAGCCTGCAATAACAAAAGAAGGAAAATAGTGATAATTATTTCGGAATACTTGTTCAAATATGCTTAACGCATGAAATAAAATAATTTGTTATAACACTGTATTTAATAAAGGACAGTATGAGGAAACCTAAAGTAGTACAATTATTCCTAATGAAAATAATAACAGCATTTAAAGTAAGCATTGTGCAATTTGCTAGCATAATTTGTTCAGCTATTTTTTTTTCATCAGTGTGTGTGTGTGTGTGTGTGTGTGTGTGTGTGTGTGTGTGTGTGTGTGTGTGTGTGTGTGTGTGAGCGTGTGCGTGTCTCCCTGTGTCATTAATCTTGTTGATGAATGTTCAGTTAGACATCATTCATGCTTTGATTTGATCTGACCTTCTCTGAACAATACAGATGTAGAGGCGTTGATTACTTTCACAGCATTTATGCTTCTGTCTATCTATGCTTCTTTATGCTTCCAGGGCACGCTGCAGCAGTTTGTCGATGACTTCTTCCGCAGCGTTCTCTGTTCAGGAACTGTGGTGCCACCTGCCATCAAATACTTTTTCGACTTCCTAGACGAGCAGGCCTTCAAACATGAAAACGTCGATGAGGAGACCATTCACATCTGGAAGACTAACAGGTACGTCTGTGAGGAAAGATTTGAAGTACTGCAGTGTGCCTAGGCATATATTTGAATTACACGCTCATACACTTGCTGAGCAATCCTGCAGGAGTGTGACCCGCTCTTTTACATTCAGGGTATCAAATCTTCTCTCGGGACTTTGCCGCATAAATTAATGTCAGCTCTGTGTTTATTTATTCTCGCTGATGAGTTGTTGTGGTTGCAGAAAGACAGGCAATGTGAATGAGGATGATGAGTAATATCATCAGACCACTGGTTTCACGTGCTTGTTTTGTTTTGCTAATCCAGCAGAGACCGTTCGTTCTAAAAAAGAGTCCGCCAAACAGCCAAATAAACATAGTAATTATGTCCCTGGTTAATTTAATTGTGCTGTTATTACACACTCTTTTTATTTTGTTGTTGTTGTCTCTCGGCGCACAGGGACGCATCAAGCCGATGTAAATTGCTGAGAATTGCCCATATCTATTAGCTCAGCTTTAAAGCACATGGCAGCACATGTGCAGGAAATGATTCAGGACCGTTTTTGTATTTCAGTACTAGTGGAGCTTTATCTATGTGAGTTTATATGGTTTATGGGAACTATTATGAGGGAGTTATTATAATAACACAAAAAACTTTCTTTCAGTACTATACAATTATCATCTAAATATTCATGTGAAGATTGAATATACCATACTTTAATAAATTAAATAAAAATAGCAAATATTGCATATTTGTTTTGTTTTTTACTTAATTTTTTTATGATTTTATTAGTTTGTTAATTGTCTCAAAATATTATTGAAAAATTTGGTTAAAAACTTTGGGCAATATGATGAATTGCTGTATCATCCCTAGCAACGGGGTCAACCACACCTCCTCACTAAGATAAAGGTTTAATACTTTCCTTACTCAGACTTGCTCAGAGAAGTTTCCTAAATCACTTTTAGTCTAGGACTCCCAGCTAGGACTTTTTAAGCTAATGTGGGAGCTCTCTGAGAGAATTCTAAGAAGCTTTGTGAATACGGGTCCTGACCTTGCTCCAAGTCATTTACAGTGTATTTGTGCCAATAAAGGAGTTCCTGATCATGGCTTTGGGGGAACATAGAAATTTCACCATATCCAAGCTCTAGTGAAACATTGGGATAAGGTCATTAGAGCAGCAGGGGATTTTTTACTCTAAATAACTGTTTTTTTTTATGCAATCAACAGTCCCAGTTTGAGTTGAACACCCCCCCATATATTCCATAAATAAACATTGCTTGATTTTATACACTCACCTAAAGGATTATTAGGAACACCTGTTCAATTTCTCATTAATGCAAATATCTAATCAACCAATCACATGGCAGTTGCTTCAATGCATTTAGGGGTGTGGTCCTGGTCAAGACAATCTCCTGAACTCCAAACTGAATGTCAGAATGGGAAAGAAAGGTGATTTAAGTCATTTTGAGCGTGGCATGGTTGTTGGTGCCAGACGGGCCGGTCTGAGTATTTCACAATCTGCTCAGTTACTGGGATTTTCACGAACACCCATTTCTAGGGTTTACAAAGAATGGTGTGAAAAGGGAAAAACATCAAGTGTGCGGCAGTCCTGTGGGCGAAAATGCCTTGTTGATGCTAGCGGTCAGAGGAGAATGGGCCGACTGATTCAAGCTGATAGAAGAGCAACTTTGACTGAAATAACCACTCGTTACAACCGAGGTATGCAGCAAAGCATTTGTGAAGCCACAACACGCACAACCTTGAGGCGGATGGGCTACAACAGCAGAAGACCCCACCGGGTACCACTCATCTCCACTACAAATAGGAAAAAGAGGCTACAACTTGCACGAGCTCACCAAAATGTTGCCTGGTCTGATGAGTCTCGATTTCTGTTGAGTCAGAATTTGGCGTAAACAGAATGAGAACATGGATCCATCATGCCTTGTTACCACTGTGCAGGCTGGTGGAGGTGTTGTAATGGTGTGGGGAATCTTTTCTTGACACACTTTAGGCCCCTTAGTGCCAATTGGGTATCGTTTAAATGCTACGGCCTACCTGAGCATTGTTTCTGACCATGTCCATCCCTTTATGACCACCATGTACCCGTCCTCTGATGGCTACTTCCAGCAGGATAATGCACCATGTCACAAAGCTCGAATCATTTCAAATTATTTTCTTGAACATGAGAATGAGTTCACTGTACTAACATGGCCCCCACAGTCACCAGATCTCAACCCAACAGAGCATCTTTGGGATGTGGTGGAACGGGAGCTTCGTGCCCTGGATGTGCATCCCACAAATCTCCATCAACTGCAAGATGCTATCCTATCAATATGGGCCAACGTTTCTAAAGAATGCTTTCAGCACCTTGTTGAATCAATGCCACGCAGAATTAAGGCAGTTCTGAAGGCGAAAGGGGATCAAACACCGTATTAGTATGGTGTTCCTAATAATCCTTTACGTGAGTGTGTGTATATATATAAAATCATGTAGCCTTATATACAGTATATATATAATTTATTATATTCACTTTTAAATTTTATTAATATATGTGATGCATGTCGCTAAAAGAAATCGTTTTGTATGATGTGGTTTAGAGAGCAGCGTTTTCCTGTGTCCTGTCACGGTGTGTGCGCTGCTGTATTTAGCACATGTTTATTCGTGTTTCAGCTTAAGCACCTCTTAATACTTACACACCTTACTGTGTGTCTTCTGTGTCCTTGACCAGAATAGTGATTTGAATAAAATGGTAGAGAAATAAGACATTTTTCAGATGATCTCATTCATAAAGAACAGCATATTCTCTGGAATATCAAAGTGGAATGACATTTAAGCAGAGGCATATGATTGTGGAACGGTGTGGGTGTTCTGTCACGCTGTGTGCTCACTTCTCTCTTGTGATGAGACACAACAACGTGTCTGTATGGCTTGTTAGGAACAGGCGTATGGTTGTTGGTGAAGGTAAGTCTGAGTAAGAGTCGTCCTGCTGTAATGATAATGTACTGTTATTGGTAAAAAAGTGTATTGCTGAAGTAAGAGCTGATAGAAATAAGAGACGGAGCACACAGCGAGCTTGTACTCGTAGGCATTTTGCCAGTGTTTTGTAAAATGTTTTTGCATTGGCTGAGATAGCTTTTGAGGTTAAAGTAATATGTTATGTGTATTAAAAGGAAGAAAAGAATAACAGAAGGCGAACAGAAGAAAAGATAAGCAGGGTTCTAGTAACTCTATGCTTAACTCTATGTTCGTCTTTTGTCTGAAAAAATGCTAGCTAGCTAACTGTGATGAGGAATGTATTTTTCCTTCCACAAAACTGTGAACTGAGGCAGTGTTACAGATTTAACAAGAAAATATGTTGATTCCATCCATCTAGGAACCTTTGTAGTCCATCTAGCGTTCATGGAGGCCAATGGTGACCATTGTATTTATTCCTATTTTATACGACCGTGGTCCTTCGTTCAATATTCACAGACTACGGGCAAATTGGGATGGACAGTTAGCCTAATCTTCATGTCTGTGTACTGTGGGAGGAAACCGGAGAACGTGGAGAAAACCCACCAAGCACGGGGAGAACATGCAAACTCCATGCACACAAACCCGACACTGGAATCAACCCTAGGACCTGGAGGTGAAAGGCGGCAGTGCTAAACAGCAAGCCAGCAAGCCAGCATGCCGCTAAATATGTTGATTATATATGGAAATATTATGTACGAGGGCCGTTCAAGTCAAACTGGGACTTTTAATTTTGCAGAACATAGTTATGATGTTAAAATGTATAGGTCTTATATCTCTATATTATCTCCTGCCTTACAAATGTGCTTATCCCAGCATTTCACTAGTGCCTGGATACTTGTCTAAACAGGAGGAAATTACATGTAGTAATGTCAGGATTATTGGAGGGTTTTGGAAGTAAACTCCTGTAGGTGGAAGTGGTGCAGCGAGCAGTATGAAGTCATGCATTTTTTTTGTTGCAAAAACTCAATGCCTTTGCTGATTTTATGCATTCCACTCACCGAATGTTCAGGAAACGATTGCTGTGAGCTCCAAGCCACCTCCGCCAGGATCATTATTCACGGACATATGGCCCTCTTTAAAATCTTTTACAGTGGTTAAGAGTCTCATCAACCGTACTGTGCTTGAAGTCTTTTGTAAATGGCAATCGGTTTGAAGCTATTGTTCATTTCAACTTGAGAAGTTCTGGTTTGAATTGATCGCCCTTCGTAGAGGTATAGAAGCATTAGCTGTAGATGACATAGATTTACAGGATAACTCATTCAAATGCATTTTGTTTACTGTTCATGCTCGGAGCGGCCGAACTCATAGGATTTGAGGAGACCTCCTTGAGATTTCAAGTAGGAATTAAGATATATAACAGTTATAACAGACAACAAAGGGCTAATAAGCGATGATAGCAGATAGCCAGTAACAGTTACGCCAAAATGAGCCACCAGAACAGCTTCAGTGGAACTTGACAAATTCTCCGTAACTGTTCTGGAGGATGGAAGCAGTTCTTCTGAACGACAACTCCACAGTTGGTGTAGATGTTTTCATAGTGTAATAAGTGATAAACAGAGTTGCTTTGTAGTGAGTTCCAGTGAACCTTCCCAAAACACAGCACACACTGGGTTTCACTTTCATTTGTCACCTGTATAAAGTTTTATCAGATAAAAAATGGCTAAGACTGCAATATGCATTGTACTTAGATAATTTAATTAAATATATTGCATGAGGAATTTAACCGTAGTCTACCTCAACAACTTGCTGTTAGTTATATATTTTAAACGCTCAAATGAGTGTTTTGTGGTCTTAATATTACAGCCTAATTTTTTGATGAGATAAATCATTATCATTACCAAGATAAAGCCTGTTTAAAGCAGATATAATTCATATGAATAATAAGTTACCAGCTTTATCAATTTTATATTAAATAAACTGGCAAATTGCTTGCATTATGGCATTACTGCAAATGCTCTTATTATACAGGTCATGTATTCGAGTCGAGGAGACTGCTTTAGTAGACAGAGACTTGAGTACTATATGTATTATGCATTACGGGATCATCTTTTCATAATGAAAACAGTGGGCATAGTGTAGCTGCTGTTAATGTTTAGCAAAGCACATGCATGTTACAACAATGCAAAGATTATATTTAGGGGTAACAAAAAAAAAAATCAGTGCTAGGTAGTTATGTAAATTATTACCTTATATTTGGACTGACTGGTCTGCATCCTGAGCCAGACATAAATCTGGTTTTGAATGACTTTTGGATGTGGTTCTAATCAAAGGAATGTCTAAGTCATGGTTGTCTATAATAAGAACTGATTACTGTTCAAGGTTGTTCATTTTATTGGAATTGGACGGCCCAGAGTAGGCGTGAATTCCTATGTGATTAGAAGTTCCTGGTATCCATGATCAACACTACTTGCTTCAAGCTTTAATCAACATCCGGCCTCAGTATCACATTATTTAACAAATACCCAGGATCAGAATCAGATTATGCAACAGTGTCTGTATCAGATTATGTAACAAATACCCAGCAGCATTATTGAATTATCTACCAAAATCCCACTGTCAGAACGGGGCCAGTACTCGTACATGCAAATACACACATTCTGTATAAAATGTTTTTACTAAGCACAACCAAGAAAGTGCAGTTTGAAGACGCATACCTTATTAGACTCGATATTGAACAGCAACCGACCTAGTCAAATGTATTATTTTTTTCAATCCTTACCTGCTTTTCTATTTTATTTTCTGACTTGACTAAAAGCACAAATGTTCACATTTGGAGTAAAAAAAGTATTATGCACTGAATTAGATCCTCCTAGCAGGTGGATGGAAGTATTCTCATCAGCTATGAGGGGCTGTCTATACCATCTTATAGCCGCTCTCTCTGACCGTTCTATCTGTCTGCAGTAGCTGTTCTAATTAGCACCAAGAATGTTAACTATAAGTACAGTAGTACCATTTTATACAGTAGTTTTGGAAGAAAAAAAAAAGTATATTTTTATATTTAAATTAAAAAATGGCAAACTAAGCATGACAAGCTCAGGCTTATGGTAAACCAGAGACAGCTGTCTGCTCACGTTGATGTGGACGTTTATGCAACATCTGTCACTGGCTTTATCAGTTGCTGTAGGCGATGTCGCACCTGGCGAAGATCTGCATTACGATAACCTTTAAAACCATGAATGGACTATAAAGTTTTCTGTCCAGATAAAATCTGGTAGACAGAAAGACAGTTCTGAAATGAAGTTGTGCATCAAGACTTCCAAGCACTACTAGCCTTTAAGGGTTTTTACTTTAAGGGTTTTTTACTTTAAGGGTAAATTAAGGGTTCTTCATCAACAAGGCTAACCTAAATAACACGAGGCAAGCAGAGCCAAGGATCTGGGCAGTGACGAAACGTAACGTTAGTTGGGAAAATGTTCAATGCAATTCATTCCCACTTTATAGCCAACCATGCTGAGCTAACCAGTGACATTTGAGCCCTCTCAGAAGCCCCAGCACTGCCTCCATCTATAAGAGTACACACACACAAAATGCTGCTAAAAAAAATCCTGAGAGCAACCAACTGGCAGCCAGTCTCACTGGAATTCTTAACGAAAGTTCTTCTCCTGCTCAGGCCACAGTTCATGATTCCTGTGCCCAGAATATCCACAGTACCGTGCCTCAACAACTGTTGTACAACTGAACTCTTTAAAAGACTGATCTTGGCACATGTCTAAAGCAGCCTTCTTAAAACACTAACAGCCTTGAAAGAAACACTTATTAAGTTACAAAGCTGTTTATGAAGTTTGAATTGGGTGTAATTTAAAGTTGAATTGAGTAAAATTGAAATATTTGCTTTTATTTCCCTATGTAATAAAGTCCATATTTTTAATGCAAATTTATTAAAACAAATTGTACATGTACTGGACTGGCGGCACGGTGGTGTAGTGGTTAGCACTGTCGCCTTGCACCTCCAGGGTCCGGGTTCGATTCCCAGCCAGGCTCGATTCCCGTCTCTGTGGGCATGGAGTTTGCATGTTCTCCCCGTGCTTGGTGGGTTTCCTCCCAAAGACCTGCAGACTAGGCTAATCGGTGTTCCCAAATTGCCTGTAGTGTGTGAATGAGTGTGTGTGTGTGTGCCCTATGATGGATTGGCACCCTGTCCAGGGTGTACCCCACCTTGTGCCCTAAGCCTCCTGGGATAGGCTCTAGGCCCCCCGCGACCCTGTATACAGGATAAAGCGGTATAGAAGCTGAGTGAGTGTACATATACTTTATTACATAGTAAAATGAAAGCAAATCTTTCTATTTCAACGTAGGCATCGGCCACTGCATCTTGCATCATTCATCAAGCAATGTTTTATTGTCTCCAGACGTACAGTAGTGCTGCATTCCTCCCTTTCACTGTATTCCACCATCTCTGCACAACAACAAAGGAATTCCACACTTCATACCATGCTGCGATCTTAGCTCTCTCCTGAACAGTCAAGTGGTCAGCCATCTTTGTTTTACCTTGCATGTGCTGCCTCTCGCGACTGATGCCTGTACTATCAACGCAGGGAATATGAAATACTAAGTATCATCTGTTTAGAGACTGTTTTCATCATTATATAAATGATACTAGAAGTTCTATAGTCATTTAATATTCCTTGTATATCTGTTGCCAGGAGCCCAAGAGGGCAAAATTGGCCGTGCTCTTCAGCTGGTAGTGATGGCATTCCTCTCTCGTCTGTCACTCAGAGCAGTTATTTACGCATACAAGTTAGCCCTTCCTAAGTCAAAAGACGCAGCGGCTGCTGGAACATGTCTCAGAGGAGGCGCGTCTGGTTGATAGTGTGACTAGCTGGTGGGTGGAAAATGAGCATATTGGGAGAAAATTGGCCCATGTTCTATCTTCCCTGCTGTACACCCCTGACCAAGTATGCGTCAAGATATCTGATGACATGACAATAGTGCACCAGTAATGATGGGAAAGAGTGGTTCACTGTCAACAGGGGCAAAAAAAAAACCTAAACAAGATGGGTATTGCCCTACGAACACAGTTCCCTTCTCAGTACACTTGTCTGTGTGTAATTACACGGAAACAGATTGTGATTTAGATGTTTTGGTGCAGTATTAGTATTAGTACTAGTAGTGAAATATTTTTGAGGTGCTGTTCAGTCCTGGTATCTCATGCATGGTGAAGTGTTTCTATTAGTGTTCAGCAAGCTCGCTAAACATCATAAGTTTGTTTATTTACTATAAGGCAGAAGCTCAGAAGAAAATGTAAGTCATTTTCAAAGAACAGTAGGAATGCAGTAAGTCCAATGATAAATATGGATTTTTTTATGTGACTGCAGGCAGATCAGTATTCAGCTGAGTGAAATTCATTAAATCCCCTTACAGCTTTCTTCATTTGAACAGCTTGCCATATTAGGCCTGTTGGGAGTTACAATCGCTGCTAGAACTAATGATGATTAGGGCTTCACTGCCTAAGGTTATAGTCTAATGTCATCTCTTTCTGTCTCTGTTTCTCGCCGCAGTCTCCCGCTTAGGTTCTGGGTGAACATTCTGAAGAACCCTCATTTCATCTTCGACGTCCATGTGACAGAAGTGGTTGATGCTTCGTTATCGGTCATCGCACAGACCTTCATGGATGCCTGCACTAAATCCGAGCACAAACTCAGCAGGGTGAGTCACGTTGGCTCGGTTCCTGGAGTCACCTGAGATTTCTTTTATTATTATTATTATTATTATTATTATTATTATTATTTTATTTTAGTTTTTTTATACTGTGGGCTGATAACATTTCTTTACCGTTGACCTATTTTTCTCCAGGACTCCCCAAGCAACAAACTTCTCTATGCAAAGGAGATCTCCACGTATAAGAAGATGGTGGATGAGTAAGTCTTATTAATCTCATCACGTCATAGTATGGACATTTTAAAGACATTTTGCTTCCGTTCCCTTGGGTGTAACAGATGCCTTGTTTCCTGAGATAAAACACAGTTAAAGCAAGGTTTTGAGGCTTAGAGATACAAATCTGTTTAATTGAATATAGTGCACAGAAATTACTCAAAATAAATCTGAACACAATCCACATCAACTATTATACAAGGCAAGTAACGATTAACAAAGACTATTAGTAATACTAACAGTTTTTGAGCACAAAAACAACATTCATTATGGACGACAGCAGCCAGACGCCAAGACACTGAAAAGTAACTACATCAACAACAACAACAAAAAAACATCATCAGATCCATGTGACATGCTGGGGCTGATGGGAAATGTAGTTCATGACATATGCTCGACTGACTCAAATTCTCTATGCAATTTTTTTTTCCCTTTTGATGCCATTTCTGCGGTAATAATGTATTTTTATTACAACACCTTTTTGAAATTTGAATGCAGAGATGAGAGGAAAACTTGGTATAGAGCATGCACAGACAGTGGCTGCTCCATCAGCCATTTACGCAGCTGTTTATGTAGTTTGATGGGATGTGATGCGCTCCAGCGAAGACAGCTAAGTTAAGTGAGGCTCTTGGTGCAGCCGGTAATGCATTCGAGGTCGGTTGTGAAGGAGCGAATACAGAATGATTTCATACTGAAAAACAGCGAGAAACTCAAATGGCACGAATTGGAGTCCTGAAGTGGCAAAACAGCCTTTTTGTCAGGTTTATAGAGACCATTTTAGCGTATTGCCAAATGTGTTTTTTGGTAATATGCAATGTTTTGTGCATCATTTGTGCAACATACCCCCACATGCACACACACACACACACACACACACACACATATATATATATAATACTAGATTTTTTTTAAAACTATGATATAACACGTATGTCATTAGTTAATTGGGTAACAACACCAACAGTCAGTTTTTTTTAGACAGGAAGGTCGGCTGTTCTAGAATAGAATTCTTGCAAGAACAGTATTGTCAAGTCCATTTGCAAAACCCATCAAGCACCATGACGCAACCGGCTCTCATTAAGACTATCCCAGGAAAGCAAGACCAAAACTTACCTCTGCTGCAGAGAAGAAGTTCACACCAGCCTCAGAAATCACCAGTTAACAAACAGCATCTCAGATTAGAGCCATTATGAAGGCTTTACAGATCATGAGTATCAGACACATCTCAATATCAACTGTTCAACAGAGATTATTGCATTTTTGGACGCCTTCAGCATTGTTTTACAATGTAGGAAAAAAAATTAAATCAGGAAAGACCTGAAGACTAGAAGGTTTGGGTGAATATGCACATTTATGGCATGAATACATATGTTTATACGCCGATGTGTGTCAATTCTACAGTTACTACAAAGGAATCCGACTCATGGTGCCAGTCAGTGACCAAGACATGAACACACACTTAGCCGAAGTGTCCCGGGTGAGTGTGACCCCCTCGCTGCTTTGTTCTAATTCCCTAAAAGACTGTTGTGCCCCTGTTTAATGCTGTTCCTCATGTCCTGTAGGCTCATACCGACAAACTGAATACACAAGTCGCCCTCCATCAGCTGTACCAGTACGCCAGCAAATACTACAAGGAGGTAAAAGCGCTTACACATGCACTATTCTCAGGATGGATGCTAATAGAGGACATGGTGTAAATCGAGTTTCTGAAATCTAATGTTCTTCTGGTGGCTTTAATATCCTTGCGTCTTCGGAGCAAGTTTTAATGTGACTTTCACTCTTGTTCACTGTCTCACTTTATCACTAACTCTCTCTCTCTCTCTCTCTCAGATCATCCTGGCTCTGGATGAAGACCCCGCAGCTCAGTGTAAGCAGCTCACAATGCGACTGCAGCAGATAGCCGCCGCTCTCGAGAACAAAGTGACGGATCTCTAACCCGTCCACAGAGAGAAAGGGATCGACGTGGAACGAAACCGCCACATGTCTCGTCAGTCTCGAGTCTCTGGGGCCGAAGAAAGGAACAATTAAACAATAGAAGTCCCTTGGTGTGTAATTAGCATATAAATATAATCAGATGTTGAATTTCTTCCTGTGTAGAGACAAAAAAAAAAAAAACGAACAAAAAAAAAACTAAAGGTTTTAAGAATTGTATTATATATTTTTTTTAACATGCAGGTCTTTATGCGGAAAGCTTTATAAGGGAGAAATAACTTTTTAAACTGACAGCCTTGTGTTGATTTTGTTTATAAAGTGTCTGTATTAATGTGAGACGTGTGTTTGTGTGGAAGTGTGTGTGTGTGTGTGTGTGTGTGTGTGTGTGTGTGTGTGTGTGTGTGTGGAAGTGAGTTGACTGCCAATTGCTCACACACAGGATGCCTAAATTCTGACCAAAAGGGAGCTGCTCGGTCATTGAGCACGGTTTTGTGTGTGCGTGTGTGTGTGTGTGTGTGTGTGTGTGTGCGCGCATGTGTATGTGATCACCTTGGAATCATGTCTTATGCATTGCTCAACCAAACATAAACAAACACACTCGTTACAAGCACATAGTTAGTTTAGCCAGCAGGGCTTACTTTTGTTTCCCTACTGATTCTAACCTCCTGAACTTTTGGTGTCACTTTAAGAACCAGAGGAAAGACCGAAAGAGCCAGCATTTTGATCCATTTAGAAAAAGAATAATTATATATATATATATATATATATATATATATATATATATATATATATATATATATATATCCCGTCTGTAAGATCACCGAAATAGCACAATTTTGTTTAGGCAATAGGGTTTCAACTGAAAAGTCTCTCAACACAAGGCATGTCATTTTTTCTACATAATGTATCATGTTCTGGAAAACAAAAAAGAAAAAAAAGAGTTAATTTGCTGTATTTGTGTCCAGCCATCGTTCATATCAGGAATTACTCTTATTGTTCTATGTTGTAGAGTTGTTAACGTTTTCTGTTGCAAAGTACTGAAAGTTAAGTATTGCCTCTAAGAATTGCTGCAATGACTGAATCAAACGCTCCGCTGACTTTTTTTAATAGAACCTCTTCCTTTGATCATTTTGCCCAGGACATGAGTTTGAGTTTTTTTATTTATTTTATTTATTTTTTTATTCTACCGCTCAAAAATCTCTCTCGATGCTCCGTTGATGAAGACCGCATTTCCCTAGCATTTCGCAGTATGTACAATTTCATGGCTGACCTTTTTGCCAGTACACAATTTTGAGGGCTGATAAACCATTCATGCTCCATAAAAGAAAACCTAATGCTTTGAAATTTTAGCATCTTCTCCATTCGAATTGATTCAATCTTTGGAAACTGATGACAGGACAAGCACTTGGGAACAAGTGGCCGCTCGGTAATAACCTTAACAGCGCTGATCTGGGGTGGCATCGTGTTGTAATTGTAAAGGAACGCGTAATAACGCCTGCTGTGCATTTTATTTTTACTTTTTACACAAAAAACATTTCAGTGTTTTGTACTTATACCTCTAGATGTCATTAATGTAAGCACCAAATACTGCAATACACAGAAATCCTTCTCACTGTTGTTGAGTACTATAAGCTTTTTTCAGGTAGCCTCTTCTTCTTTTTTATTCAGTTCTATAAAAGCAGTTCCGTGTTGCTTTCTCCTTACTGATCCAGGATCAGCTAGAGATCTCTTTAAAAAAAAAAAAAGAAGAAGAAGAAGAAGAAAGTCAGTAGTGACTGAGATTAGGATTTCAGTCTGGTTCTCGATCGTCACGGATTTCTTTTCTTTTCGAGCTGTACCTCTCAGGGCTCGTCTTGCCCGTGATTTTACTGCCAGTCGGATACATTTTCGGTCTCCGAAGAGTGGGAGTTCGCTGGTCTGTTTTGTCGCTGAACCGTGTGAGGCGTTGGGAAGAAGCCTTGTGGCGCTTGGCACTGCCCACTCAATTCCCCTGCGCTGGAATGAAAGCAGCAGGAGCCGTGTTTGATCTTAATTGCATGTGGGCTGCTGACACCGTGCTTTTCAAAACACGCGCAATATTCCTTTTTTCTTTCTTTCTTTCTTTTTTATTTTATTTTTTAATTTCCTTTCCACAACCAGAGACCAAGCCCTTATCCTTTATAGCTCAATGTAAAGCTTCTTCAGCCTTTCTTTCACCGAAATGTGCCTTAAATGATAAGTGTTACACCTTTCTTTTTGTTTGGTTGATTATCGATTTAGCTATTTGGTGATGATGGCGAGTTTTAGTCATAGGGTGCTTGCAATGTGTATTCGCAGCCGTGGTGTCGAGTGAACGTAGGATCATTTTGTGCCGTAGTCACGATGTGCCAATAGGCTAATCAAATCAGAGAGATAAAGGCAGTTTTTATATTAGTGTGCATCTTTGGGGCGTCTATGGCTTGTGTTTTTTTTGTGCGTGTGTGTGTGTGGGTGTGCGTGCGTATGGGTGTGTGTGCGTGTGTGCTTTTGTAGTTGTATCGGGAACAAGCTTAGATTAGTGTGAACTAAACTAAGCTGTTGTGAATGTAAAATAATTCCCCCAAAGCATCTGCGACTTTGCTTTTCATCCGAAAGGAGAATCTTCAATAGAAGTGTTGAGTAGCACAGGGTGTTTCACTGGCGTGTGTTATCCCTTAGAGCTATCATTTGTTTCTATGCTATTCCATAGTGTGTATGAAAAATTATCTATACTCGATGACCTTCTTACTGCTGTGCAGTTATTTTTATTCTTTCATGTCCTATGATAATATATGCCTTTGTATCAACAGAAAAGCAAATCTGTCAGCAATGTATTCTTGTGTAATATCCTATGCATTTGAAGTCCTGGAAAATAATGGCGATATGTTGTGCTGTTATCAAGATGTTTTTTTTTTTTTTTTTTTTTTGGTTGTTGTTTTTTTTTTCCCCCCCTCCCCTTTGTGGTTGTATAGTGAAACAAGATTCCTGGGACTGTACCATACAGTAAGGCAGGAGAATAAAGATTAGTTGTGACTCTTTTTAGGCCTGGCACCTCCGAAGGGTTCTTACATGCCTAATCTGTTTGTACTGAAGTGCTCGCCGCTCGGCAAGGGTCAAGGCCTGACAAAACACCTTGCACCCTTACATCAATAAAGAGACACTTCCATTTCATCTCCTCTTTCTCTGTGTGTGTGTTTTTTTTTTCCATTCGCCCTGCGGGGAATGATATCTTCAATATGTCTTGCCTGCAGTTGAACTGTAAATGACTTTACGTCCTTATTCATTTCGAAGGAAAGGGCGGTACTGGCTGTATTCATGATGCACACCATCACTGTTTAGTCTAAATGAACTCGCATTTCACATATACAAGTATATGTATATATAGATAGATATACATGCATGTGCATGTATACTTCATGGCTGATTAAATACTTAAACGTCACTATTAATAAATACTTCTCTATACACACGAGAGTCAAATTAAGTATTCTGAAGAATCCACATCTAAAGCAACAAGCTGTGTCAAGAAACAAACAATACCTGCAAAGTGATTCTGACAGTGCCCCAGAAAATCTCAACCAAAGGAAAATTAATTAAATCACTGAATAAATAAATGAATCTAAAAAGAAAGATGAAAGCCGACATTGTTTTGTGCCGAAGAGAGAAAAATCAAAGCGAAAACAAAATCCCGTGAAACCAAACCATCTGAGCAATATGAGCAACTGAGCTCATGTATTACACTCACACACCCCTCATCATACAGTACACTGCCCTCCCAACACACATCCTCACCACACACACACACACACACACACACACACACACACACACAACAGAGAACTAAACAACGAGAAACCTTCCCAGACAGGCGCCCGGCTAGAATAAATCCTTTCCATTACTGAGATTTCCTCCTGGGTCACCGAGTCGGAAAAGTCATTGTGACCTGTAATTGTTAGAGCACCACATTCCCAGTTAAAGTCCAGCAAAAGCATTCCCCCCCCTTCTTGATTATATCATTGCAATAAAAACAAGAACCCTTTCCGCATCTCAACATCTGTGGGCTTTTCGATTCAGAAGGCTGTGATGCCCCACGTGGCTGCTCAATCAATCAAACAAAATTAATATTACAGTTAAAAAAAAAAAAAGAAGAAGAAGTTGGGTTTCTCGTGCTGAGAATATAATGATTTAAACACTTGCAAGCTTCCTTCCATTTCAGCCAGAGGCATCACTCATGGTTCATCACTCAGTGTGTGTGTGTGTGTGTGTGTGTGTGTGTGCGCGCGCGCGCTCTAAACTGCTGCAGTGTCTAATCCCTTCTCACACTTCTTAAATGTATTATTTTCTCCTTTCATTTACATACAGTACTGTGCAGAAGTCTTGAGCTGTCCCTCATTTCTTCACAATTTGCTTCCAAAAAGTCAGAATTTCTTGTATTTTTAATATAGTATTGAGCAATAGTTCTCCATGCTTTTTTTTTTAGCATGTACAGTACCTGACCAATTTCTCACAGTGAGCTATGAATGATTCATATGATTCAGCTCAGAGTATAAGAACATTAACGTAAGGCATGAACTAGTGAGAAACATGTGCAGATGATGACAGATGATCAGGCTGGTGAGATGTATACTGACGATGCTGAGTGGCTGGAACAGACGAGAGGGGAAATGAGGTCGCTGCTGAGGCTGTTACTGTACATAAACAACTCATTTGTAAATTGTACTCCGGAGCCTGTCACAGTGAAACGTTAGTTCCCAGTACTTTGTTATGCTTAGTACTGCATATTTTGACCATTCCATGTGCCAGGACATCCTAAAGGTATGGAAACCAGAATGATGCGCATCTTACACGAAGACACTGATAACGTATCCATGGTTGCTATCATACTCTATGAATGATGATGTTCTCTTTGGAACAAATACTATGCCTCATGATTTATTGTTTCTCCCAGCTGGTGCCTTTATGAAGTGTTTTCATACAAATCAGTCTGGCCTTGGTGTCTATAGAATATGTGCAGCTTTTTACACTTTGACTGTTTATCTCTATATTTGACGTTGCAAACACTTTCTGGAAAATGGATCCTTGAAACACTCTGCAGAAAGTTGGAGATAAATTAAAAAGGAAAAAAGGATAAAAGTACTGTGCACTGTGGACCAAGGCTTCTTCTTGATCGCACACACACAAAAAAAGACCATGCTATGAAGAATATGGATGTTAATTTAGCCTGTAAAACTGAACTCAAGGACACAGGCATTAAGAATATCCCGGTGATGCATCCACTTACATTTTCTCAACTGCGTGCTGCTTCAATGCCTCTATTTACTCACATTAACATTGTAGAAGTGTGCAGCTGTTAAGAAAAGTTTGTGGTCGTCTTTGGCATATTTTTCGTTTAATGATGCGCCAAATGTTCTCTATAGGAGAAAGAACTGGATTGCAGGCAGGCCAGTTCAGCACCTGGACTCTTCTATTATGAAGCCATGCTGTTGTAATAGCTGCAGTTTTGCATTGTCCTGCAGAAACATTGTCTGAAACCTTTATAGGCGGCACGGTGGTGTAGTGGTTAGCACTGTCGCCTTGCACCACCAGGGTCCGGGTTCGATCCCCGGCCAGGCTCGATTCCCGTCTCTGTGTGCATGGAGTTTGCATGTGCTTGGTGGGTTTCCTCCGGGTACTCCGGTTTCCTCCCACAGTCCAAAGACATGTAGGTTAGGCTAATTGGCGTTCCCAAAATTGCCCGTAGTGTGTGAATGAGTGAGTGTATGTGATGGATTGGCACCCTGTCCAGGGGGTACCCTGCCATGTGCCCTAAGTCTCCAGGCCCCCTCGTGAACATGAATACAGGATTAAGTGGTATAGATGATGAGTGAGAGTGAAACCTTTATATGCCTTTCATCATTCATAGTACCTTCCCATACCGTATGCACTTATGCACCCCACATGCTGGAAGGTCCCTCCTCTTTAGCTCAGAGGACACGGTGTCAACAAAAATGTCAAATTCGGACTCGTCCGACCATAGAACACTATTTCACTTTGAAACGGTTCATTTTAAATGAGACTTGGCCCACAGGATACGATGGCGTTACCGGACCATGTTCACATATGACTTCCTTTTCACATGATTGAACTTTAATTACATCTGTAGATAGCACAGCGGATTGTGTTTACCGACAGTGGTTTCTGGAAGTATTCCTGGGCTCATTTAGTAATGTCAATGACACAATCATGCCTATGTGTCGCCCGAGGGCCCGAAGACCTTGGTTGGATGCCCGTGGTCTTCGGGTCCTCGGGCGACACATAGGCCTTGTTTCTTATGCACAGAGATTTGTTATGTGCTGCAGATGATGTGATTTGCAAAGCCTTTGACTAACTGTCAGCTGAGTTCCTGTAACTTGCAAGTGGTGTTTGAGAATGATCGTATGTACAGTTCCCTCAGACACATGCATCTCTTTCGAAAGGTTGGCGACAAGTTAGCTGTCTATTTGCTAGAATATTCCTTAAAACAACATGAAAGGGAATTTTTTTTTCCCCTCTAAGCTGGGAGACACAAAATTCCTAAAATTCACATTGTTCAAAGGATGTTTCTGTTAAAAAGCTCACGTTAGATTCAGGAAGTTACTCTTCGATTCTGTTTCCTGCATTATGATTGGCTATAAGAATTTAATTTCACCCTCTTCACTGTGTGTGAATCAGGACCAATCCTAGAGCATGACAGAGGGACTTAAGCTAAAGCTCTGTTTAGCACCGTTTATTACAGTTTATATTAGAACATAAGCAATATCACACGTGAAGGAGTGCTGTTGTGATGAATATCAGCACAGCTCTGATGCGGCCGCAGGGACGCAGGTGCAGCCGTCTGCTCTGTCTGCTGCGGTCCATCTCACCGCCATGCTGATATGTATTCAACAGCACTCCCTTTCTTGTGATATTGCTTAAGTAAATGTCAGTGTCAGGCTTTGATTCTTTAAGGATATATTTTTTTAAATAAAATTGTTAATGAAGTTGAAGAATGAATAATGGAAAGGACATCTAGCATATGAAATGATCCATGTTTTCTATGCATTTTTTTTAAAGGATTATTATTCCTTATTTTTCTACTTCCATGTCACTTCACAGGCTCATGCTATTTTTTTACAAGGGTGTAAATGCATTTTATATCCGCTGTACAGTAAAAAGGAGTCTTTTCTTTTACTTCAGAGTGTAAAAACGTAAAACTACATTATATTTAATTCAGTATTTATTATTTCCACCAGCTGTTCTGCATTCACTTGATGCATTTTCTCAGCTGCTGAATCATATATATATATTTTTGTATATTTTGCTCAGCATACAGTATTTGCACGCTCCTGACATCTGGACGCTGTTTAGAATGTGGATCCTGATCATTCCAGTTGCCTGTTGCTTCAACATGAAGCCTAACTGAGCCTTAATAATACTGTACACAATTATCGGTGGGGTTGGAGGCAGACTTTTTTTTTTTTTTACTTTTTCTGCCTGTTACTCAAATAACATTTCAAAATAAAAAAATAACACCATAATAAAGTATCCCTCAGTTATAATGTTTGTTTTTCTAAGTAACTCATTTTCACTCAAAATGGCAGAGCCTTATGATATTAAGGTCACAAAATATTAAAAGATTTTAAACAACCTAGTGGAAGTAAACAAGACTGTTTGCTTTTTTTTCTCTGAGAATTTATTTAATATTACATAACGGTAACAGGATAAATCTCACTTAAACTAGCAAACAAGCGTTCGTCTGTAACCTAATGGCATCAAGAGCTGTCAATTTTGTTCAACTGCTTTGCTATTATAGTATCAACAATATTTTAAAAATGAGGACGCTAATTGAAGATCTTCGCCTTGGTGATGAACATCAGTAAACACACATCTATTTGGCTAAATGCAATGTGACAGACAAGCGGTATAAACAATGCCACAGGCAAGACTTCCCCTCGCTGCAATGAAAGAGTGTGAGGCAATAAGTAAGGCAATGTTTTACCAGACTAACAAGCATTTAATTGTCATAACCTATTGATCTGGTTGTAATTCATTTTATGGTATAGATTTTGCCACAGGCAATATGTACAGTATGTGTACTGTATGTATATGGAGTGCTGGGAGTAATATACTGTAGATACCATCTTGTGCACATGTGCATTCATGCTGCAGTATTTGTACTGAACTGTCATGAAGCTGTCTTTCGCCACAGCTTCTCAGTTGGTTATCTGGGGCATCATACAACCATAGTTGCATACATAACATTCACTGCTCCTAACCGCCACAGGCAGTGGAAGTCATCTGGATACCACATGCCAACCATGTCACGAGGAATGGGACTCAACTTGAAGGATGACTAACAATGCTATCGCAGGGACATTCTGCAGTGTGTGGGAGGAATTAGTAGTAGAAAAGAAAAAAAATCGTTTAGTACATGGTAAGGCTGGTTGTAGGCCAGCCGGTACAGTCTCAGTGGACCGCGCTCGTCCGGATAGGTTTCCCTCAGTGAGCCTAATCATGAATAGGCCTACCTGAGGATGAGATTGCCTGAGAGTTGAATAGCATGATGGCAACGTAGAACTACAGTAGTAAAACTAACTAGAAGGTAAGATGGATGTTATAACTGATGGCTGTTGTGCTGTGCCCTGTGGTACTACTCTGTTCTCCAGCCTGTAAGGGACACATCACTGATGATCCATTTATTGGAACACAACCGCCAAGCAGATTTCTTTTATTAGAAATGTTTTGCACCTCCAGCTCTTGTTGCCAAAATGAGTCCATTCTACCAGGTTTATTGTGAATCTCCACTAGGAGAAAGGTGACAAGCCGGAGTGGTATGGCATACTGTAACTCTCTCTCTCTCTCTCTCTCTCTCTCTGAGACATAATCTGACTAAATCTGCAGCCAAGCTGGAAATCTGTATTGTTCTGTACTGTACTGTAGTTTTGAACCATTTTACATTACTGACTACCATTTCAAAGGTACGAGTTGAGTTCTTCAAGAGTTGGTTCTTCTTTAATGACTGAGTAGTTACTGTCTGCATGGCTACTGTCCTAGTCACGTGTCATGGTGATAAAAAAAAACTCATACTGTAGCTTTGGTAACCCTAGATCAGGCATCACTAAACGGCGGACCCAGATGAAGTGACAGGTCTATCCAGACCCTAATGTTATTGAATATACATGAGAATAATTAATATAGCTGTAATCTAGCTCTTTTTTTCTGGAGTTGACTGCGACTATACATGACACTCAACAGAGCCAATCACGGCCTAGACAGAGTATGCGGTAGAAACAGAAATGAAAGCGTGACAAGGCATGGCTTACTCCAAAAAAAAGGAACGTAAACTATGAAAACTGAAACTTCAAAGATGAACAGACAGATTAATATGTGTTTATTCTTCCAGCAGGAAGTTTGTCTCATATGCTCCAAAAGCATGCCACTATTAAAAAAAAAACTAAAAAACAAGGCATGGATTGTTAGAGCAAACGTATCCGCAGCAGTCCGAGGTGAGGGCATGTAAAACACATAAACGGAGAGCCTGGTATGACAGAGCAACCAGAATCCTTTCATATTCATTTACAGCCCAGCAGCGTCCAAATGAAGATTGATTAAATACTGATTGAAGTCTGTAGTTTGTATCCCTGAGAGCCTGGTATACAAATACAAGGAAATATACAAGGTTCAAATTGTCCACATGTTTTACTTTACATAGAAATCGACTGCTAGTTTGACTTCCAAAGACTGCATATATTGAGATCTGAATCCTAACACAAATATGAAATTCGAACCCCAGCTTGATGAAAATTTAATTGACCAGACCTTATTAAATTTTAATTCAATACCCCTGCCCTCGATGAAACAGCCACTGGTCATGAGTACCTGAGATGAAACAAAGCTTGGCATCCCATCACTCCAAACTAATGCAGTACAAAAGGCTGAAATTTATGTCACAATAATCTGAGAAAGTCCTCTCCACAAACTCGATGGAGAAATTAAATATGAAAAGCAATTAAATATGACATTTTATGGGATTTTGAACCATGATTTTGTAAATTGACTTGGCTTCATGGGGAAGCTTGTCATCCCATTATTCTAAATACCTACAGCTCGAGAAAAAAGAAAGCAACTTTATAAGTAGTTGAAGTAAGTAAAGCATTTCTTAAAGTCTTATGCTACAATTCTAAAAGTTATTATATAAGTTATTATATACTGTAAGTATAGCATGTTATATTTAAATGCCATGTTGGGAGACACTCACACTCACTCTATATCGCTCTATCCTTCAGTATATACAGGGTCATGTGGGGCCTGGAACCTCTCCCAGGATGCCTAACTGCATCTTTTTGGACCAAACTTTGGATAAAAACAAGAATATCATGTTTGTGTACAATCACAGGCCCCATCCTTCATGGAAACACAGAGAATTTCGCCACCTGATCCAGGAGGACAGAAAGAGTGAAGATGAGTGATTGATTCTTGTCACATGAACCCTGGTGCGCTTGCTGCAGTCTGAAAATTTCTTTGAGTCGATCATCTCGCTGAATGATCTGAGCAGGCAAAATATTTGACACATGACACCGTATGCTCGCCGATTGTCATCACTGCCATGACAACGGTGTCAAACAGGCAAACTAATAGGTTTAGCTTTAATCTCGAGCCGGGATCTCCACATAATGATCTCCACATAGACTACAAAACTAAACATTTATTGATATTTATAATGCATTTTTTCAAAGTAGGAAACACACTTTCTTACTGTACACTGAATTATTGCATTTGTAACATGAGATGTAGATTTGTCCGGATTGTCAGAAAACATATCTGACCTATTATTTAGGGCCCAATATAGTGCGAAGAGCACTTCTGTTCTTCTAAGGATTATTATTAACTAACAGGGGCATTTGGGGGGTATTGCCATGCTCAAAAAGTCATAAAAGTCAGCATACAGGTTGGAATCTGCTGCTTTTAGGATGCCTGAGAGACTGGGCCCAGGACCTTCACAGGAAAATTTGCTGAAAATTTGAATTTTTTTGCTGCAGATTTTAGCTCACACACACACACACACACACACACACACACACACACACACACACACACACATATATATATATATACACTCACCTAAAGGATTATTAGGAACACCTGCTCAATTTCTCATTAATGCAAATATCTAATCAACCAATCACATGGCAGTTGCTTCAATGCATTTAGGGGTGTGGTCCTGGTCAAGACAATCTTCTGAACTCCAAACTGAGTGTCAGAATGGGAAAGAAAGATGATTTAAGCAATTTTGAGCGTGGCATGGTTGTTGGTGCCAGACTGGCCGGTCTGAGTATTTCACAATCTGCTCAGTTACTCGGATTTTCATGCACAACTATTTCTAGGGTTTACAAAGAATGGTGTGAAAAGGGAAAAATATCCAGTATGCGGCAGTCCTGTGGGCGAAAATGCCTTGTTGATGCTAGAGGTCAGAGGAGAATGGGCCGACTGATTCAAGCTGATAGAAGAGCAACTTTGACTGAAATAACCACTCGTTACAACCGAGGTATGCAGCAAAGCATTTGTGAAGCCACAACATGCACAACCTTGAGGCGGATGGGCTACAACAGCAGGAGACCCCACCGGGTACCACTCATCTCCACTACAAGTAGGAAAAAGACTGGAAAAATGTTGCCTGGTCTGATGAGTCTCGATTTCTGTTGAGACATTCAAATGGTAGAGTCAGAATCTTGCGTAAACAGAATGAGAACATGGATTCATCATGCCTTGTTACCACTGTGCAGGCTGGTGGAGGTGTTGTAATGGTGTGGGGGATCTTTTCTTGACACACTTTAGGCCCCTTAGTGCCAATTGGGCATCGTTTAAATGCCACGGCCTACCTGAGCATTGTTTCTGACCATGTCCATCCCTTTATGACCACCATGTACCCGTCCTCTGATGGCTACTTCCAGCAGGATAATGCATCATGTCACAAAGCTCGAATCATTTCAAATTGGTTTCTTGAACATGACAATGAGTTCACTGTACTAAAATGGCCCCCACAATCGCCAGATCTCAACCCAATAGAGCATCTTTGGGATGTGGTGGAACGGGAGCTTCGTGCCCTGGATGTGCATCCCACAAATCTCCATCAATTGCAAGATGCTATCCTATCAATATGGGCCAACGTTTCTAAAGAATGCTTCCAGCACCGTGTTGAATCAATGCCACGTAGAACTAAGGCAGTTCTGAAGGCGAAAGGGGGTCAAACACCGTATTAGTATGGTGTTCCTAATAATCCTTTAGGTGAGTGTGTGTAAAACCTGGTACACATTTAGATCTCATTGAGCTGAACAACTTGAACAACTCTACTCAACAGGAAGTCAGTTATTTTGGGTTTTTTACAAAATGCACGCAATGGAATTTGGAATTTGACTACTCCTAGGAAATTTATACGATTGCCACCAAACCGGGCCAATGTGATCTTATGCATTGAGGAGGCAAAATTGAGAAGAGTTTTTTGATATCTCTTTTTTGATATGCTGAATGAAAGGACACAGGAAGTGACACATAACTTCCTTAGTTATAATAAATTCCTTAATTACATATAATTATATAGTTATATTTTAAGTCATAGTGTTGCTATGACATAATAAGCATGACCTTTTTATGTCACAGGCATTTGATATTTGAGTGTACCTAGAAAAAAAATAACGAATTGTAATAATAATGAGGGTCCAAGCACAAGTTTTTTAAACGTGTAACCCTTTTGAATTGGCATGACTGTTGCAGTATTAAAAATAATCCTTACCCTAGTGTGTGTGTGTGTGTGTGTGTGTGTGTGTGTGTGTGTGTGTGTGTTCATGTAGCAAATGGAATAAATTGTAGCGTTACAATGAAGTTCATTAGTTATATTGTGTAAGAGATGAAGGCTTCAATACTAATGACATTATTGTTTTATATGATTATTTTATGAATTAAATGTAAGTATCTAAAATATTATTATAAAACAATATTGTTATTCAGATCAAAGACTTTATGTCTCAGTTAATATGGCTAAGTCAATTGTGATGATATGCATGTAAGTAATAATACAGTCGCTTTATACTGTACTGCACAAATCACAGGACAGTGAACATTTTTACTCTGGGGTCTTTAGATTTCTTGTCAGTGTCAGAGAGTCAGTGCCCCTTTTGACATCAATGTACATTGCTGTCATATGTTTCATTAGCTCCAATCTGTCACTTTTGACCTTTTAGTATTTCCCCTTTAATAAATGCACGTTCCCACTGTCTTTCTGGTGCGCCTGGGTGGCGATAGTGTACAGTCGTGGCCAAAAATTTTGAGAATTACATAAATATTGGAAATTGGAAAAGTTGCTGCTTACGTTTTTATAATAGCAATTTGCATATACTCCAGAATGTTATGAAGAGTGATCAGATGAACTGCATAGTCCTTCTTTGCCATGAAAATGAACTTAATCCTGAAAAAAAACTCTCCACTACATTTCATTGCTGTCATTAAAGGACCTGCTGAGATCATTTCAGTAATCGTCTTGTTAACTCAGGTGAGAGTGTTGACGAGCACAAGGCTGGATATCATTATGTCAGGCTGATTGGGTTAGAATGGGAGACTTGACATGTTAAAAGGAGGGTGATGCTTGAAATCATTGTTCTTTCATTGTTAACCATGGTGACCTGCAAAGAAACGCGTGCAGCCATCATTGCGTTGCATAAAAATGGTTTCACAGGCAAGGATATTGTGGCTACTAAGATTGCACCTAAATCAACAATTCATAGGAGCAAAGTCATATTCTCGAATGAAGCCTGTCTCTTATTGTTTGGGGCATCTGGAAAAAGGCTTGTACGGAGAAGAAAAGGTGAGCGCTACCATCAGTCCTGTGTCATGCCAACAGTAAAGCATCCTGAGACCATTCATGTGTGGGGTTGCTTCTTTGGGCTCACTCACAATTTTGCCCAAAAACACAGCCATGAATAAAGAATGGTACCAAAACACCCTCCAACAGCAACATCTTCCAACAATCCAACAACAGTTTGGTGAAGAACAATGGATTTTCCAGCACGATGGAGCACCGTGCCATAAGGCAAAAGTGATAACTAAGTGGCTCGGGGACCAAAACGTTGAAATTTTGGGTCCATGGCCTGGAAACTCCCCAGATCTTAATCCCATTGAGAACTTGTGGTCAATCCTCAAGAGGCGGGTGAACAAACAAAAACCCACTAATTCTGACAAACTCCAAGAAGTGATTATGAAAGAATGGGTTGCTATCAGTCAGGATTTGGCCCAGAAGTTGATTGAGAGCAGCCCAGTCGAATTGCAGAGGTCCTGAAAAAGAAGGGCCAACACTGCAAAAATGTCATGTAATTGTCGATAAAAGCTTTTGAAACATATGAAGTGCTTGTAATTATATTTCAGTACATCACAGAAACAACTGAAACAAAGATCTAAAAGCAGTTTAGCAGCAAACTTTGTGAAAACTAATATTTGTGTCATTCTCAAAACTTTTGGCCACGACTGTAGGTGCTTGCGCCCAATTTTCTAAAATTTCCTTCCAAGAAAATGTCTTATTATTATTAGATCTTTTTTGGCCCATGCCCACATCGAGTGTCTTTTTTTGAGCGTTTTTATATTTAATTATACGATATATTACACCATATAGTCTGATTTTATATACCAATAGATTCAAATTAAGTAGAATTTACGCTTTAAATATGTAGCTTATGGATTACTTATTTATTTATTTGTTTGTTTGTTTATTTAATGTGAAGAAATAAATAAAAGCACAAAGCACATCCGTGGGAGGCGGGCTGTCATACCGGAAGTTATTCTTTCTAACGCAGGAGATTTAGCCAATGGCATCTCAGGACGGTGAATTTTGCCCAATCGGATGAGGCTGGGGGCAGGCTTTTTGAATCCAGCGCGGTCACCAAGGCAAAATGACAGGCGTAAGAGACGGTCTGTTTTTTTTGTTTTTCATTCAGGCGCTATAGCGGCGTGTAAGAATGTTAAATTAGAAGCGGTAATTAACTCCAAGTAAATTAAAAAGACTACTAGTTAGTGGGGTTTGTCTTATTTCCGGTTTGAACAATGCGCGCGATAGGAATAACGGACGCAAACACAACAACATTGCGGTGGTGCTGTAGAGTCCAGGAGCTGCCGGGTTCGTGCACCACACACACACACACACACACACACACACAACTGCAGTCAGCTCCTTATCTTTTAATAACATTTGATATGTGTTTAGACCAGCTAGCATGATGGCGTTAAAAATAATACAGTCTGTAACTGGTGTTCAGTGCTGATCACTCCATAGACAATATGTATCTGCTCTGTCACACACGGGTTCTGCTTGCTGTGTGTTAAAGTTAGAACGCAGGTTCCCAGCTTGGGTCCAGGAGAACCCTTAGATTAGATCAGATTCTGCTTTATGGTCATTGTGCAAAGTAAATGTACAAAGCCAATGAAGTGCTCTTGGCATCCAACCAGAAGTGCATAAGTGGGTTAGTTACAATCAATAACACTGTGGTAAATGGGTCCATATGTCCATGTGATTAATATACAGAAGGTGCAGTAGGTAATAAGAATATGGTATATATAGAAATATACAGTATACGAGGTGGTATCATAAAGTTTTAAGATTAGCTCTGTTTCCAAGCTCAGTTTTTTCACCGTACGTCTTCCCCCAGACGCCTTAAAACCTGGCAGTAGAATTTTCAATTGACTGACTGGCCCTGGGGACAAATTCTCAATGCACGATAGCGTGAATGCCGAAGACGATGAGTATGCACTTGGTCAGGCTACGGACCTGCCTTAACTTTTTCGGTTGTGGAGCTGATCGGCTCTTCCACTGTGAAGACTGTTGCATCATCTCAGGGTCGAACCTGTACACTCAAGTGTCATCACCAGTAATGATCCTTGACATGAAGGTTGGGTCATCCACGGACACTGACGTCTTGGCAGACGCAATGATTCTTCGGCTCCTGGGTCAGCAGTCTGGGATAACCTTTCATGTCGACTCCAAAATCTATTTAAAAAAAAAAAAAAAAAAAAATATATATATATATATATATATATATATATATATATATATTTTTTTTTAACATTTATATACATTTGCATTTGATTGTAAAATGTTGTTGTTCCTCTATAATCCTACAGTTGGTTTGCTCTAACCTATTTACACTTTGGCAGGCAGCATAGTATCCTGTGTGTTGGATGCAAATTGTTTGCCAAGTTTATTTTAAATGATAACAAAATAAAAATAAATAAATAGCGCAATACAGATCGAATCAGTACCCCGGTAGAGTAATAATATTGTAATGGGTGAACCCTGGTGATTCCCATCCCTAGTCTATGCAGAAGAAATGTGAGTGGAATATACAGTAGTGCAAGGATAAATATAAGTTATAGACTTATAGACAGACAGTTATAGTGTATTGGTGTATTTGTTGAGTATGATGAGCTGTTCAGTGTGGTAACAACCACAGGGAAAAAGCTATTGTTCACTCTGTTTGTGCGGGCGCTGAGGCACCTGCCCTATGGGAGAAGAGTGAATAGTCCATGATTGAGGTGAGAAGTATCTTTGATTATGCCTCTCTACCTTTGCAGACAGCGTTTCTTGTAACTGTCCTCCATGTTAGGGAGCTGAAGACTCTTATGATGTTTTTCAACACCCTCTGAAGTAGTTTGCCTTCTGAAGCAGTGCAGTTGCCGTACCACACTGAGATGCAGTTTGTGAGGATGCTCTCAGTGGTAAAGCGCTAAAAGTTCTTGAGGATCCTGGAGCACATGTGGGACTTTATAGTCTCCTCAGCAAATACAGGTGGTGTTGTGCCTTTCTGATCAGGAGAGAAGAGTTCAGAGACCAAGTGAGGTCCTCAGAGATGTAAACCCTGAGGAACTTAAAGCTGGGTACCGTACACACTCAATAACAGCTCCACAGATGGGAATGGGAGCGTGAGTGTGATTGCCAAGCTCGCCTTATTGCTTTCTCTAAAAATGTGTAGGACAGGGGGTTCTTCAGGACCAGGGCTATAAATGTGTGTGTGTGTGTGTGTGTGTGTGTGTGTGTGTGTGTAATAAAACAAGCAATGATTACACCATCTGGCAAAGCTTGCATGCTGTTCTATTGCACAATTATTACTATTTGCACTGTTGTCATTCATTGTCTCTGCAGTCGCACATCAGTGGTTGCATTGCATTTCAGTATAATTATTTGTTTATCCCCACCCCCCTTAAAAAAAATATTACTCATGAATTATACTTACTTTATAGGCTCTTATACAGTAAGTATAATATACAGATGGCCCAAAAAATGTATACACACTGCAAGAGTGGTTATCGATGCCGTGTTTTTAAGACTCGAATTGAATTACGGCGGCAATGTGTGGTACAGTATTATTATTTCATCTGAAGATAAGAGGGTAAGAAGAGGGACATATTTTTCATGTTGTAGTGTATATGCATTTTTGGGCCCTATATATTCTGTGACTTAGCATGCACCAGTAACTCTGGTGATCTCTTACATTTACATTGTGTCAACTGGCTATATGTATGTATATATGTATAAACTGCATATACTGTACATGTGTATAAACCTGCATCTGGGTACCTGTCCTCATTGCTATTGGACGTTCGGATTTTCTTTCGGGATCGATAAAGTATCCTATAATCCACCCACCCACTTAGCTAACTAACTACCTAAAAGTGTGTCCACGCCATGCAATGGTCAACTTTTGGCTGCCTGTTGTATGCCAGAGACGTCATTAATAATGTAAGTGTGTTTATTTCTTCTCTTGCAGGTGACATCATACACTGATCAGGTCATCATGTACAGCAACCGTGGTATATCTGAGATGTCCTCCTGTCCCCCGAGCAGCAGCAGCATTACGGGTCTCCTGTTTGCGCTCTGTGACTGCAGCCTCTGTGGGGTGTCATGGAAGCGGCGCTCGTGTGGAGGTGTTTCCCGCCCGGCACTCCAGCGCAACCTCCGTAAACGGGCCTACACCACACTGCTTTCCAAACTTTTCCAGGACGGCTCGTCCAAACCCACCTCGTCGACGGCAAACGTTTTAGCCAGCACACCCTCTTATAACAAAATGCTCATGATCTCTTTCGACCTCCGCGTCTTGGGCCGCACTGAGGATGCAGACAGGCTCGAGTCCCTCCTGGGACAGTTGCGTGAAGCAGCCTGCTCCTCCGGTCTGACTGAGCTGGACTCGGTGCTGGAGCTCTTGGCACAGCTGGCAGGTTCAGGTCCTCCTCCTGTGTCCTCTTTCAGCAGGGACTGCATGCGGCGTGAACGACCTGTGCTGCGCAGACCTCCTCTGCCGGGTTACCTCAGCGAGGAGCTGCAGAGACTGGAGAGCAGGACCTGGGCTCTGATGTGTGAGGAGGAATGGGGAGCGTTTGGGGGAGTGTGTAGGACTCTCAGCATTTTGGATGCTCCACCAGGGACTGGACTGTTTGGTTTAGAGCGGAGACTGGACCGAGAGGAGAGGTTTGAGCGGGACACCAGAACGTCTCTCTTTGGAGCTCTTCAGCACTCACGGACAACAGATTTGGATGTGCGGCTGGACTTGCCACCAGTGCCCAGTAACGCCGATGTCACAGGACTCAATATACGGGTGAGAGATTGCAACTTCAATCAGTCAGGAAAGGTTTAGTTAAGGTCGCTTTGTGTTTAGGCCAAACTTTAGCTTTAAACATGTGATGTGTTTGGTGGGTCTGGTGCTAATTTGTTGCTTGTTGCTGTAAGAAAAAAAAAAGTTGACGTCAGTTGATGCTCTTAGCACCGAAAAAAAGAAAAAGCAAGAGTTTTTCATCTCATTCATTGTCCTATTAATGAGAAATCAGATGTGGAGATAGCAGACATTGGACTCAAAGTTCCAAGATACCTTACAGCTCAGTGACGCTGGAAACTTGCAGTGTTTCCCCTAGAAAATGTTTCAGGTATGGTGGCAAGAGGATGATGAAGGCTTACGTGTAAAATATTTGGTTATTTATTTTTTCGAACAGCACAAGACTTTTGGTTGATAAGTTCCATGAGTGTACGACAGAGTAGTGCTGATTCAGAGAGGCCAAGCCATTTGTCATTTCAGCAGCACTTTGTCTGTAGTTTAAACATGCCCATTTGTCAAGTCAAGTCAAGTCAATTTTAACAATTGACATTGTCGCAAAGCAGCTTTATACAATAAAAGAAGTAAGTTTGTATGCAATGTGTATGAATCAAAATGATAAGATTGTCCCTGATGAGCAAGCTGAGGGCGACGGTGGAAAGGAAAAACTCCCTGAGATGGTAATAGGAAGAAACCTTGAGAGGAACCAGACTCAACAGGGAACCCAGCCTCATCTGGGTGATAACGGATAGTAGGGATTGATCAGCATAATAATGTGTACTGGAAGTTCAGTATAACAGGAGATGTGTTTAAAATTAAAATTAAAAGGAGTTCAGTTTGTTCCCGGAGGCTCAGGTAGACTGTAGGAGATTCCAGTCCTGAGCTATCGAACAACTGAAGTCACAGGTCCCCAGAGCATCAATCGATGACAGGACAGTCTTCATGGAAACCATCCCCAGCCACCACACGAATCCAGGCAGACCACACGGGGGATCCATGTGACGAGATCTCCAACCAGAAGTAGGACTCCAGGACGGGTTAGACGGGTCCAGAGGGCAGAGGGGTCTGGATCACTGGCAACTCAGGAGTGACATGTATAGCGAGACAGAGAGACAGGGAGAGGGAAAAGAGAGAGGGAGAGAGAGAGGAGAGAGCAGAAGAGGAGAGAACAGAAAATAAGGACAGATGGCAGTTAGGTATGGTCACAGTCAACATGTATAAGGTGAATGTATATTTAGTGCAAAGTGCAAGCAGGGACTCCGGCAGGACTAACTATACTGTAACAGCATAACTAAAAGGGAGAGCCAGAAGGAAACACAGACATGAGGGCTCCCTGTGATGTAAAGCAACCAACCACCTCACCGTCAACAAACCTGAGTGATCAGTGAGAGTGGGGAGGACAGCATCTAAACATATCAGTTCACCAGAATACTCTACGTCCATGAGTCCCCCAGATCTGCTCCTTTACCTAAGGTTAATCTATTTACAAAAATGCTTCGCTAAATAAATAGGTTTTTAGCCTAGACTTAAACACTGAGACTGTGTCTGAGTCCCGAACATTTATAGGAAGACTATTCCATAACTTTGGGGCTTTGTAAGAAAAAGATCTGCCCCCTGCTGTAGTTTTAATAATATGTGGTACTGACAGGCAGCCTGCATTACATTTGTGTGTCCTATTGATTTTTACAACTTCAATGGCATTTGCACAACTGTAATGCGGGCCAATATGTATTGTTCTATTAGTGTACTACAGAGTAGTGCTGATTTGGAGAGGCCAAGCCCTTTATTCAATAATAGCATTTTCAGCAGCACTTATGTGTATTATTGGACAATTACTGAGAGTGGACATTTTTCTGTTGCACACATAAAATAACAGTTTTAAATAACGTATGTATAAATACACTGCCTGGCCAAACCATTTCAATATTTCATTAAATCACCGTTAGCTTCGATTATAGCCCACAATGTGGTGGCCGGTTCACGTGTGAAAATGATTCCTCATGCTCTCAGAAACACTTTTACAGTCTGAGTCCTGGAATGTGCTTGTCAGGGAAGAAAACTCCATAAATGTGATAACCAGCTCGTTCAGTACATTCAGGTCATCAGCTGACTTCATTTTATAGCCTAAGAACGGTGCTGAAGCAAATCTAGTTCATAACACTATCTCCAGAGGCTTGTTCAGTGGACACTATGCACACATCAAGCATCGGTTCATACGCTTCCTTGTTACTCTGATACACCCATCACTCTCGAATAGGGTCAATCTGAACTCATTACACATGACATCCAAAGTCCAATCTTTAGGCTCCCTAGCAAAGGAAGTCTTACCAAGTGGTTTTCTTATGGCCACTGAGCTGTTTAGTCCCAATCATGTGAGTTCTTATCAAATGCTCTTACTTTCACTATTACACATGAGTATGGATTTTACAGTTTTTCATGATTTTTTTTTATGACCACATTTCTGTGGTCTCCTTAGTTGTTTTCTTTGCATGATGTAGCACAATAATTTGACACTTCTGAAATGCCCACCTCCTTTTTTTCCCAGACAGTTTATAAACCAAGCAAGGTTAACTAAGACAAAATATGTTTACTGCTTATAATTAATTTAGCAACTTGGTTAGCTTAGTTATCTCAAATAATAATCTGGATGAGGAATTGCACACTGTAGCTTTATTCCGACAGTATTGAACATCGACTATACAAGCCAACTGCAAACAATAAACATTCATTAATTATGATTTATTATTATCAGTAGTAGAAATGATAATTTATTTATATATATCATATATAATTATATGATATATATATATATATATTAATAATAACAATTTATAGTTAATAATAATAATTGATGATATTATAAATTGTATTAATTATTACACTCACTCACTCATCATCTATACCGCTTAATCCTGTATTACAGGGTCACTGGGGGCCTGGAGTCTATCCCAGGAGACTTAGGGCACAAGGTACACCCTGGACAGAGTGCCAATCCATCGTGGGGCACACACACATTCAAACCCTCATTCACAAACTACGGCCAATTTTATGAACCTTTTAACCCACCTACTAATTAACCTAACCTATATGTCTTTGGACTGTGGGAGGAAACCGGGGTACCTGGAGGACCCACCAAGCACGGGGAGAATATGCAAACCCCATGCACACACAGAGACAGGAATCAAACCTAGACCCTGGAGGTGCAAGGCAACAGTGCTAACCACTAAACCACCTTGTATTAATTATTAATTATTATAAATTCAGTGAGGTAGCTAATCAGAATAGCATCGCAGCAAAACTGCTTCCCTGTGATCACACGTTCAGTTGGCTTTATTTGGTATTAGAATGCAGCCACATTACTAAACTTCTGATTTTGGACGGTATTGGATTAAAAAAATATAATTGGCCTGTCATGTAGACATGGTTGGGGGTCTTGTTGACATGGCGACCCATCATGCCTATATTTTTATATGGGAACACTGACTATGGTCTATTTGTCTAAATGTTAACCAGTACAGTGGCATTTATTGGGAAGCTGATCAGTTTGAACTGACTTTACAAATGAGGGCACGATGACTATAATGATCCGTGATCACCTCGGACCTCCAGGGTTGGGCGTTTGAATCTGTGTGTCTGCCTTTTGCATGTTCTCCCTGTGCTTGATGGGTTTCCTCAGGTTACTCCAGTTTTCTCCCACAGTCCAAAATACATACCCTGTAGCCCTATTGGCATTTTCAAGGCACCCATATTGTTTGATAAGCTGTGAGTGTGGTATCCTCAGCAACATAACTTCCCCTACCGCAATGACTGTAGCTGAGAGGTCACAGGTCGCATGTATAATAAAATGTATACAATGATCGCTTGAATGAGTGGATTGAAAGAGAAGAACAGCCTGAAGGACTAAATCACTGCTGTGTTGTCCCACTGACACTGAGATGAAGTAAAAGTTAAATGCACTGCTATCACCAGGTAGTATTTGAATGGTATAGTAATGAATAGAATTGTGGGAACTGGGAAAGTAAACTCTTGGATGCTTGTGAAGCTGTGCCAGTGAATGTGTTAATGATAAAAGATTGTTGCTTTTTCCTTTAGGGTCTGTACTACTCTACAATTTTTAAGTTAATTCTGAGTTGATGAAGTTCAAGATTTTGAGAGTTCTGAAAACAATAATTTAAATATTTCACTCAAAAGTAGTTAAAGCACTATTTTTCGGTCCAGGTTCCTCAGGGTTTGGATCAGTCTGAAGATGAAGGCTTCCAATCTGCGTCTAATCTGACTCCCGACTCGCAGTCTGAGCAGAGCCCCAGCCCTGAGCCGGACGTGTGGGAGGCCTTGCGAACGTTCGTACCTGCTAGACGTCGCTGCTGGGAAAACGTGGGCTGGTAAGAGCAAGAATAACCTTTGTGAAGAACCAGAGCAGGAATTATGTGTCTGTCAGACCTTGCTCTCTTCCTAAGGCTTCTTCTGTACTGTCTGAGCTAGAAAATAATTGTACATAAATAACCGTAACTGGAGGGTGACTAACATACAAAGGTTTGCAAAAATTACACAGGAAATTTGGAAAGGTCGGCGTTTGTATCCCTGTATTTACATCCTTTGTAGGATGTCATCATTTCGGAATACAAGCAGGAGATTTAGCACTAGTCTATTCTTATTATTAACCTGTTAAGATCTAAGGTGCCTAGAGAACATCCTAAATCCTAAACATTGCTTGAAAACAATCTTCTCAAAGGATTTTTCTTAAAACTTAAGAACTTAACATTATTAACATTATTCAATTATTAACATTCCCTAAAACCTTAATTTCTCAGCGTCTGAAGCAGATACGAGCTTAAGCCTTTGGCTTTTATTGTAATTTATTGCCTTTGCCCTAATGTTTATTAATATTCTTTGTTCTTTAAGAAAATGCATAAATTGAGCTGGATGAAAAATGTTGACAAATGTGCTTGTTTTTTTCCAGCCATATTTCCATGTTTTCTGGTAATGCAATAACTATATCTCTATATAGATGTTTGTCCTGTGTACACAGTTAGTGTATGTCATCATCATCATCTTGTTACTAAAGATGTAGATGGATGTACTTGCCAAAGCACTCAATGTGCAAACCCTCGATGCCTGTCTGAACCCACAGATGGTGGCAGCGGCAAGAAAATCAGTGCCAATCCTTGGCCACACACACTCCCTGCAGATCTTTCTCATGTGAGTTTCTCACAGTCATGCCTCAGATATGTCTCCCTCAGGTACTGTTGTATGTGGAGCGCTCCATGCTGTCGCTGGGGTAACCAGTTCCTGTGCCAGGTCCTCCAGTCACTCTTTGTAGCCACTCTTGTACTTGGCTCTTCAGCACACCTTGCACAAATGTATGCATTGTAGCATCTCACGGCCAAGAAGCAGAAGAGTCTCCTTCACCATTCGCAATTCTGAATGATAATATCCGACCAGCTGATCTAGCAAATTCAGTTTGAGAGCAGTCAGACATGCTGGCATTACAAACTCGGTTTGGTTGCACTCTTGCTTCCTTCTCTTACCTCTCTTGACCCTTATGGGAATTAAATAGACTCATGACAGCCTTGTTGTTTTGCCAAATGCAAAGTGAACTCATCCTTTAGAGCCAAAGGAAGCGTTCTTGCTAAGCATTTAGTTTTTGGTGCTGTATGGTGCGTTTTTATGCCCTCAAAGAGTTCCAGCACAGAGTAAAAGAGATTCATATGGGATCAATAAAAGGGTTTTGCTGGATCCATGATGACAAGGTGAGCAAGATGCTTCTTCTGCCCCTGTGTGGACTTTGTTACATAGTCAGTGGAGCTCCTTGCTGTTACCCACCTCTTAGCACCCTAGTTTTTTGGTTTGAGGCTGAGATAATGTAGCAAAGTAAGTCTTCATCTTAACAAACCATCTCAGAAACCATCTTAGCTCCTATAGCGTCTTGTAGCGGCAAACGTAATGTGCTTGATTTTGTACAGTGATGGCCAAAATTATTAAGACAGCATATTCTGTATATTAGTTGTTAATTACAACAACAACAAATATATTATTATTATTATGATTATGATATCCATTTATTATTTACAGTGTTTATCCTATGTAGGGTCACAGGGGCCTGGAGCTTATCCCAGGGAACCTAGGGATCAAGGCAGGGTACACACTAATTGTGGTGCCATCAAATTGCATGCCACAAGCACACACACCCATACACCTAGTCATATACTATGAGCAATTTGGAAACACCAGCCAAAAACAGTGCATGTCTTTGGACAGTGGGAGGAAACCAAAGTACCCACCAAGCACAGAGAGAACATTACGCATATAGACCGGAAGAGAGAGTCAAACTGCCAACGCTGGAGGTGTGAGGCAACAGTACTAACCATTAATCTGGAAATTATTTTATTGCCAATAATCTCTCCTTGCTGGCAGTTGGAGAATGCCTATGGTGACACAAAGCTGAATGAAAGTTATCAGTTCCTTCACTGTAACGGGTGCCCACATGCTGCTGGATGAGGTTCCACTCCTGCTTTGCTCTGTATATAAATGTTTTACCCTTACAAATCGCAACACGCCTCCTCTGAACATCTGGAATAAAGTTGCATCAACAGGTGTCATTATTTACCCGTTTTGTTCTTACGGTAAGAGTAACGGTTTCTCATTTTCCAGAATCTGGCTAACTTGCTGAAATCCTCCTCCTCAAAAATGTCTTTCACCCACTAAGCCTTGGCACATGAGTCAACTGTCTGAATATTCAGTTATTCCTGAGTCATTGTTGTTTTTGTCCAAGAAACTGCTGTACTCTTCGTCAGTGTCAATCGCCTCGTTCATGTCTTCAGCCGTTATCTGGACATGACTTTTCCCCACCTTTAATTTCAGCAAATTACAATGCAGTTCACATGGTTTAAAATAGACTCAGTAGGAACTTTATAAGGAACACCTGTACAAGTATACATTTATGCAATAATCCAGTTACCCACTTATGCAACTGTGCAGCAATTATGTGGCAGCTGTGCATTGCGTGAAATCATGGAGGTACAGACCAGCATTTTTGGTTAATGTTGTGGCATCAGAATGGGGGAAAATGTGATCTCAGTGATTGTAACTGTGGTTGTTTCTTCCTCAGAGGACTGCAAAAATGTAAACACATCAGAGACGTAGAGTATGAGAAGCCAACAGACAGTTTGAAAGGCAACAGTAACTTTAAGTCAGGGGAAAGCAGCAACATTTTGAACCTTGAGGAGGACTGGCTACAACAGCAGAAGACCGTGTCAGGTTAGCCTTCTGTCAGCCAAGAACGGAACGCTGCGGCTGTATTGGGCACAGACTGAACAAAACTGAACAGATGATGCCTGGAACAATGCATCCTGGTCTGATCTGAATCTTGAGGCACACAGATGGAAGTGTCAGAATTTGGCACCAACTGCATAAATCCATGACCAGACCTGCGTTGTGTTTAGAGTCCAGGCTGGTGGAGGTGGTGCGGTGGTGTGGGGAATGTTTCTTTGGCATGCTTAGAGCCTGTTCATTTTGAAGTCATCGCATTAATGCCGCAGCTGGTTGGAGTACTGTTGCTGACCATGTGCATCCCTTCAGAGCCACACTTTACACATTTTCTGATAGCTCCTTCCAGCATTTTAATTCATTACAAAGAAAACTGGTTTCATGAACACGAAAATGCGTTTCAGTGACCTTCCACCTTTGGGATGCGGCCTGGAAATGCACCTGAAAAATCTCCAGGGATAGCACAGTATAGTCATGTCTACACGGACTAGAATCTCAAAGGAATGTTTCCAACATCTTGTAGAATCCATGCCATGAAGAATTTGGGCTTGTTTTGAGAGCAAAGCATGGGCCTGCACAGTATTACAACTAATTCTCATTGAGTGTACATTAGAGTTTATTATTGGCATAGAAGTGATTCAAAATATCCTTACTTCTGTCTTTCTGCATGTACCCTGATTGCTCATTTTGTGCTCCCAGCTGTCTGTGCACGTCTTTTTAATGAGATAGTATATAGGTCTCTTATGCAAACGTTTACACACAGCTTTACTGCAAGATTGGTAAATAACAACCCGTAATAGTAGGACGTTCAATCTATCTAACCTATTTCCCAGCTCAAAATTTTTTTCACTTGTGTTGCTTTTTTTTTTTTAATCATTGTCTCTTGCATTCTGTCTCGCCAGTCCTCCAGGTCAGAAAGAGCCTCCATATCTGACAGAAGCGGGCAGAGAGGCATTCGATCAGCTATATCGGCTTTGGGAAGGCGAGATGAGGAATATGCTCTCCTCTCAAACTCCCTCTCCTCTCCTGCCCTTGCCTCTGGACTGCCAGACTCAGCTGGTTAAAGACCTCCTTAACGTACTTATAGGGGTGGCTTCTGTTACATTTCCCCTCAATGAGGTAATCACACTCTCCATTGCACAAGAGAATGGACGAATAAACGATAATGGCGTTAATCACATAGCTTTTTAGAAGCATCTTTATTATCGTGACGAGCTGGATTGAGGATATGTGCTGATATGGAAAAATAGTGGCTCATGGACATAATGTAACCATGGCGACAAGCCACTTTTTTTTTCTGCTTTGTATGCAATTGGATGTTAGAGAAACAATCCCTTGCAGTGAGGAAAAGGCTGCTTGCTTTCAGAAATAATAACATACCTAGCTATATACAGTATTACGTTTGAACAAGAGATGTAGTTGACTGGTCCGTTGTCATGGTTACAGTATACAGATCATCTGAGCGGCTTTTTTTTTCCCTCTCATCAACATGAAAAGTGCTGAGGTTTTTTTTTTCCTACTCAAAAAGTGCCACGTGTTTAATTAAATAACTGTCTAGCCATCCATTAAAGTACAAGTCTGAAAGTAACAGTGATTGATGAGAAATAATTTTTGCTTCCTCCAAGCTGAGGAGCACGTCACTATGCCTCGACTAAATGTGATGAAAACACTATTTCATATCTCTAGTATGATGATAAGAGTATGTCTCCACATGCTTTAAGAATCCTGTGATGATACACTCCTGGACTTCTGTGTGTACAAATCTTTTCCTCTGTTCCAGTCAAGCGTTCAGTTTGATGTGCGTGCGGATGTGTGCGTGTCGGGAACGTCCCCGGAGAGCGTGTCGCGCCTGTTAGAGGAGCTGGCACAGTACGGCACACATTACCTTCGCCTGAGCCGCTTCTCTCTGGGCTCTGCTGATAAGAAAGGCCTGGTGTTTCAGGTAATGGCCCTCCATGCATCGTCTCTAACCTTGGTTTTTTTTTTTTTTTCACGCCAAGGACAAGTTGCTGTCCAGGGCTGGTCTGGCGTCAGCTTTCTGTCCCATCCTAATTTGTATTTTAAGACAAATGACGAACCGAATAATGGTGTGATTGTCTCTGTGTGTGTCAGACGTTTACAGGTGGCCTGCGGCGCTATCTGCACTACTACAGAGCTTGTGTGTTGTGCACGCCCGCCTCTCTCAGCCTCCTCACAATCGGCTTCCATTTCCGCAAGCTGGGTCGACAGCTCAGGTAGGAGCCGTGGCTTTTACAGCGTCACGCCTTGTTTTAGTTTTATTTAGAGGGCGAACGCAGACGAAACAATTCTTATTCTACCATCTCTGGGTGTGGATCAGGTACCTTGCAGAGCTGTGCTGTGTGAATGGTGCTGCTGGGGCACGCCAGGCTACGTTCCCTGTGGTGAGTAGCGTTAGGGATTAGATTTGAATCATATATGAGGTGCGTCTTGTAACAGGTGGAGTTGTTCTGTTCCTGTAGGGGGTGAAGCTCCTCTCGTACCTGTATAACGAAGCACAGAGCAACTGCAGTAATGAGAACTACCCTGTGCTGCTTTCTCTGCTCAAGAGCAGCTGTGAGCCCTACACACGGTCAGTGCTTGCACCCCCCCCTCCCCTCTTTATTTATCTCTGCGATCGACTGCGTTCTCTTTATTTTCGGATCAGTCCTCCAAGAAGTACAATGACAGCTTTTGGGCAGAGAGGAGCAGACACTCTTTAAATGAAGCCAGTTACAGCCTGATTAAACAAATTCTAAATTATGAGTCCCTCGCACGTAGTCTAACTTTGAATTACTTTCCTCTGGACTGCTGAAACGTACTCGGGAAAGAGTTATTGATTTAGTCAGGAATTGATTTTTCCAGAAATTATTTCCAGGACATATGGTACATCAAGTTAATGGGAAACGCTGAGGCTGATGGGGTTGAGCGTAATCTAGCACCGCTCTTGCTGAAGGTAGTGAGTCTCAGCTTAAATGATGACATTGCTTCAGGCTTACGTAGCAGATGCATGCCCTATGTAAAGATGAACATCTCTACGTAAAGGTCTCGTACTCGGTTTACACATACTGAAAAAAGGATTTGTCAGGATACCTCCACCGGGCAGCTTTTCACCACTGTAAATGAAGTCGGCACTCAGCACATACACTCCATAAAAAGCGCATATTTGTGGAACCTACACTTGTTTGCACAACATATCGATTGGAATTATTTATGAATTCTGCTTTGCTCTTGGTATTCATGACACTCTCGCCTGAAGCTGGTCAAACACTAGTGAAATTTGAGGTTGAGGTTTATTTTCTTCCAGCAAACAATGCTGAAGCAGATCAATCTGTTTTAAACACCATGTGTAGGTTTGTATCAGACTGGGTGTACAGCGGAGTCTTCAGAGATGTGTATAAAGAGTTCCTGATCCAGGTGAACGAGGACTACCTCAGCTACAGAGGTGAGCGCGCATGTTTGGAAAGGAGGTTTCACTGTTTAACTACAGCAAATGTATACAGCGCGAACGCTGATTGAAGTTTGTTAGGCATTCTGAGCACGGCTCTCCCTCTGTCTCTTTGTAGATAAGCATTTCTGGGTGCAGGGCTACACTCTGATCTCGCAGGATGCGGAGGACTGCGTGCCCGTGTTCCTTCGCCATATCGCCAACGACGTTTATGTCTGTGGAAAAACCATCAACCTGCTGAAAATCTGTTGCCCACAGGTCTGATGTTCAAAGTCAAGCACATGCTGTGGTGTTGCAGAAACAAGACTAGGCTAATTGCATAAACCGTCAGCTCGCCTGTTGTTAGCTAATCATTTAAGTGCATCTGTGGCGTACTGGGCAAACCCATCCACGTGATCCTATTTTGGCATTTTTCTAATATATGTTTCTAGTTCTGAATACTACATTTTTGCATGCTATCTTAATCAGAAGTAAAGTGTTTAATTTACTTTCTGCCAGAAGTGAAAAAGATTGAAAGGGAAAGATTGAAAGATTCCATTTTAATGACAGCACAGGAGCAGCTGATTGTGCATATGTCCATTTCCCTATACGACTTTGGCAGAGTTGGCCCATCGAGGACAGTCCAGGCACATCAGCACAAGGGGTGGTTTAATGGGGACTGTAGTGGTTTACGGGTTACAGTTAGGGGAGTTACTAATCAGGTTGGAGGTTCAAGCCCCAGCACCAAGCTGCCAATGTCGTGTGCTCGAGCATAGCCCTTAACCCTCTCTGCTCCAAGGGCACCGTATCTTGGCTGACCCTTTGTTCTGGCCTGAACTTCAAAGCAAACTGGGATTTGCAAACAAATAAAGGCTTTTTCTTCCTTGATATGACATGTGGCACGCAAGGTTTAGGCAGATCTTGGGCACACTGGCTGCATTACCTGGTGTGTTTGTTAACTGGTTGTTTACCAATTACCTTCCATCATTCAGCACTTCAATTTCCCTATCCTATAAAAAAAAAGTGTGAGAACTAGCAGTATATTCCTCCAAGACAAAGCTACTGTATACTCAGAGTATGAAAATGCTGTCTGCCCCCTTCCTCATTCATGAGCTCACTGATGCGCATGATTGGATAGTGTCAACGTGATTGACAGGAAAGCCAGTAATGCCATTCCTCCAGCACAGCCAGTTTTGCGATTTTGGATTCCCAGCGATGAATGGCTGTAGTGATTTTAGGAAGTGTGATCTCCGCATTAGACAAACGCTGATGTATTGTACTACCAGCAGTTCATATTTATCGTTGTTCTTTTTTCTTCCAGTTTTGTGGAAAGTAGATGTGTCAAAGTATGTTCTAGACAGAATATCCAATGTTGGCCAAACTCATCTGTTTTTTTTTTTTTTTCCCTCACAATCACATCTGACAAGTTTCCCATACCACCACACAGATATTGATTTTGTCCCTTCGACAAATCCTGCGTCTGATCCCGTTCGTTCTCCTGAATTCATTCCAGCTCAGAGAGAACATGAATAGGGGCAATATGAAGATCACGACACATGCCAATTAGTTTGACCAATTACACAGGGGACAAAAACATGAAAGATGATCATTAAAATAACACTGATCTGAAAGAATAGAAGCAATCAGGATTAAGCTTAGCGAGTGCCAGTTCCAGCTGTTATGGAGGTGGAAATGAAACCTAAGCTATACGTGTTCACATCCTGTCTCTCTGGCAGCATTATATCTGGTCGGAGGTGCCTGTGCCACGGATCGCCGTGACATTCTCTCTGAGGGAGGTGGAGGAAATCGAACGAGATTGTGCCGTGTACCGTGGCCGCATGGAGACCATTGCCAAGCACAGCGCCCTCAGCAGAGAGGAGCAGGTACTGCACTGGCACTGGCTGCAACAAATTCACAAATGTTTCTAACGTGAAATGAGGCATATTGGAGGAAAAGCTTTAGTTTTTATATTCTGTCCCACAACTCTTGGTTGTCTTGGCTGATTCTAGATGTGACAAAAAGCACTGATTTTTCACTTAAGGCGCTGTGATGATCTGTGAGAAATGAAGTATACGATCCATTAACACATTTTTAAGCTGGATGCAGGACATTTAATGCTAGGGGGCTGAAATGTGCTCGTTTTTTTTTTTTTGATGACTCTTATCCTCATTCTTTTTCCTCCCTATTTCTCTTTTTCATTCTCTCTCTCTCTCTCTCTCTCTCTCTCATACTTTAGGCGTTGCGTACCGAGCTGGCACGCCAAGAGCTCATCAATCAGGTCAGAGAGTCAGCAGCCAAGACGCTGGAGAGCATCCGAGGTCAGCTTGCGCGTCCCCTGCGCCGTATCCATCACAACACTCTTTTCTATCGCTTCTCCATGCTAGCGAAATGAGATACAGCCAGTTATATAACAAATGCTGCTCTCTTAATGAAATATGTCATCAGCTTATTGAGCCTCAAGACAAGTGAGACAGGAAAATATAATCTCAAGCTGAAATGGGGGCACGATGAGGTCATCTGCCGAACGAACTTTTAGACTGGTGGAAAAAATAAAGTGCACAACTTAATTTGTTAAAAGTGAGTTCTAGTTTTATTCCAGTCAGCAAAGCAGAACAATTAGCCCAACCTGAAACACATGTCTCTGACACTCTGTTCTACATGTGTAGAGCCAAAAGTGCAACACAGCCTTAGACCAGGCGTGTGCGCACATTTCCCACAGGTAAAACTTCATGCATTCATAACCACATGCGAGAGTAACTAAGCAAGCCTGAAGGGACTGAAAAGAAAAACAAAAGGCAAGTTAATGACCTTAAATGGTTGCTGAGAGGTCTCTGTGCGCTTGCACCCCCTGCAGGCCGCCAGGTGTCACAGCGTCTGGCTGAGGAGGCTAAGAAGAGAGAACGCTTTGAAGAGCTGAGGCAGGAGCTAGAGCTTGACCAAGAGGTGAGAGGTTCAAGAGAACATAAGTGCTTGTCATTGTGGAGACATAAATGAAAAAGTATGTAATTAAAATTCAGGAAGAGTGTTGGCTAATTTATCCCAGAGCTTTAAGTACCCTGTCTGGCTTTTTTAGTCTGCTTCAAGCACTTCAGATCTGAGACTGTTCCTAGTTATGAACATAAATGTAAAGTGTGTTGCATGAGATACAAGTGAGTTTAGAACTACAAAGTATTTCTTATAGCAAGGATGGTTTTCTGAGTGTCAAATGTACATGTAATGTGGTACTTTGCACTACACTATTGTGGCCATTAGAGCAGAGTTATGTCTCAGCTTCACAATCACATCTCAAGCAAATAGCGGTATTTTCCCCTTTAAACATCAGTATGAATTTCAACTCGCTGTATTATCTTTCCAGGGTTGTTGTTTGTGTATAGTTATTTATGACCTCTGCTACACAGCTATATTGATATTTATTGCAGAGGAGGAAAGGGTGTGATTTATGATTTGTTTCATTTTTGCATTTAAAAATTCCATTAGTGAGTCCAGAATAGCAGCCTTTCTTTGTAATCATATAAAAGATTCTAATAATGAAAGATAAGGTGCCGGGGGATAGAATAAGCACATCAGTCTATTGATTTACTATCTTAAAACCAATTAATCTGTAACCCAGTTTTGGCTCTTTCATGGATAACATTACAATTAATTGACTAAGACAGAAATATGTGTGATAAGAAAGCTTTGTGTTACCTTAATCCTGTTTCACAGCTGGTGTTCATACAAATGATTCACCATTATCCTCATCGAGTGTGAATAGTTTAATGTCATTCTGTCTACTTTAATGAAGTGAATGAACACATCACATTCTAGAGTCCTGTATAGTATGTAATCACTATAGGTTTGTACACTGTCACAGATGGATTATAACAGTACATATTGGGTAAACATAACTTTACTGTTGTCTTATTTTGGTATGTGAGTGTTTTATGGTATTTTCACATAATCATAGTCTTTTTATATAATTTCCGTAACATGTTTGTGGAAACATGCTAACAGAAACAGAAGGAGAAACATGTGCTTTAAAATATGTAGACAGATTGTGTGTAATTAGTTTGATGTGAAAGAAACCAAAGAAAATCTGTTGGTAAAAACCAGCAGTTTATACAAAAGAAACTCTTTGCTTGTTAAGACATACTTTTGCACCTCTAAGAAGATAATCTGACTTCCCTGGTAATTCCCATCCTAAAAAGTAGTGTTTATATATAGATAGATGAGTAAGAAGCTAGATATGTAAGTAGGAATCTAGGTAGGTAGGTGGAAAAGTAGGCAAACAAGTAGGAAGCTACTGTAGTTAGGTAAATAGGAAGTGTAGGAAGCTAGGTAAATGGGTAGATAATTGAATAGTTTGGTAGATACGTAGGTACCTTGGTGGGTAAATAAAGAGGTAGGTAGATAATTAAGTAGAATTTGGGTAAGTAGGTAAGTAGGTGCTTAAGCAGAAAGGTAAGTAAGTAGGAATCTGGGTAAGGTTGTAGTTAATTAAATATCTAGCTATTTATGTTGGTTGGTAAGTAAACAGTTGGGTAGATAAGTAAGTAGTAGGAAGTTAGGTTATGCAAGTAATGAAGTATCTCGATAAATAAAGAACTAGGTATGTGGATAAGAAATGGGTATAGAAGTAGGAGGTTGGGTACGTGGGTAAGTAGGAGGTTAAGTAAATAGGTAGGTAGGTGGGTAAGATAGCTAAGTACAGTTAAGCCAGTTAAAAGGGGTAAGTAGATGAGCAAGTCTGTTTAAAAAAATAAAATAAAACATATACTGTGTGTATTATGTAAGGCTCAGAGCTTTTTAGATTAGCCAGTTCTGTTCTATTTACACTGTTTAACTAGAGACCTTTAATCTATATATGATGTTTAAATCATGAATTGAGTCTATCATCAAGTCCATTTACTGTGATATGAGTAAGTGCAGAAAAGGTGAATAACAGGAATCTGTTTGCAGTGGCGCAATGCTGTTAAAAGGAAGGAGCAGGAGGATGACTACAGTTTTGCCCGAGAGCTTAGAGACCGAGAACAGAGGCTGCAGGCACTCGAGGAACAACTGGAGCGCAGGGCACGGTAAGACCAACAAACTCCTGAGTTTCATTGCCACTGCAGACACACTCGTATACCATTCACATTGTATACTGTGAACTGGTTTTTGAACACTATGTGGAGTACACTGTGTGTATGTGTGTGTTCAGGATGGACTTGATAGCACAGTACAGTCGTCTGTCTGAGGAGGCAGCTAAGAAAGAACGCAGGGCAATGTGGAAAGTACAGAGGATAAGGCTGCATGAAGCCAGAGTGAACTTCCTCCAGCAGGACCAACACATCATACAGGTATGCTTGTGACTGTTTTTGTAGTGCTTGGAGCACTTTTCCCATTTATTCAGATTGTTCTGAATCAGTGGCTTTTGTATAGTGTCCATGCATAGTGTAAACAATATTTCAAATGTCTGCCATAGGAAATGCCCTCCTCTTTGCAATTTTTTTGTATTTTAATATTAACTGATAAAATTTGCACTCAAATATCTTTGTACTTTTATTTGCCATAATGTTTATTAAATTATTATTCTGCTCTGGTGAGTTAGTGAGTTTTTTTGTTTTGTTTTGTTTTTTTGCTTTGTTTCTGACTTGTTTAGACTATAAATGTGACTATGGTTATGTTCCAGGCTCTGCTTGAGAGTTATCTTTTAGGACAGGAATGCCCCAGTCAGAATCCAGCTCAGGAATCTCACACTCCTGAGATACAAATAAAGAATTTGCCCATCGAGCAGGAACTCCACGATTCTGTTCTGCCTACTTGCACTTCTGCACCTCCTGCTGTTCTCCCTGGCTCGACCAGGAATGTTGATGCTCTGATCTCAGATCAAATTGACATTACAGATTTCCTCCCAAAACCTCAACATTGTGCAGACAGTATGGGAGTAACCCAGGCTCTACAAGACATCAGCTCTGACCTCTCAGAATTCACCAGAAATCCTGACTTAGACTATGACTTTTCGTCCCCCTACAGCCCGCTGGAATGCCTTAGGCCCCAGTCATGCTCTACTCTTCCATGCCTCTCCCACCAAGTCCCAGAGCCTGGGGCAAGTCAACATGGCCCCCCTTTAGAAACTTCACATCATGAGGAGGATAGTGCTGCCTCGGGGCATGCGTCAGAAGCTAGAGTGAATGAATTGGAGCCAATGGAAGAGACACAAGAGCAAAACGTGGCCCGAAATAAATGTCTGGAGACAAACAAACTGTGTGAAAGGGAGTTATATGGAGAAGATGAGGAACATTCAGTATGTGGTGTGGAGTTGGAGCCAAAACCACCAACGGATAGCATAGTAGAGAAGGCCAAAGATAGTGGGCAGCTTGCTCAGCCCCTTTGGACATCAGCTGAGAATATTCCAATAGATCCCTTTCTGATTACTGGCAGTAGTCAAGACTTTGATGTCCAAACCAAATCTAAGAACAATCCCTCAGGGGTAACAAGTATTTCCTCCTCCAGTACTGCCCAGGGCCAGTCTGCTAATGCTGACATAAGGACTGATGGGCTTTTTTCTGACACTGCTATGGTCCTCCCCTCAGCCAGTATCCATGGTCATGCTTCTGATGCACACATTAAAGTCGGGGAGCTGGTTTCTGAGGTTACCGTGGCTGTTCCCTCACCAAATATCCATGGTCATGCTTCTGATGCACATATTAAAGTCGGGGAGCTGGTTTCTGACGTGAGTACACCAACTGCTTCTCGAAATGTCCATGGGCATGTCTCGGATGCCCATATAAAAATCGGAGGGTTGGTTTCTGAGGTTCTTGCTCCACAACCTTTGCAAAATGTCCATGGTCATGCCTCTGATGCTCACATAAAAATTGGTCAGCTTGTTTCTGAGGTCTCTACTCCAATCCCTTCCCCTAATATCCATGGTCATGCTTCTGATGCACATATTAAAGTCGGGGAGCTGGTTTCTGTCGTGAGTACACCAACTGCTTCTCGAAATGTCCATGGGCATGTCTCGGATGCCCATATAAAAATCGGAGGGTTGGTTTCTGAGGTTCTTGCTCCACAACCTTTGCAAAATGTCCATGGTCATGCCTCTGATGCTCACACAAAAATTGGTCAGCTTGTTTCTGATGTCTCTACTCCAATCCCTTCCCCTAATATCCATGGTCATGCTTCTGATGCACATATTAAAGTCGGGGAGCTGGTTTCTGAGGTTACCGTGGCTGTTCCCTCACCAAATATCCATGGTCATGCTTCTGATGCACATATTAAAGTCGGGGAGCTGGTTTCTGTCGTGAGTACACCAACTGCTTCTCGAAATGTCCATGGGCATGTCTCGGATGCCCATATAAAAATCGGAGGGTTGGTTTCTGAGGTTCTTGCTCCACAACCTTTGCAAAATGTCCATGGTCATGCCTCTGATGCTCACATAAAAATTGGTCAGCTTGTTTCTGAGGTCTCTACTCCAATCCCTTTTCCTAATATCCATGGTCATGTTTCTGATGCACATATTAAAGTCGGGGAGCTGGTTTCTGAGGTTACCGTGGCTGTTCCCTCACCAAATATCCATGGTCATGCTTCTGATGCACATATTAAAGTCGGGGAGCTGGTTTCTGACGTGAGTACACCAACTGCTTCTCGAAATGTCTATGGGCATGTCTCGGATGCCCATATAAAAATTGGAGGGTTGGTTTCTGAGGTTCTTGCTCCACAACCTTTGCAAAATGTCCATGGTCATGCCTCTGATGCTCACATAAAAATTGGTCAGCTTGTTTCTGAGGTCTCTACTCCAATCCCTTCCCCTAATATCCATGGACATGCATCAGATGCTCACATAAAGGTGGGGGAGTTTGTCGCAGACGTTGCTCCATCTCAACCTCGTTGGAGCAAACATGGCCATTCCTCAGACAGCACTCTTAAAGTGGGCTGTCTGATTCCAGAAACTAAACCAACACATTCCCCATTGCCAGGCAGTGCTTACGGTCACTCCTCAGACTCCACACTAAAGGTCGGCTGTGTTGTATCTGGATCAGACCCGCTGCCTTCACCTCTCCCTGGTAGTGCATATGGGCATTCATCAGACTCGACACTGGGAGTGGGGTGTGTGGTGAAGGGGGCACAGGTTCCTAAGCAGCCCTATCTCCCGGGTAGTGCCTATGGACATTCCTCTGACTCAAGCCTGGGTGCAGGCTGTGTGGTACAAGGGATCAAGCCTGGAAGCTCTTACAGTGATGCCCCTCAGGCAAGATTCAGACTGCCCACAGAGGACAAGAAAAAGCAAGACAGCCAAGAGGCACAAGGTAAGAACAAAAAACGTTTACTGATATTACATTCTCACATTAAGATAATTGCCTAGGTGGTGCCAGTGGCTTAGTAGTTAGCATGATCGCCTTCTATCTCCAGGATTGAGGTTTTGAATCTTGCCTCTGGTTTCTGTTTGTCGAAGTTGTACGTTTCTTTGAGTACTTTGCTTTCTTTCCACTGTCCAAATCTTCCCAGGTGTTTCTAAATTGCCTGTAGTGTATGATTGGGTATGTGAGGTTGTGCACGTATTCCCTATGATGGGTTTGCTCCCAATCCTCGAATGTGTACCCTGCCTTGTACCCCAAGTTCCCAGGGATAGGAACAGGTCCCCTGCAATCCGACACAGGATAAGTGGTATAGCTATTGAATTGATGGCATGGGTAATTGCGAAACCAGTAATCAAACAAAAGTAAATACAAAAAGTATTAGAATGGCTCAAGGACATGAGGATATAATATTGGTATTAAGATAAACTGCGACATAATACTGTGTTCTGTTATATTTTTAGTACTTCACTACCGCAAGTAGTTATTGACTTGAATAACAGAATTTATTTATTTATTTATTTGTTTATTTATTTACAATTTAAGTTGAACAACTCCCATTCAATCTTGCTTTGGTGTAAACAAACAAACACATTCCCCATTGCTAGGCAGTGCTTACGGCCACTCCTCAGACTCCACACTAAAGGTCAGCTGTGTTATATCTGGATCAGACCTGCTGCCTTTACTGTACCTCTCCCGCTGCCTCACCCACCTCTCCCTATATTTACATTCTCATATATTACCTCGTCATATATGAAATCACGACATTTTTTACTTATCATTAATATTAGTGCTATACTACGTATAAGAACAGTAACAGTAGCTGCTTTACTTTTTAGCATCTACAAAAATTAAGGATTTAACAAAGCCCAGGAAAATTAACTGGTACAGGAATATATTTTTAACATTTAATTAGTGGTCTAAAAAGGTCTAAACATGTTTAGGAAAATTATTTATCAAATCATGTATTGCAGTATTGATATAACAGTGTAATATTAATCATTCCAATAAGTTTATAACATGTTAATTGTTTACCAGCATGTTTAGAGGAAGACCATTACTAAGCACGGAGTTATACCTTGATTAAAGGTTGTAGCTGCACTCTGCATTTACACTGACTTACGAATGTGATGTCTGAGGTTGTCCTCCCAAATGTTGCAGAAGCCACAGCTGTTCCCCCAACTCAAATGCTCACTCTGGATGAGGGGCTCACTGCCTGGGCACAGGGGCTAGGACTGTCCCCCTCAGAGAGACCAGAGGATGACTATCTCATCAAGCTGGCCTCTCAGTACCATGCCGAGCAGTATGAGGATTCCTTCAGGCAAATGAGTGAGTGTCTTTTAATCGTAATTTATGCCTGTTGCATGTATGATATATTATTAGAATGCTTGAGATCGTCACTTACACTGATCACTTGTACTGAATCTAACTTAACCCTTTGCTTTATGTGTGTGTTGGTTAGTGTCAGCCCCTGAAGCTCAGCTCCTGCAGCAGGTGACCCGTGGGCCAAATGGACTCCCAGCGGATTCCACTCTGCACTGTGCGACGGACTCTACTGCTGTGCAGCTGAGTGAGATGATGCCCCTCCCTGTGCTCATGAAACACTCAGTCACGACCCCACTCATCACACAGTGAGTGTATTAGCGTGGTTGTTAAAATGCTAATAGCTTTTCTTTAAGTAGGTTGTTTTGTTCTATTATCACTTCATTTATAGTCAGTGATTTTGGCAAGGTTTGATGATGCTTGCAGTTTTGAAACTTTAAGTACAAACTAATACATCTCTCAGAGGTGTTTTCCCAAAAGCCATTCACCCAATCCAACTGAATGCTACTGCAAGAGGGGAGAGCCTTGTTGATTAACTAACAAGTAGAGATGCACTGTCTTTTCCTCACTGGTTAGATTTATTTTTTTACTTTTTGTTTGACAGTTTGAATGTGCTATGTGTGTGTGTCAAATTTCATCAGTGAATCTACTCTTCCCAACTAGCTCAAATATGCAGTGTGTTTATGGTACAGAAAAGCACACAATGAAAAGATTTGAGAGGAGATTCAAGACTTGCCCCTTCTGAAGGTGGTGTGTGTGTCTGGCAGAATAATTGCATCAGTTGTTTAATGTTGAGTAATGAACCTCTCTCTCTCCCTCTCCCTCTCTGTCTCTCTCCCTCTCCCTCTCTCTGTCTCTTTCCCTCCGGTCCTTCTCCTCAGTTTGTCAATGGTGAATAAGGCGGTGGTGGATTATTTCTTTGTGGAGCTGAGAGTGGAGAAACACTTTGAAGTGCTGAGGCACTTTTTACTGATGGAAGATGGGGAATTTGCACTGTCACTAACTGACCGGCTCTTTGAAAAGGTGAGAGCAGAACATCAATTGGACAGCAGCCTAAAAAAAAAAAACTTATTTAGAGCTTGTACCTCAAGAGAGAAAACATTTCCTATTTTTCCATTCTGTAAAAGAACTTGAGGTTTTCATTTGTCCGAGTTTCAGGGGACGCATTTCAAGAATTTTCCTGCAAAAAAGACATAATCTGTACACTGAACTGAGTGGAATTATTGTGTTAATGTGTTTGTGCAGCTGGGCAGTGGGCAAACCCCTGGTGAGCTGCTGACCCCCCTGGTCTTGAACTCCATGCTGAACAAGGCCATGCAGTACAGTGTGCACGGCGACAGTGAGCTGGCCACTAACTTCACGTTTGCATTGCGCTACCTGCCAGAGGTGTTCCACCCTCACGCTCCAGACTCGCTCAACTGCCTCGAGCTGCGCTACAAGGTCACACAGACACCACTATCCCAGCCCTCCCTTTGTTTGTTAATATTATCCACTTGATGCACTCAGCTCCATGGTTCTTTATAACCATTAGCCTTTACAAAAAAATGTTTTTTTTAATTTATGACGGGGTGGACAGTAAGTTTTATTAGTGGAAAACTGACCAAACAATTAAGTTAAATTGAAATCTGTATTATGTCCTGTTAAATGTCTCATGTGGTACCCAGTACAGTATTCAACATTGTACAATATTTATTATATTTTATTTATTGACAATATTTATTATATTTTATTATAGACAATATTAATATTTATTGACAATATTTTATGATGTTGAACCCTTAAAAAAAGTTGGGTCATAACTCAAATGTTATACCTTAGCTTTATTTAACAGCTTCACAATTCAATTGAACTGAGTGGAATTATTGTGTTAATGTGTTTGCGTGTGTTTGTGCAGCTCAGCTCCATGGTTCTTTATAACCATTAGGAAAACTGACCAAACAATTAAGTTAAATTGAAATCTGTATTATGTCCTGTTAAATGTCTCATGTAGTACCCAGTACCATGTTTGGGTTACTGGAAGCACCACCGACTGAGGACAGTTTGACATACAGAAAGTGCATATACACGTGAATGGAAATGAATGTGTATGTGATTGATCCTGTAGTAGTTTGATCTTGTACATTTGCCCTCTTGACAAAAAGTTGTTTGTCTTTAAAATTATTGAATTGGAGTACTTTTTTTTTTTTTTTTTTACCCACCTGCTAAGCTAAGTGTACCTGGCTACCAAACTTCTCACTTAATGAACTACTGAACTACCTACCTGACTATTAGGAATAGGAATCAACAGTCAGCACCCAATGCAATATTATCACAAGGTGTCAATTCAGTAAATATCATGTTGAATTGACAATATTTTATGATGTTGAACCCTTAAAAAAAGTTGGGTCATAACTCAAATGTTATACCTTAGCTTTATTTAACAGCTTCACAATTCAATTGAACATGAGCAATTTAATTTAGCCCTTTCATTAGAAGATTTCACTTATGACAGCAGTATACAATGCAAACTAACTTCAAAAACAAGAGTTTAACATTTACCTTAAACAAAAAGCTGCATTTTTCCTGAGCAGCATGTATCATGCTCCTGTAGGATTGTAAAGAAGCTGTTTTTTTTGTTGTTGTTTTTTTTACCGCCTCCAAAAATGCCGCCAAAGTATTGAGCGTGTGTTGATCAGTTGGGAGCACTCGGCCACACTCAGCTTTTAGCGCACGTGTTTCGCTACTGGTGTAATGAGTGGGTTTGTGAGTAATTTGATCAGAGAGTTTGGAGGAAAAGGTGCTGATCAGAGGCTTTTTAATGCATGCAACTTTAGATAATGTAACGCCATAAAATGTGTTCTGTTGCACCACTTAGAAGCTCATGTAATCGGCACAGAATCGGTTAAGTCCAAGGCTGATCAAACCGAAAAACAGGCAATTCCGGTCACTGGCTGATCGACCGGTGCATCTCTATTATAAATGTAATAAATCTTTTAAAAATCCATTTTGGTGTCAGTGTGGCGATACATGAATCAGCACACAAAAGAATCGATTCCTTGATTAAATCGACCATCCCCCTGCATCCACCCCCCAGTCTCAACTGCCTACCTACCTGCTGAACTACCTAGCTACCTAACTACCTGATTACTTACCTACCAACTGAACTACCTACCTGCTCACCTAGCAACTAATGCGTGCAGCAGGGTCTTTTTATAGGTGTTGCCTGGGCTACTAATGTGTACCCACTCCACATGTTTGGATTGTTACACTCGTTCTTTCCCTCCTTCTCTCTCTTCTCCAGGTGGACTGGCCTCTGAATATCATAATAACAGACAACTGTATGAATAAATACAACCGCCTCTTCTCCTTCCTGCTGCAGCTCAAACACATGGTGTGGTCTCTCAGTGATGTGTGGTTTCATCTCAAACGCACCGGTGAGCTGACTCCTCACACAGGGCACAGGTCAAGCTTATGGCTTAAAGGAGCATTTTTCCTGGCAGTTTTCGATCTCATCTACAGCTTATGTGTGGCTTTACAATGTCCTGTACTTGGCTGTGAGGTGGGGTTTGTTGGGGTGGAGGTATAAAGCACTAAACGTTTGCTTTTTTGGAGCTCAAAAATGACGAAGAATTTCAAGTTCTTTTCGCTGTTATCAGGGAAAAAATCTAAGTTGTACATTTGGCGGGTTAGTCTCGCCCAGAGGGTTAAGATAGAAATCTATGGGCAGTCAATAAACAATTATGCTTTTTTTTTTCTTTGGTAGAATGTTTAAATCAATTATTTGGTCCACTTTATTTGGAAATTAAGCTCTGAATGTTTTTAGAGACTTTACAGATGGACTAATTTATGGGAATGTTTATTGGAATAGTTTGAAGTTTGTATAAAACGACACAAAACTTTAATTTGTTCTCTCATGTCTTTGATATACTGGATTGTTAAAGTTTAGTGGCTGTAAATTGGAATTAGCAGTATGCAATCACATCCTTTTGTTTTTTTTTTTCTCATGGTAATTGCATAAACATATGCTGGTATACATACAAGATAATGCACAGTTATTGAGATCTCTCTCTCTCTCTCTCTCAGCTGTGGTAAAGGGAGCAGGACGCTCTGTGCAGTTTCGGCAGCTGCAGCTGTACAGACATGAGATGCAGCACTTTGTGAAGGTGATCCAGGGCTACATTGCTAATCAGATCCTGCAGGTCTCCTGGAGCGAGTTCACCCAAAAACTCAGCAGCGCCAACGATCTGGACGCCATCCATCACACACACGCAGAGTACCTCAACAGGGCCATCTTCAGGTTCGAACACCGCACCACATGATAACGCACTCCACATTCGCGCACACGAGAAGTTTTCACATCACAATACCTGAATTGATCTGAGGGCTTTCCTGTACAGGGCTCTGCTGACAGAGAAAGCAGCTCCTGTGATGAACATCATCCACAGTATATTCAGTCTGATCCTGAAGTTTCGTGGCCAGCTGATCGCTCAGGCCTGGCAGAGTCAACAGGGCGAGGCAGGTGCACCCGAGCTTCATTGCCATGCAGCAGTCTTACAACACTTTCAAATACTACTCACGCTTCCTGTTCAAAGGTGAGCACACACGTGCACACACCCAAGGCACACATTCATCCGTTCAGTTATTACTGGTCATAAAGTCAGAGGTAAACATAAGTTATATTGTGTGGCACATAATTCTTATGACTCTAAAGGCAAAGTTTATTTACTGTAATATTTTATATTAATATTGATTAATATAATTAGTGGATTTTGAAAAGCAAGTTCCGCTTATCTCTAAAAAGCAGTATGAAGGAAAGACTTTCCTGTTTTTGTGTCTGCAGTGGTTTCCAAGCTTGTGGATAAAGGCTACCAGCCTCATTTAGAAGACTTCCTGCTGCGTCTTAACTTCAACAACTACTACAAGGACTCGTGACGTATTTCTGTCTCTCAGTGAGAAAATGTTCATGAAATTCCCACTGAAGTCAAGGAGGCTTTCTGTATGCAAATTATCTGCTTCTAGCTAGTGTTGCTACTCTGGAATGAGTGAGCGGTGCTGTAAGTATTACAGTGATGTGTCAGAGAGGGAGAAATGTGATTAGCATTTTATTATTATAATTTTTACAGTCGGCCAGCACTCCTGGGCTTCAGATGTCCGGCAGTTATGGGATTTATGTTGTCTTGAGCATGTCTTCATTTTTGTTTTCTGGACACTGAAGTCATCACTGCTGTGTTACATGTAAATGTAAATAAATCACAGAGCACATAGATTTCTTTTGTTTCACATTTTGGTCAATTAAACGATTTAACATGGTTGGATGCTGTGACCTGGATGTCAGCAGTCATTACTGTAGGAAGTTACAGTGAGAACCCTGAACCAACGGTGCACACACCCACACACATTTTGGGCATTTTGAATACCAATAAGTCTACAATGTGGGCCTTTGGAATGGTGGAGGAGAATGAACCACCAAGAGGAAACCCACATAGCACTATGTGAATATGCAAAAGACACACACACAAGATTGGAACATCCCTAATCCTGATGGCGGAAGGCAACAGTGCTAACCATCGAGCCGCCATGCTGCCCTCCTGGTGTTTATATTCTATTAAATAGAAAAGGTTGTGAAAAAAATATTTTTCAGTATCTCATAAAAGCAGTGGAAAGAAATTAAAAGACTCATCAGGGCTCTTAGAATAGAACTTTATTAAAAGTTATTACATTTTGTTTAAGAAAAGCCATGTGCAAAGCCTTCTAGACAAGCAGCTCAATTAATAACAGTAATTATTGTTAGGAGTGGTCTGTTCCCACACAGGTTTCATCAAATGCCATTGTTTTGTCTTTTGAAACTCTCGCAGCTTGCAGCAGATAGGCGTTTATACGCACTTGAGGCTGAATCTGAAACTCGGTGATAAACAACCATAGCCAAAGCCTGACCTCCAACCGGTCCTACACTTAACAGCTCGCTAGCAGTTAAAGTGTAGACATGCCAGTGTTGATGCACATACCAACAATTATTGTGAGGTGGCTTCTACATGCATACTTTTGTTTAATATACAATACTGAAGTGCAGCTAATTTGTGATTCAGATTGCAACAGATAATTTCAAATCATGTCCATAGGCGTATCTTTTAATACCGCGAAGCAAGCAGATAAGGATTATGTAGGGGAAAAAAAGCCCTTTTGGAAGAAACAGAAATGTAGTGAAGGAGCCAGACAAGCTAGTATATTTGAAAGAAAGTGGTTTTAAATTTAGCTGATAGAACTATTGCTATTAACCATTTAAAACTGCAGCACTTGCAGTTTATATGTAAATGGGGGAAAAAAGGCATATCTCCATTTCATTTGAGTATTTAATGTACTGTACCTCGCCTTTACATAACCTAATGAACATAACCACGGTTTACTTTATGTGTATGTATCTCAAACTAAAGAGATTATCATAATATTCGTGAATCTTTTTAAATCTCACTTAGTGTTATTATTATAATTTTTTTTGTAAACTGTAGTTTAAACCTCAAAGTGCATTTCATTCATTGTAAACAGAGCACTAGCGCTTGGACCCTAGATGTGAAATCTGAGATTAAATGATAGAGGAATGTAAAACGTTTAAACTTCTGTAAGTCAAATGACCTGAGGAAAAAGTATGGTGAAATACACGTAGACTCGTTTTTTTTTTTTTTTTTGCAAGTAAACTAATAAATCAGCACGCACAGAGCTGAACCAGCTTCAGATTTATCACACAGAGAAAGTGTTGCCTCTTGACAGTCTGGGTGGAATTTAGCTAGATTACAGTACACTCACATTACCATTAAAATGTACTATGATTAGTGCACTTATCCGAAACTCGACATGCAGTGGAAGTGCAGTTACATTCCTACCTACCTTAATAGGGCAGGTCTAGCCACGAGTACAGGCTTTCTAATACTGCTAATAATGTACTTAGCAATTGTTTTTAAATCTTTAAACCTACGAATCTCAGTAAATGCCCATTCACTTATACGAGCAATCTTTCATTAAGAAGCTGCTTCTATGTCTCAGTACTACAATGTAATAACATGGCACACCTTTATATCAAGCTCCTGAAGTATGCAGAAAGAAATAAATGGGAGTGAACTAAGGGGTCAGGAAAAAGTGCCAAAAGGAAAATGAACCTGTCCGATGTATGTTTACATAAGGAAGCTCTCGCTCCAGTACTCCTAAATAGGGTCATCTTTTCTTCACACTCCTGTGCATGTTTAAATTCCACTCTCAGTTCATTCAGGAGGAGGCAAATGTGGACACAATGCAACGAAATGATTTGCCAGATTGATGAGTGTGAAGTAACGTGTGGTATTTAGCAGAGCTATATTACTCTGTATTGATTAGCTGCTAGAAGGCAAACTCATTCATCAATGTAAACCGTCTGTTCATCCTTTGTGGATTATTTGTATACAAGAGCAAACTTGGTATTTAGACGTCTGAGGCGTTAGAGTAGAGCCGTAATGTACTGTAAGATAAGAGTCTCTAGTCAGTTTGTATGTAAAGTGTGTGCATCTAGGATCAGCTCCCTAGATCTTCATTAGGGTATAAGAGACCAAAAAAAACAAACAAACAAAAAATAAGCGCTGGGTCAGCTCTTATCCTTTGAGACGGCGAAACAGGTTTCAGGCCTCGGACTCCAAGTCATCGTCTCCTCCTCCATTTGCTGCCTTTCCGGTCTCAGTCTCCAGCAGCAGGAACTTCCCGCCGCTGGTCAGTGGCACGGATTTCATCAGCTGGGCCAGAGCATCTGGATCCTAAGACAACACAGAACAACATGAAAGAAGTGAATGCTAGAAATGAATCCTCCACTACCAGTCAAAAATCTGGGTTCACCCAGAAAAGGCCACATTTTCCCTAAAAACCCTTAAAATCGACAGAAAATGTAGTCCACTCATTGATAAGGGAAGCAGCAATAAGGATTTGTGCTAGAAATTTTGACATGTTGCTTTCATTAATAAATCTTTCCTTTGCACGACTACAGCCTTGCAAAACTTTGGCAATGTAGAAATCAGTTTTTATGGTAATTTAAGGATTTTTTTTTTACCCAATCTTATTGAAGCACCTCAATGTGCCTAGAAACAAACCACATGGTCCTGCTCCTCCCAAAACAGCTCAACAAGGTTGACCTCTGGTGACAGCGCAGGCCAGTCTGTTACAGTTACTATACCATCTGGCTGCTTCTTCTCTAAACAGTTCTATAATTTAGCGCTGAGCTTAACTTCCTGACACCGGGACTCTACTGTTGTTGTGTACGTTGCAATTTCTCCTCACAGTTTCCCTTTTTTAGCACCCGATTACTATTGAAAATATGAAACTAAACAATATCATCAAACAGAAAAAAAGTTTGGCAGAAGAATTATACCCAAGAGTCTTCATACGAGGATTGTACAAGGAAATCTACACAGTGGACTTTGGAAAAAATGTCATGTCCTCATATGAGGACATTCAGATCTCAAGGAGATAAAGGGCACCTATTGTGCAAAAATAAATACATTTTTAGACATTCAAACTCAAAATGTGAGTGGGGGAAAAAAAAAAAACACTCGCTGTCTTTTTGTTCATTAGATTCCTCTAATTGTTCATTAGATGACCTCATGAGAGTAAACCCTCTTTTTTAATGATCAGTTGGGCTGTTCTCAAATGGACTGTTGCTCTGCAGCAGCTCATTTACTTAATTCAGTTCAATCAAAGCACCTTTAACAGAATAAAAATAATATGGATATAAATTAGAACATGTCGAGACTATAACTCAGTTTGTTTCTGATGAGCAAGTCGAGGGTGATGGTGGCAAGGAAAATGAGATAGTATGATAGATACATATGGAAATCACAATGGACCAACACAATTTGATTTGTATGGGGATTCTGTAAGTATCACTCGCTCACTCGTTCATCTTCTATACCCCTTAATCCTGTATACAGGGTCGCGGGGCCTGGAGCCTATCCCAGGAGACTCTGAGCAAGAGGTGGGGTACACCCTGGACAGGGTGCCAATCCATCGCAGGGCGCACACACTCATTCACACACTACGGGCGATTTGGGAACGCCAATTAGCTTAACCTACAGGTCTTTGGACTGTGAGAGGCGTTAGTGGACCCTGGAAGAGGTCAGTGCTAACCATTAAGCCACCATGCCACGTTAGTATCGTGGTTTTATAAACATTCCAATTTAATTTTTTTCTTTTTCAATTTTGATACAATTCTAAACAAATAATAATTTCAAATAATGAAATAAGTCTCTCCTACAACATAGGACACCGTGCTAATATACCTGCCCATGTGTGAACAGTTTATAGCACACCACCTGTAGGATTAGAGAGGAACTGCAACATTTTATCACCTCAAATGCAAACTGCATTTGAGGTGATAAAATGTTGCAGTTATATATATATATATATATATATATATATTTTTTTTTTTTTAAGATTTCAGGATACACGATACATAAAGTGCCACACAAAAATTATGATGCATTGATATACATGATTTTCTAATGATAGTATTTACACAGACACTGAAACAGTATGTTTGGATGAGGAGTGAAACAGAGGGAGCTCAGAGGTAAATAAATAAATAAACAAACAGTCAAATATATTCCTTTAAGGTTTTTTTTTATTGTTCTGTTGTAGAAGGAAACTGGCTTCGTTCACTGGGTATGGCACAGCGTTACAGCTTTTCCTTCTTCAAAATCCCTTTGTATCGTGAGCTGAGTCAGATGGTGAGATGATGGTGTGGGGTGTTTTGTTGGTTGCTAAAGTGAGATATTTTCCCACTTTAGCAAACAATAAAACAGCCCAGACCACCATCACTGCTCCACCATGCTCGATAAGCAGTCCATCACCATCTTTTCACTTTTTGTACATCTCAATAAGAGATTCTTCTTTGTGTTTCAGATTTCGATTCGTCTGTCCATAAAACATCCGCCCTGTCTTCCTCCATTCAAGCTTGGTGTTCTTTGGCATTTTAGCCTTTTATTAGCCAGGCCAGTCTCAGATGCATCTTTTTTTTGCAATTCTACCCAGAGCACCCCTTGATTGTTGACCTTGAGGCTGGTGTTATCCAGATACAATTCAGTAAAGCTGGCAGTTGAGGATCTGTGTGATGTCCATTTCTCAATGTGATGATCCTTGCTCAGCTGTGAAATTATGCCTCTTTAATTCTCTTTCCAATCTGGTTAGAGCCAGTTATTTGCTGTTCTTTGAAGAGAGTAATATACTTTGTATAAAATCTTCAGTTTCTTGACAACTTGTTGTATGAAACAAAAAAACTAAATAATAATAAATTAATTTTTTTTATTTTTAAAGGAGTTTTTTTTTTCTTCCCCCCTGGCAATTTTGAGTTCATAATCGAACCCACAAATGCTGATGCCCCAGACACTCAACTGTTATTGCTTATTTAATCATCACGATGGTTTTCAGCTGTGCTAATGTAATTGCAAAAAGGTTTTTTAATGATCAATTAGCCTTTTAACACGATAAACCTGATTTAGCTATCGTAGTGTGTTACTGGAACACAGGAGTGGTGGTTGCCGAAAATAACACTCTTTATGCCGATGAAGATATTGCATTAATACCCATCAGTTTCCAGCTATAATTAACAAAGAACAATGCCTAGACTGTATTGGTGATAAATTTTTACCGTTATTTCAGTTGGAGAAAAAAAAAAAAAAGGTGTGCTTTTCATTTAAAACCAAGAACATTTCAAAAGTAACACCAATATTTTACCCGGTACTGTATACAGTAAACAGTTACAGCGATACTACATTGATCGTTTTGTCAAAGATTTAAGATCTTACCTTTTTAGCTTCTGTAATCTCCTTTCCAATGTTTATTGTGTAGCAGATCTGTAGAATGGACAGAACTATTAAATATTATCATTATACACTGAGACATATCACATTAGAAATCTCTACTCCATTGTAAAAACGATGCAGATCAAAAATAATTAACCACTTCAAAACCGGCATCAAGCATGCTCCATTGAAAATGAGTGGGGTGTGTAGAGTGTAGAGACCTTCTTGCTGATTTTTGCTCACTTTTTGCACACACCCCCAACAAATATTTTTATCCAAACTTTTAGGTTAAAATCCACTAGAATTTTTTTAATTTTTTTTTAAATTTTTTTTTAATAAACCAAACTTAACATCAGTAAACCCTAAACGCTCAAAAATGAAACATCTACCACTAACGGTTCCCGAGATATCTGGCTCCGAATCAGAATTGTATATACCATTACTTCAGTAAGTCAAATGAGGTGCCAGTTCTAGATACAGGACACAATGGATTTCTTTCACATCAGTTAACTACATAAGCAATTTTGATTTTACTTCCTAAGGTTTATATATATTCTAAAATATTTTTCTAGACCCACTCAGGGATAAATCCTCCGGCTCAATCCTAAAATGTACGAGATATGGGTGCTTAGGATGCAACAGCAAATGAAAAAGTAAACACACTTGGCATTTTATTACATTTTTATGTCTGTAAGTCAAAGTTGAGAATGTGGAATTCCAGGCTTATTAATAAACAACACATCCCACTTTTTTTTAACGGATGGTATGGATCATCCACAAGTCACACGTCTTCAGGACAGAGACCTTTTTTCCGTTTCCTGTGTTCTCTGTAACCTTTTGTTTTCTTCCAGAAAGATGGGGAGGAGAAAAAAAATACTGCGAACACCACTGTATATAGCTGCTACTGTACGTGATCGAAAACAGTAAGTAACTTGCTTGTCCACCTGTTGGAAAGCGCTTATATTAAAGTTTCCTTTCATAAATTATAGATATACAATAAACATCTGACAGAATGCTTTACCATATCAATAATTATATACGTTTCTTTCTTAAACAATAGTTTATCAGATTTTTAATAGTAGTGCCCAGTGTCCATGTGAATAAGCTGTTACTATAGAAACAATAATTATGAACCTATCGTTTATATTTCAGTTGTCCCTATTGGACACACGTGTCTAGGGATCGACTATCAGGTCTTAGATCGTTGTTTTTTTTTAATAAGGAAAAGATCTAAACAGTTACCTTCTCTCCCTCAGTGTTGCTCTCAAACACAAAGGCGCTGAAAGACGCCTCTCCCTCCTCCTCTCCCTCACTCCAGTCTCTCCCCTCTACCACAAATCCCATGAGCCGGCTGTTCTCCTTATGCGCTGCGAACTGGGTGACGTCCCTGAGCTGGAACTAACAGCATAGAGACAGAGACAAAGAATGGAGCAGACAGGAGAGGGAAACGGATAAGAAACTCTCTGGAGAGATTAAAAGTTGTCATTTTATTGACCCAGCTTTGAAATCTTTTCCTCGGTTAAGGTACAGCATTCAGCGGCACGCTTACTCACACTTATTTTAGTGACCTGTGTCTGAGGGTCAATCAACCTGTTGGAGGGGGAGGGAGAGGGAGAGAGAGAAAAAAAAAGACATCATCTCTCAAGATAGCAAAAAAAAAAAAAAAAAAAAAAACCCGACCCTCATCACACTTCCTCTTTATGTCCGACTCACCGAAGGCAGCTGCTCGTTACCATCAGGTGCGACTCGCTGGTTTTAAATATGTTGTGTATCGCCCGAGCAGCTAGCACCTGCCTCATGGCCTCGTAAATAACTTCTTGTGTGTGTCCGGAAAGCACTGCCATAGAGCCAAGGAAACGCACAGCAAACACCTGCTGTAGCAAGGAGTCTACAAACCCATGCGCGCGCACACACACACACACACACACGCGCACACACGGTAAGATCGAGGTTATTGAGGGACTGTCACATCTGTGAATGAAAGGCCATTCAACAATCCTTCACAGACGGAGTGCAGCGTCTGCACTGACAAGCTGATGTGAGCACAAATTGAATTGATGTCTGCGAGTTCCATTATAGCATTCTGGGCCGTTTTTTTGACCTCAGCTGTCCCTGGCAAATGATAAGCAGCTCAATTCAAAAGAGTCAGTAATGCTGTCTCACCGTCGGCGTTTGATGAGCTGTCCACTTCGGTCTCACCAAAAGGGTTTGTGCGTCTGTGAAAGGTCAGGATGGGGGGAAAAAAGGAACCGTGAAATATATCAGATGACTCAAAGCATAACCTGGATGATTTAATCTTATTTAATATAATTAAATAACTGCGTCTCTCTGCTAATCTGTGCAACCCTGGACACGGATGCATCCATCTCGACACCGATCAGCCGTAACATAAGAATAACAGAGGTGAAGTGAATAAAGCTGATTACACAGACTACAATGGCTTCTGTTAAGGAGAGGGATATATTAGGCAGCACGTGGAAGTTGATGTGACTTTTTTTTTACTAGGGCCAAATTGTGATGAACACAAAAAAGTTAATTATATAAAATGAAACAGTTTCCCAAAACATCCTTGACAGTTTGTACAGCCTTGCATCAGTAAGTAAGCATTTCAAATTGTCTTAGTTTGGTGTTTAGGAACGATCTCGGGGTAATGTGCGAGACTGACGAGTTCTCTGACCTTCCTCCTGCCCTGTTCTGGTCCAGGAACTCCGATGCAGGAAGCACAATATCGAACTGGATGGGTGTCCCTGGGGCAATCAGGTCCTCGGGCTCAGGGGCAGCAGAGACAGCAGGGGCAGCGGGGGCTTTTTTAACACTGGCAGGGACCACTGCACCTGGCTTAGCCCTACAGTATACACACACACACACACACACACACACACACACAATCACAATGACACAGAAACAAGATGTATATGACATGATAGACAAAACTAATTATGGCATGGTCACTTGTCATCACATGAACACACTGAACTAAATGCACAATATAGGGCTCATTTTTAGTACAATGGTTTGTTAATACTGACAATACAAACCCCCCCACCCCGATTAGGGCCAGCACTTTAGCATTAGACATGATTAGAAGCGAATTTACAGGCTGCATTAAACATTGCATTAATCTGACCTGTCAGGGTTCGGGGAGCCCTCTGCTCTCTTTTCAAAGCTGGTGATGGGAGTGACTGCCTGGATGGCCGTCTGATTGAGTCTGATGGCCACAGCCTGAGGAACACAAAACATATCAATAATGTACATTCAGTGCTTTTCAGGATCTTATGATGTATATGATCTTTATCTGCTGCCTCCATACTTGTACAACAGCATAAACAAATTTGCTCTTTAAAGCTCATGTGCCCTCTCAATTCGCATCACTGAGCTTGCCAGTTTATAAAGTAAATCCACCTGTATACCAATTCCAACAAACCATGTGTCACATGACCACCACAACCTGACACATCAGAGCACTTTTACATGTTATACTACTGTACGTACGTCCAAGCTACTTGGAACAGCCATGCGAGTATAGTGTAGGAAGAGAGTTTCCAGTGCTTTCAGCTCTGAGACAAGTAACACTGTCTGTGGTGCCATCTGTGGGAAACATTTTCCTTTCACACATCGGGATCTGTGACACTCGCAGAGGAACCCTGATCAGCGTGGTGCACATGAAACCCTGGCCGAGCTCATCACTTCCAGGCCGAATTCGAATGATTCATGCATCTTCAGTTAACCTCTTTATCCTGGTCAGGGCCGTTGGGAATCTGGATCCAACTGGGATGCCAGTCCATCCCACGGTACTATCTGATATACTGCTAAGAAATAATCTTAGCAAGAATAATGTCTTAAATATGAGGAACTGTTTTTTTAATTATTATTATTACTATTATTATTATGAAATTATTAAAATGAAATCTTTTTAGACGTTTTTCTTGTTTCGTACGGTATGTTTTCTTATTCTGTTGGCAGATCATTTCTCATGTTTATGTCCTAATAATAACGATGCATTTTAAATAATCCTACTGTATATTTTATTTATCGTAACCTTCTACTACGAAATACAAGATACAGTAGTTTTGACTCTATTCAGGATGTCTGCACTTGTTCAGGCTTGGCAGACGGGGCGTGGTCAAACGTCTGCTGTGGGTGGAGAGAGGAGGCATGTTGAACCGCCACGTAACGCCTGATTGTTTCCAACTGTGTGTTTTTACATGTACTTAGTGTGTGGGAGGGTGCTTGTGTTTTTATTTCGACAGCGCTTGTGAGACTCACCCTGACAGAGCCGACACAACACATTTGCCTTGAATTTGAACTTAAAGAGCTGTGAACGGCTTAGCACTTGTGGTTGGCTTGTGGTAAGTGAGGAAAAGAAAAATTCAAGAAACACAAAACTCGGTAGGTAGATCTGACAAAAAAAATGTGCACACCTCACTTGTCCCCCATGCATCCGCACAAACATACTTTTACACACACATTTGAAACGATGGGAAAAATTGAAGTTGGGTAAAAATGGGAAAAAACAAAACAAACAAACAAACAAAAACACCACGCAGACAGAAAGCCAAAGAGGGAGTGAGGTGGCAGTGCTACCTGCTGTGCCACCATGCACTTATCAATATTACAACACACTTGTTACAACGTTCCCAAACGACACGCCCTCGAGTGTGTGGAAACGTTTCACAGACGAAGGTGGATTAACTCAGTGTGACTCTAGAACTCTAAGCATAATGAGTGTAACCAATAGACCTGTCAAGGTAGACTCTTGAGTAGATTTGATTTGGGGGTATTAAGATTTTTGATTTGATTAGATTAGATTAATATCAACCAATTAAATCAATTAACAAAATCGATTAAATTTGCACAATCAATTAACTTGCACAGCTCCATGAACAACATACATTACTGTGAGTAAAATTCTTAAGTCACCCCTCATTTATTATTTTGCTTCCAAAGATCCAGACCTTCTTGTATCTTTAATTTAACACTGAGGAATTGTATTCCAGGCTTTCTAAAAGACTTTATTGACTCTCATTTTCAGTCCAGTCGCTCTACCTGACCAGTTTCAAAGGAATTGTTTTTGTTTAATAAGCATCACGGTGATCTGTGGATCATTTAAGCATCTGATTTAAGGCATAAATCGGTGAGAAATGATGATGGCAGATGATCAGGCTGGTGATTAGTGTACTGGTGATGCTGAAGGCTGAGTGGTTGGAACAGACGAGAGGGGAAATGAGGTTGCTGCTGAGACTGTTCCATAAAAGAACAAATTTATAAATTGTATCTTTAGGCATTTTGCACCCTGTCACAGCAAAACATTTGTTCCCAATTTGTTCTTAAATTTAATCTATATAATTTAATATAAAGAAATGAGGCGTAGCTCAAGACATATACTGTACATGAAATAATAATATAATTAAAGGGAAGGAGTACCTCAGGGTTGTCTGTTAGGTAGATCTGTCTAGAAATGTTGTTAATGGTGCAGATCCACTGTAAAAAAAAAAAAAAATTAAAAAGACATTAAATGTTAGAAATTTCAGCATGAAAATGTAGATATGGGAAAAAAACTCTACCTCCTCATACTCCTTTTTGCTCTCAGCCTGAAGAATCAAAGACCTTGGGGGAAAAGAAAAAAACAAACAAAAAACAACATGACAGAGGGGAAAAAAAAAACTCCATCTGGCATCATAGTTACAGTTAATACAACATACTGATTGCGAAATATAAATAGCTACATTTAAAAAGACATTATTGTAATGTCTTTGTTTTGTTGCTCAATGTATTGAGCACTTGTCTGTTGTCTGCCGGCGTTCATTACAGGATTTTTTTTTTATAGCTTGGAAATCAGAGAAAAAACGTCTGGATAATTATTTCCTCAAAGATTAAATCATGCTTTGTGGATGTAACAGCGCTCTCTCTCATCTCGTTCTTTTTCTTTTTTTTACAGTGTGTGGCTCCGTGCCAGTATGCTAAAGCCCACTGTGTGTGTGTGTGTGTGTGTGTGTGTCATCTTCACAGGGAGGAAGACATTAATATTGTGGCAGGAAATTGATTTTAGAGGTGTGATCCTGAGAGGATGGATTTGGAAAATGCAGCGTGGAAACCAGACCAAGTCCACGCGTGCTGGGAACTGAAAACACATCATTTCATTTTTTAATTTTCATTATTGTAATCCGTATGTTGTCTTAGATAACAAACATCACACATCTATGCACACATATGCTTGGATTTTAACAGTTAGCATGCTAGCTAGTTACAGCAGCAGGGCAGTGGCCTCTTGAGTATTCGGGTAGTCGATGAATTATAGATAGGGAAGGGGTAGGAAGTAAAGGGAAAGTGTGTGGTTGAGCAGAGGAAGAAAAGAAGCCGTGCGCTGAAAGACAAGGAGGCGTGTGCGATGGGAAATGAAAGGAGAGAAGAACAAAGTGACAGCAGTCCAGGGAACAGCGAGACGCAAGGCTGTGCGGCAAACATAAATTCCATCTTGGCGAGCGAAAAAATATCTGGAATGTAAATGAAATTCTCAAGGATTTTCTAATTATAGGATTACGATTTTAGCTTTGATATGTTATGCTCTTGCTTTCTTTTCACAAAATGAATGCAATAGAACAATCTTTTATTAGGTTTACTTAGATCTCACTATTTCTGCTTACTCAGATGTTATTCGTAAAAAAAATATATATATATATATATATATATATATATAATATATATATGAAGCATATTTGTATGCTGCTATCCGATATAAACACTTTCTCAAGAGTACTTTAGCTGTCTACCAGCATACATTCCAGTAGGATTGCATGCATTTTTTCTTTTATTTTTTTAAGGGCTGCTACATGCAGTGTAAACCTTCTTCCCTTCCTCCCGTTACATAGACTGCAAATGACTCAGTGGGACGTTAAAACCAACAAACCCGACTTTAGGACACACTGCTGCTAATACTGTCTTCATTTTCCCGCTAGTTGACTCCTTTTTATGCATGCACACACACATACAGACACAAACACACACAATTAGCTGCCATACGTTTTCCCACTAGGTGATGTGATCTGAAAACAGTAGCGCCTGTCCTCGCACTCGACGGCCATGACCGAGCTGTTGTCCAAATCGAGGACCATGCCACCCGCCACTGCGCCACGCGGCTGGCACATCAGGTTCCCCCCCTGGGTGAAGAAGTAGAGCCGGTCCCAGGCTGTGCTCACCAGGCCCGTCTTACTGCAGGAACCACGAGGGGGAGAGGGAGGGAGAGCATTAGGGGAATTCATTTCCAATTCATTTTTTTTTCTTCTAAGATTTGCAAGTGTAAAGTATTCAGTGTAAAACCCAGACAACCTTCTAATCATAATCACAAGTTTTGTTATTAGTTTGCCAACATGTTGTCAGAGAGCACGCGTAAATGGAGGTCTAAAGTCTGAGAATGTGCCTGTAAATGCATAATTTTTTCACTCATGTAAAAGAATTTGATAATTAAGTAAGAATTTTAGAATTTCTCAGTATTTGGAATTTCGCATTTTGCTGTAGTGAGAGCACATTTAGGCTCTTACCGTGAAGACTGAGCCTTTCATAAGTAGTGCAAAATCATGATGATTATATTAGTTTAGACATTGACATTTGTTTCATTCTTTATTTATTAAATAATATTTATAAATTATTGCATGGCAACAGTTAAATGGTTATTATTACTATTATTATTAATAATAATAATAATATCCTTTTATAACAAGTAATGTCTGTAATGTTAACTCTTACACTCTGGGTGTTAAACAGACAGGAGCTACATACTTCCTAATGTTGAGGTAGCCTGCTTTCTGGATGAGCGTGCGGTTGACTGGTGCACGATCCTGGTCAGGCATATAGACTACATCGTCCACTGACAACAGCTCTCTCTGAGACATACGCATGCTCTCTGCCTCAGCATCCAACTGAGCCTGAACACTTTGGATAGACAGAGAGAGAAGGGAAGAGAAGAGGGGGGGAAAAAAGAACAGAATATGACATTGAATGTTTGCACACAGTCTAGAGAAGCACTAATAAACCCAACAGCCTATGTTTATGGGGGTGTTAAATGTCATTTTTAACCAATCAATTTAGGTGAATAATCAGATTTTATATAGCCCATACACACTCAGGCCACCATATAAACACTAATGCTGAACAGGATTCTATTGTGCCCGAGTTGGAAACATTCATCCGTGGTTCTGGTCCATGTTGACATGATTGCATCATATAATTGGTGCAGATTTGTCAGCTGCATATCCATGCTGCGAGTCTCCTGTCCCCCCACATCCCGAAGGTGCTTTATTAGCTCTATTAAATCCGGCTACTGGGACGGCCATTATAGCACTCTGGATTCATTGTCATGTTCATCTAACCAGTTTGAGACCACTTTGTGACATTATCATGCTAGAAGTAGCCATTAGGAAACTGGTAAATCGTAGCTATAGAGAGACACGCATGGTCAGCGACAATATTCAAATACACTGCTGCGTTCACAAGATGCTAAATTGGTATTAAGAGGCTTGGTGTGCGGCAAGAAAACAATCCCAACACCATTATGCCACCATCAGCCTGGAGTGTTGACACAAGGCAGGATGGGTCCATGGATTCATGCTGTTGGTGCCAAATTCTGACCCCACCATCTGTGCAGCTCAGCAGAAATCCAGATTCATGAAACCAGACAAAAATCTTCCAGTGTTGGCCAGCCTGCGCCAAATATATCCGCAGATTCCTGTTTTTGGCTGACAGCAGAGGAACCCGATGTGCTCTTCTGCTGTCGTAGCACATCTGTCTCAAGGTTTTTGACATGCACAGCTTTCAAGGTGAAGCTGCTATGTTGTAATTCCCCCAAATATAACCAGTACAAGTGACAGAAAATGCCTACGCAACTTATAAACTTGGGAAAATCTACCACTTCCCTCCCTCTTTAAATCAATATGGCTACTCACCGTGATCAGTGTAAAGTTCTTTTCTTTTAAATCAGATTAGAGCAGTATTGACTTTAGATACAGACACATTACCAGCAGTCACAGTAGCAATCGTTTCGAACAGGTAATCAGCAACATTAGAGTGATCAATAACATTAACCACTAACATAGCTAGCTTGTTGCTAATGCATGCTGTTGTTGCAATGCTGCAATTTCAGCCCAGAATGCCCGGAGAACAGAAACAATTGCTACTCAGACCTGCACCTGTAAAAGTGCATCTAACGTACGAGCGCCTTTGAAATCAAATCGGCACTTGTGATGAAATGTCTCATGCATGAATGTGTAAAACCAATGGACATTTACAGTAGACTTCAAGCACACGGAGTGATCACTGTGATGAGAAATATTTAAATGGTGCACACGTTTTAAAGAAGGCTGTACAACCATGAATGAATGTAGTTCCTGTGAACCTTTAGCAAATGGAACACCTGATCCTTGGAAATCTACAGATAACTTGTAACCTATTTTCTGAAGAGACACGTCTGTCTGTGACGACTGTACACACAATCATACGCAAACACCATCTGCACATTACAGGAATTCGGTTGTGAGTTATTGCCAAATCCCCTGTAAAGTCCTGACTTTCATCTGAGATCACAAGCATTCAGAAGTGGTTTTGGGCCCTGCCTTTTATTTTTACATTGTACAGTAATTTGACAGGTCGAATTAAATTTCTGGGTGATATTGTGTAGTAACATTGGGGAATGTTATCTGGACCGTACCGGATCAGCGAACCTCGCCCCATCCTTGCTCTAGAACTAGTTTTTTTTTTTTTTTTTTCACCTTGTAATTTCTACTTGTCACATTATTAGTCTTAGTCTTAAATAGGCCTTGTTCCAACTTTTTTGGAGGAGGTTGCAGGCACTAGATTTAGAATGAGTGCATATTTTCAACAATTAAATTCACATGGTAAATCATTAAATAATGTGTTGTTCAATAATGTGAATTATTGTGTTAAATAATGTGAATTTTCAATATTGTACAAGCTAAGGAGACTTTTTGTTTTTATTGCCTATTTCACCATCACACCTTTTTTTGGAACGGCGGTTCTACAGTACCTTGACGTGTTCCAGCACTAGTGAAATACTGGGATTGCTAGTGCATTTGTATTGCTGGAGCATTATATAGAGAAATAAAAAGGTAGTTGTTACTCCAATAATGGTGCTGTATTCGTTTGTGTATTAAAAAATCCTGGTTTGACTTGAACACCCCTTAAAGCATTTTATAAACTTTATGTACTCTGAAAAATTAATCTAAAGACATGCTTTTGTGGAGAAAAATCTTGTAAATGACTAAAACAACTTGCAAATGACTACAACCGTGAAGCAGACAAAACGTTTCAGAATGCATAATCACAGTACTGCTGCATGTGTCGTGTCTTTTTAAGTAAAGAGTGGTGATTTGAGGTTCTTACCAAAACCTTGAACCAGCCTGACCACTCTCCTTAGATATCGGTCATCAAATAGATGTTTCCACCCTGATAACCAGCTGAATGGGTTTTGTCCCTACCACACAATGTTGTCTACTGTGGAGAGCAGCAGTTTCTGAAATACTTGAACCAACCATGACCTGTATCATCGTGATTTCATGCATGGTGCCACTGAAACAAGATTGCCTGACTGAATGCCTGCATGAATAAGCATATTTGCATCCATTCTGCACATAAGTGTCATGATGCACCATTTGAAAAGATGTTAATATTGTTTGTATGGTTGGTGTAGAACGTAAGGAGCATCAAATGAATAACCAGAATGATACAGGACACAAATGCGCCTCCGGACATTTTGGAGGACGTTTTGCTAAGACTAATGTAATTGAGGACTTGTTAAGACACCGGCAGTGCCATTGAAAAGTCAGCGCATGCTGAACTAATGTTAGCTATTTGTCACACTCTGACAGGTTTCTTTTTGTTATGGCAATATAACGAGAACAAATGTCCTCCCTTGTATGTACACAAATGCAAACTGGATTACATGCATATAAGGCGGTGCTTGTGCATGGGCTACAAAAAAACAAAAACAAACCTGAAACTAATTCATTTAAAATAACAACAACAACAACAACAAAATAGTTGCATGCATGTAAAAATGTCACAATTGCCATGATACAATTTCTTGCATTGAATGTCCCATTTAGGATAATCTACCTCTCAGACATGCTGTTGACAGAAGCCAGAAAACTGTCCATTTTCTTGGAGACCAGCTCTATCCCTTTCTTGAAGAAGTTGATCTGTGAGGGAGAGATAACAGTAATTACCGTATGGATTATACACTGTTCAATGTTCAAAGCGTCACAGCGCCTTTATAATGTTTTTTCGGTGCGATTAACCCTGTCTTTGTTCTTTCGCCCACAGAAGATGATGAAAAATCAGCTGCCATATTACATCTACCTAGACACATTTAGGATAAAAATGTAGGAGTTTTTCCAGACCTGGGCTTGTGTGTATCCCAGCATGGGCTCCAGCATGGCTACTCTCTTCCTGTATTGTAAGGCATTAAGAGCACAGTAATACTGCATGGAGGCCTGGTGCTGCTTCCTCCGACAGTAAGCCACCTCACCGACCAGCTCAGATTTCAGCTGTGGAAAAACACACACGTTCACACAATCACACAAATTTTATATTATTACCGCTTTATGTTGCAGATGGCTTGAGATGAAAGATTGCGAACTGGTTGTGAATGTGAATCAGGTGTACATTATTATTGTTTTATTCACAAACTTCTCAGCTCAAAAGATGTTTTTCCAGAAATACATTTCTTTTCCAAATCCAATTCTAATCTTTGACATTCATTACAATTCATAAGTTATAGGAATCGGTTTTATTCTGATATCAGACCCATCATTTTTTTTCTCCCCTCCAGGTATCAACTCGATAATGATACTGCATACTGTATATAAATCGATGCATTCTCTAGTTTATATTACATGATAGGAATGTTAATGATTAATCATTTTCTGTTAAGAATTATATCTATTAAAATTCGTTATCTGATAATGTTTTGCATAGTATTCTCCGTAGCTCACGTCTGTTCCTTTGTTCACCACAAAAGGGCACACTTGCAGGTAAGGCAGTGCACAATGTAATTGCAGGCTAACAAATTATTGACTGTAATTAAATAATTACAGAGCCTTAAAATGACTGTTGGGTTAGAAACCCTCCAAAACATTATTAAATCCTGGAATGATATTGCTGAATCTCAACAAATCACAGTTATGTTTAATAGTGAAAGTAACTGCATTTCCACATACAGTGTGAAAACCACTTGCTGGTGAGGCTAATCAGAAAAAAGGCTTACCTTTGTTAGGAAGCAGTAATGGAAAATGGTCATGATGGCACAGGAATATTCCAGAACTCAAATTGCGAAAAAGAGTGGTTATAAGTGGTAAAATAAGAAATAACTGCGCACAATAGCTAGCCATAGCCTAAAGGGGATCAAATGAAATCTTAGAATGTGCCCCTTATTTGGCCAGGAAGTGTATTAATCTCTCCTATTACAGTACAGTACCTGCAAACATGCTGCAGTGTCTTTTACATTGGTGTAACATTCAAAGGTTAAATCTAATGATAGCTTGTATTATAACGTGCAGGAGGTGTAAATCGTCAGTGTGTCAGATGACGCGCAAAATGTCGGGTGTAAATTCTGGTGTGAGATCATTTACATTGTACCGCTACAGATTGTATGTTACGTTGCAACGTATAAATAGGCGCTTCCTGGTCTCCACATTGTGTCATGGGAATACAATACAAAATAACCTTCTCATTCTCCCTTCTCTTGGGTAGTCGGCTGTATTTGATCATGGCGGCCTCGTGCTCTAAAAACAGAACCGGAGAATGAGTAAGGGGAGGAATTAATCAGCTAAAAATACCTCCATTCAGACTTTAGAGTGGATTCAAAGACCTACCGTCAGTGGCGATTCCGAATATCTCCTTCAATGTGCTTATTTCTGTAAAAAAAATGAAATATACCAGACTCTTGTATAGCAGAAAAACCTTCAAACTGGATCAAGTCATTATTTCCTACTGAAAGCTTCAGTGCAGATGGCGCGCAGTAGACAGAAATGTAATCGTGCTCTGTGTCAAAGGAACACGTTTAATTTATTTTAATGAGGGTTTAATGAGGGTTTAATGAGTGTAACACTGCCATACCAGTCAGGTCCTTCTCCCTGAACTGCACCATGGGAAACACCATCCTATCAGCCATCTGAGTGGCCAAATCAACATGCAGAGAGTTGAGCTGAAAGATTTAGAAAGACAGATGGACATTTTACAATGAATCCGATGATACAGGGGGAAAGGGTGAGAAAAAAAAAATAATAATAATAATAAAAAAAACCCTCTTCACACCCTTTCTGAAAATTAATCAGACTGAGGTGGCAGGGGGAAAAACAATCAGGAGTTCAGGTTTCCAGCCCATACCATCTGAAACATTGACCTTGTTGGCAGAGAGAATACCTCGCATCTGTTAGCTCCCTCCCCGCTGTTACCTCACACTGTCTCCACCTGTGCTCCTGCTGGATATCCCCTCCCAGCTGAGTCTTCACACCGACACACACACACTTATACATCTGATGGACTGACCACTCAACACCATCCTCCAAGCATACTGGAAACCCCAGGGCAGACATATGCATACACACAGCATGTAGTGCTCTTACCTCTTCTATGGCTTTGGCAAACTGTTGAAGAGTGCTGATCACCTCCTCATCTCCCTTCCCGAGAGCAAAGTTCTGCAACATCAAAGAAAACTACTCAAACTGCACAACACTGAATAATTTAGCGTTCAGCTGTCGAGCCACTGTCATTCGAGACACCTTGATGTCATAAATGAGCCTTTAAAAAAATAATTACGGCAAACTGTTACATGTAATTGGATATCAGGAAACTGTTGAGTTTTCACAAAATGTGAACAATGCTCTAGGCAAGTACGAGCTGGAAGTGGACAAACTATAGGTAGTAAGCCACATTAAGGTAAGCTGAATTAAATTCTAGGGTTCAACTAAATTGAATTAAATTCTTGGGAAGGTGGTTCAACTATGAAATGTCATGTTCTGTCTTTGTATCACTCAAAACTCTGTTGAACATCCCTATCCTAACTTAACATGTTTTTTTGAGATGTGACTGCGCTTTTGCTAAGAATAAAGTTACAGTATACGGTGGAACCTTGGATTACAAGCATAATTCATTCCAGAAGTGGGCTCATGTTCCAAAACACTCGTAAACCAAATCATCATTTCCCATAAGAAATAATGAAAACTCACATTATTCGTTCCACAGCCCCAAAAAATAAATACATAAAAATAATTTATACAATCTATAAAATGAAAATAAAACAAATTAATCTGCACTTTACCTTTAAAAAGAAGTACAAATAAATCCCGACAGATAAGTGTTTCCGTTGGTGCGCGCAGGCGCCGTGTGTGTGTGGAATTAGCCCCTTCCCTCGCCTTGTTTTACACAGTAACACTCCTCCTCCCTCTCCCCACCTCGCTTTTTAAGTTTCACAACAAACACACACACACACACACACACACACACACACACACACACACACACACACAGTTTTAACAGGAAAAAAATAAATCTCTATGAGACTGGCATGAGCGTATATTAGCGGAATCACTTTTTAAGTTTCACAGAATCGCATGCGTGATACATGATACTCGGCGCCCGTAAACTAATACTTGCTTGGTTTCCGATTAAAAATGTATTAAAAATCTTTGTTCGGTTTGCGGAACACTCGTAAACCACGTTACTCGCAATCCGAGGTTCCATATACATACACACAAACATCATAGATGGTTATGTAGTTCCACTTAAGTTTACAGCTTCGTTAAAACCAGCAGCCAGACCAGATCTCAGCTGCTGTGTGTAGTGCGGCAAGGGGTGGGATTCCAAACACAAGCTTAAAAGGTGGAAGCTATGACGATTGTGTAGTACATGTACATCATAAACAATTTAAATCAGTTGTTTTAAAAACCACATGGTAATTTGTAGCCAAAAGGTGGCTTTTGAGCTCTTCGTTTTGTTGTGCAGCACGGCAGCATGGATGAGTTGTTTTTGTTGAAAAAAAAAAAAAAAAAAGTTCAGTTTAATGTGGAACTGCTGGATTTTACACAAAGGACATGGCTTAAACAATGCCTGCTTGCAAAATATGCAAAGGCAAGATTTACTTCGCTTATTCACCAAGAAAGCTCTCAAAGAGTGTGCGGAAAGCCTGATAACACGAGCAGCGCACACGAGTGTAACGGCATTACAGCTAGAAACTGAATTGAAACAATAATAACAACAAATGCTTTTGAAAAAGTTGTGACTTACAAAGTCTCGAATATTTAAAAAATTATTTCAACATATTTACAGTGCCTTGCAATAGTATTCATACCCTCTGAACTTTTCCATATTTTGTCACGTTACAACCACAAACTTAAATGGGAATCATACTGTAGATCAACACAAAGTGGCATATGTGAAAGGAAAATGATGAATGGTTTTCAAAAATCTTTTACAAATATATATATAACTGTAAAGACTTTTATGAGCATTCTGTGTAAAGCTGGAGAATATATGCGTTTCTGACTGTTTCAAAAGGATATTACATCACATTATCATGTTTAAATACTCATTTGTTATTCACCTTCCCAATTTATTGCACTTTATTTATTACACTAGCGACTTCATTAAAATTGTTACTTTTTTCTTTATAGTTTACTGCTTAGAGCTATAATTTCATCAACGAAAAGGTTGCTCTGTCCAGGAACTTGCAAAATACACTCATGATTCTGTCTAGACATTGAGAGATTGTGATGATAATATTTTTGTCAGATAGTGAACACTGATTCATGTTCATGCACATGATCAATGTTCACGCAGGTAGCATGTCACACCAGTTAGCATTCCTCTTAGAAACCATATTGGGAAGAATTGTTTTACCTGTTTCTCATACTCAAGTAACTGTTTGGAGAGCTGTTCAGTGGCCAGGGCCATCTCATTCTAATGAGAGAGAAAAGGAGTTTCCAAAGAAAGTTCAGTAAAATAGCGTTATACAGTATGCATGTGTATAGAGAGTGTGTGCATGTACTGTATACCTGTGCACCAAACACTCTTTGCATAGACTGCAAGAGCTGGTTGCTGTAGTCCGTAAGAGTGCTCGCATCTTCTTCAAACACGCTGAGCAGCGTGCGTGTCTGAAACATAGAAAATAAAAATATTGAAATATACACACTGCCGGCCAATGTCAGCAGCAAAAAGTCGCAAACTAATATTTTATCCCCTTTGATTATGTACACTATGATGATTAATGACGCACAATGTAGTGGCCAGTTCATGCACCAAGAACCACTCTGAGTCCTGGAATATGGCAGTGACATCAGAGAGGAGGGAAAAAAAAAACTCAACAAAAAACATAAATGTCAATCCCTGGTCATTCAGCACATTCAGGTCATCAACTGACTTCATTTTATTGCCATTTATCGTTGCTGAGCTTAGACTTGACCAACTGAAGCGACCCCAGATCATAACACTGCCTCCAGAGGGCTTGTACAGCAGGCACTATGCCTGATGGGTGCACCGCTTCACGTGCTTTCCTCATAACACTGATGTACCCAACACTTCTGAATAGGGTCAATCTGGACTCATCCGACCACATGACCTTTTCCATGCCTTCAATAATACAATCTGAATGCTCCCTAGCCATATGAAGACTCGTACTATATGCAGATACAAGATTTCCTTGCGGACACACAGCTGTCGAGTCTCAATCCTGCATCCTGAAATGCTCTTACTTTGTCTATTAAATGTCATTGCTACTGTCAATTTTTATGATGGAACGTCACCGGGAGTTTAAGTGATCTCCGATTATGGTCTTTCATGATTTTTTTTTCTCCCCCTGACCACATTTTTTTCTGCAAAATTGAAGACTCAGCACTATCCTGACAGGTTATAATAATGTATTGGACAGTTCCAGTGATTCTGCTTTAGAGGAGATAACGTTGTCTTTGTGGAATGCCAGGGTTTTGTAACTTGGAGATGATAAAAATTAAGTGGACCACCAGCAGTACAAGGTACACCAATGAGTGTGTGCATTTATGAGTGTAGCTTTGAAACTCAAGGGCAGCTATTTTATACATTTTGTGTTTCAGGGAGCTTCAGCTAATTTCCACCCAAATCTCTGTTTATAAGTATGAATCACGATTCTAATGGTTTTCCAGATACACCCTTGCTCGTGCCAACTGGGTAAAAATACATCACGAGATTCTGCGGCCACTCATTCATCCCAAACAATGGATGCTAATTTTAGTAAAAATATGCTTGGGATTTTGCTCTGGAGGATGGCAAGTAGTTAGTTAGCTGTATTTATTGAAGTCCAGAAAAAGGAGGAAAGTCAGATGCCGCTCTTTTATCAGCTATTGCTAGCGCTGATATGATATATCCCCACACGCGCTCAGAGGAAAAGTCACATGAATTCTAATCTGCCCATTCTCTCATTCAAGTCATGACCACGCATCGGATATACTGTACATCCAATCTAGGACCACATAGGAAAGTGACTCAGATCTGACCTAAAAAAAACAGGCAGCCATAAAAAAAAACTTCACGCTGGCATTGTGAACATATAAATAATATCTTTTCAATTCATATATCTTCTACTGGAGTCTAAGATCCCAGAGATACCCAATAATTACACTACCTAAGCTCATGACATTAAACTAGTTTAACCTCAGTGATGCTCCGGATATGGGAGCGGTGGGTGTGGCTCAAACCAATGAAATACAATTTGCTGCTTCTGAAGCTTGTAAAGTGATTAACACATGGGCTACGTGTTTTATATCTGACAAGTTATGTAACTGAAGGTGTAGCCCTGATCAGGGAGGAAACCTGTTGAACCTGACTCCTCACAGCCACCTGACGTGATAACATGCCTCCTGATTCTGAATACAACACACATGAGGAAGGAGACACTCGTTCTGGGAGGTTTCGTCTCCACCCTTCTGTCAACAGACAGCTGAGCACAAAGAGATTTGCATAGCCTACTTTGGATGGGAGGAGAGAGAGAGAGAGAGAGAGTGAGAGAGTGAGAGATGGAGATGGTGAAAAGTAATCTACTATGGGTTACCTTTTCACAAAGGATAAAAATCTATGTAAAATGCTATCCATTTTAAAAATAATATATTTGTACTGCATCTACAGTATTAGTGAGCACTGTGATAGTTTCCTACATAGTACATGTCTGCAAATCCCAACACGGTTTTGTGCTTCAGCTCCATCCCACTGACTCCTGATTCACCCTGTAGAATGCCTCCGAGTGGCGCAGTGGTAAAGTGCTCGCCCTATCATCCGGGGATCGTGAGTTTGATCCCCGGATGATGCTGTATCCTCTCGCAGCCGGAGGCCTAGAGAGAGCTGAATAGAAGGCCGAGCTCTCTTAGAGGGGAGGGATGAGAGGTACTTAGTGCTTCCACATTAATCACGGCTCTACAGCCAATCAGGGGCGTCTGTGAGCTCACGCAACCGGTGGGAGCGGATAGCACTGTCTTCCGAGTGTGTTACGCTACCCCCAACGGTGCGTGAGCGAACAGTTAAAAAAAACATGCGGCCGGCTGGCATCATGTGGTTGCGTGGTAGTGGTAGCCTTAATGTGGGAGCCCCCTAGTGATGGGGAGGAAAATCAGGGGAAAATCCCCCCCCAAAAAAGAATTTTTTAATTCATTAACATAAAAAAAAAAAAAAAAAAACATTCATACTTTTTCTGCACAATCTGCTTGATTTTTAACACGTTATCTATCTGGCAAGAAGCTTTCGTATTCCCCTCGTAAAAAAATATATATAAAATGTTTTACGCTGAGCCGAGACACGAATGCACCGCTGTCTTTAGTTCTTCATCAGAAGTGAATCTTCATCCTCATAGGGCTGCATTAAGGGGACCAAACAGGTGAAAGTCTGATGGAGCAAGATCAAGACAATAGGGAGAATGCTTCAACACCTCAAAACAAAGTTTTGGGCAAAAGTGTTCTTGATGTGCATTGTCATGCAAGATCACACCTCCCTTGGATAGCAGTACTCTGCATTGAATCTAACGTTAAGGACTCAGCTCTTCAATAAGCATTTCCTAGTAGCATTGATGAACCTTTTTTCTGATAATGTTCAGATTATCAGTACTGGTTCTTGAGATTCCCAGAAAACTGTAAACTGTAAGCACAAATTTTCTAGCTGATCATTAACTTCTGAACTTTTACTGTACTTGGACGGCGACTGAGGATGTTTCCGCTCCATACTCTACCTTTTACTCTCAGGCTTGTAGTGATGAATCTGTGCCTCGTCACCAGTAATGATTCTCCATGACCACAAATAACGAATCACTGCACGCTTCTCTTCTTTCGTGCAAATTATCCAATGGGGCGTCCATTTTTGCTCGCTCTGCAGTTACAAATGAACTGATGTAGAAACACGTTCAAACCTGCACTGCTGTGACTGGGGAGACCGTAGCCTTGAACAGAAATAGCTGAAAATAAAAATGGTGTGACTGGCCAACAGAAGTTCTGATATAATGTGCGGATAATTTTTGACTCACTCCCGTATTAATGTAGTTTAAAAACCTGGAACTCTCGCTCTTTATCATTCCATAATGCTGCAACAGTGATGGGAAAGGGAAACGGTTTCTACAGATGTGAATCTTATTTTCTGAAAAGTGATTTCTATGTTAGGAACCTCCTCATGAGTTAACAAAGTCAACAGCTTTGACAACAGCCACATTAATGAGGTGATCTCGTTTAGAGCTTAATGATGTTCTTAACTACTGCATGACAACCGAGAGGCAAACATTTGAGCCGGCTAGTAGAGATAATTGCTTTTTCAGACGCGGTAGAAACAAGAAAACGCGATTTAATGAACACTGTGCTGGAGGTACTGTAAGCTTTAGGTAGATTTTTCTCCACGACCTTTCTACATAATCCAAAGACCAAGGGCATGTCACCTGTTTGAGGATGATGTGCAAAGTACTCATATTAAATCTCTTTTCAGATTAGGCCAAAATCTCTCTTTTAGCTTTTGAAACAGGATTAACGCTATTACAAAGTGAAATTAGCTAACTACGTAGAATTAACATACATGACAGAAGGAAATTGCTGGTCTCTGCCTCATGTTAGTATACCATCATGGCATCCTGTGATTAAATAAATGGAAGATTTGTGCCTTCCATGCCAACTCCAGCAGCATTATACCACGAGAATGCAGATGTGGTGTAACTACATTGGGGTGGGCAATATGAGGAAAATACCATTATCATCACAGAAACAGGACACGAGTCCATTTGCAATTGTAGAATTACCTCAAGACACATGAACAGGAACCTCCCTATGTTGCACAATATCCAAATGCTGCAATCATGAGTTTGTTTACACTTTTTCTCTACGGAGACAAGCCCCAAATATCCATTAGTTTTTATAGTGCTTTGCATTATTCTTTATTACTGTGCTTATGCTGCACCTAAAGTTATCTGTGAATGTCTTTTTATCACTACTATAACGCTGCAGTTTCATTCAGGATCAATAAAGTTTCCATTCATCAATCTGTCATCCATCCATCCATCCTTAACCCCAGTTTCAAAAATGTTGGCACAGTATGGAAATAAAAAATAAAAAAAATCTGTAAAGTCTCCTTGTTCTATATTAAAAACTCATTATTTTATAATTTACCACATGAATTCAATTGTTTGTTGAAAACATGCACTCATTTCAAATCTGGTGGCTGCAACATCCTCTAAAAAACATTGCTAAACAGACAACTGTCCCAATGTGTCCTATCACCATTTCTGTTAATAACACTTTGGCTCTGAAGACACCAGTTGGGCAAGTCTCGTTAGAGCGAGTATCCCCCATCCTTCCATTATGCATGTCTTTGTTACTATATTTTGCAATTCATAAATGCACCACTCGTTCTCAATTCACTCTGCGTTTAGCGATCGTGCATGTGTAATCTGAGCAGAATGTGGTTTGGTGTTGTCCTGCTGGAAAATACAGGGACTTTTCTGAGAAAAAGATGGCATGTGGATAACAGACTATTTTGCTCTAAAAAAAAACAAAACAAAACAACAACAAAAAAAACATTAATGGTGCCCTCACAGATATGCAATTTACCCATGCCACGGTCACTGGCACATCACCACACCATGCATAATGCTGGCTTTTGGCCCCGACACTGATAACAGCTTGGATGGTCCTTTTCCTCTTTGACCCAGAGAAAATGACGGCAGGTGTTTCCAAAAACTATTTGAAATGTTGACTTCCCGGACCATAAAACACGTTTCCAGTGTGCCACTGTCCATCTGAGATGAGACAGAGCCCAGAGGAGTCTTTGATGAGGAGTCTTTCTATCCTAACATATCTAGCTTGTATTCATCTATCCATATTTCTTCCCATCTATCCATCGATCGCAGTGGTTCCCAACCCTGTTCCCTGAGGACCCCCACTGTCCTGCATATGTTAGTGTTTTCTCAATTCCCAATACACCTGATTTATCTAATTTAGCTACACATACTGTACAGTATTCTCACTGGTTATCCAGTAATGTATTTTTATCACTGCTAGTCAGGATCAATAAAGTTTCCATCATTCTTCCATCTCTATCCCTTGTCTAACTAGGGACTGTGGAGGCCAACGGTGACCATTGTATTTATTCCCATTTGTACGACTGTGGTGGGACCTCCGCTCAACATTCACACGCGCATTCACACACAACGAGCAATATGGAAACTCCAATCAGACCAATAGGCATGTCTTCGGACTGAGGGAGGAAACCAGAGAACGCGGAGAAAATCCATCAAGCACAGGGAGAACATGCAAACTCCTTGCACGCAGGCCTGACGAGGGAATCGGACACGGGACCTGGCAACGTGCCGCCATCAAGAACCTCGAAATTTATTCTCACGATCTCTGTATTCCAGAAGTTAGACCTTAAATAAGACCAGTGCCTCCTACAGCAGCTCATCCAGACACATTTAAAGCCCTATACATCCAGTAAAGCCATTGTTATGTCTCAGAGTAGTGTTCACCAAGGACAAGAGGCTCATAAAAGTTTAAAAGCTGTGGCAGACACAACTGCCGCTCTAAAGGAGCAGAACATTTACCAGTGAACATTAAATGGTCCTAACAGTCTAGTTTGTCAGTTTCTGCCAGGCTGCAGTGTCTACTTGGTCTCCGCTATAGCGAGCAGCTAATGCTTTTTAATAACCTAGCTGTGCTTTTATTAATGCTGAGAAGTTTGAGAGTGACTACTTGTGCGGTAACTACTTACGGCTTGTATTTTAAAAGATTTGTTAACTTGTAGTTGCTGAACAGCGTGTTCACCCATGTTCAACCTAAGGGAGAGGAAACTGCTTATATCAAACAGGTAAACAGTGGTTCATCACATCCGGAGGGAGTGAGCATGCAAGATGTCCCATCAGTCAGTGTGCCTCAAATAAGCAATGGGGGTAGTTTGCAAAGCAATTTATATATTTGAATATACATCATTATCAAGGACGATACAATATTAATATAACACAATAAGAATTTGTAATTATTTTAATATTTCCATTTAGTTTTTTTTTTTCATCAATAAACCATTATTACTATTACATAGAGTAGTAATCACAATAACAATTTCTGTATACACCTTGTAAATTAAAATCATTTATTCACAGTTTTCCATAATATATGTATGTTTTGTAATATATCAGATTATTTGTAAATAAATATTTAATATTTAATTTATTTAATTTTTGTACTGTGAAATTTTCACAGTAGCAGCAACAGTTATTTGAGGTGCGTACGTTACAAGGATAACCCATGGAAGAAGTGATGCCTGCGCCAGTGATGTCACAGAGGGGACCTGATGGACCCTGCAAAGGGACAAATGAGTAGGGTGCACTGTTTAAAATACACTATGGAACGGGACACAGCCACACACTTGTACAGTACAGTGCCTGCCTCTGATGTCCTGAGTTCATGTCCACTGTGTGCCATGAAAATCCACAACTGCAACGTAACTTATATTTCCTGTATGTTGTATTCAAGTAAAATTCATAACTCTTAACTCACATCTGACAATGGAAAAAAAAAAAAAAAACATGGAACATGGGAACCTTGATTTTTGTGAAATTAATTAACATAGCTACAAGCGTGAACGAAGCAGCACTTCTGTATGAACGTATCTGTTTTAGCTCGATCAATCTACAGTAGAGTACTACAGAGCTGCTACTGGGACAGAAAAGAAATAAAAGAAAAAAATCATTAAAAGTACAAAAGGTATCCTCGAATCACAATTTGGAAAGTCCTGGCATCATACTCTATGACACATATTGCAATTTAAATTATAATATTTAACTATTAAATTGAACACTAAAAACATATTTACACCAAATAAAACATTTTATATTACAACAATTTAAATACCTAAATTGTTGACAAACTATACATAAATTCTCTACTATCTGTATATTACCTGCAATAAATTGTGGCCTTTTGGGTTTTTTTTTTTTTTTAATGTGATTTGATGTGAATTGAGCACTAGACTCAATTCTGGTAACCTGCTGTACCACAGAATCTTAACCTCACAGATGCTTGCTAAAGGTAACTAGCTAACAATTTTGCAATTATACTTTTATGATTTTTTTTATATATAATCATTATTATTTGTCACTTAATTATACATAATACGGTGACGCAGATGTCAATAATTAACGACTATTATGCTAAAGAAACAGTGGGCTAGAAACACAACATTTTAAGTCCTGCCTTCAAGCTCTAGGGTTCTAACCAATCGCAGATGAGACTCAATTTTTCTAAGCAAACATAACACAGGAGGGGGGGATTTCTTAACCTCAAATGGAGGCTAACGGTTTCGCAAGCAGAGTTGGGAAACTATGCATGTAATTCGATTACTGTTACCCATGGCAATAACATTACGTTACTAGCGTTACAAATGTAGTGTTTAAAAATGAATCAAAATGCATTTAAAAAAATCAGTTTGCGCGGCAGCATCAGTTAATGAGCATGAGCTTTAATCAATCGTCAGAGAGCTTTGTAGTTTTTTTGAGCTGAACAGGTTCACTCTTTTTCCATGGGCACACAGACACGAGGCGAAGTCTTATGAGGAAAAGGGTCATTTTATTTAGAAAGAACAGGGAAGAAGAAGGGATAAAGAGGGAGGAAGGGAAAAAAGTTGAGAATTTTTAACGTAGAGAAAGCCCGAGATCCATTAACATTAATTATCGCTAGCGGGCTCGAGCTGGCGTCCTCGCCCCTTCGCTCACCTGCAGAAGGGGGGACGCCTGCGTAGGGAGCCTACGGAGTGAGCGAGAAGCGACAACAGGTTGAGGCACACGCCCATCACAGGCACGCGCCGTGACAGATGTTTTCCAAAGTAATTTGAAATGAACGTAATTACATTTTACAGGTAATAATCAGTAATGTAATCAAATTACACTTTTAAAGTAGTAATTAGTAATTTGTAGTAGATTACGTTTTTGAGTAACTTCTCCAACACTGCTCGCAACATATTAAAAAAAATATAAAAATCTGTAAATCACTTTACAAAGAAACTAACAAAAACAAAAGTACACTCGTCCAACAGTGACTCTTCATATATTGACCCAGATATACAAATGTATCCCTGCTACATGACTTTCGTATTGGTTTTCCCCCTACTATGCCCTTTCATGGGGCTAGGCAACATACTGCCAAATTCGCTTGATAAATCCATCATGACAAATAATCCCAGGATATTTAAAACCTTGGAAATGGAACGTCAGATCTTAAAACGATGTCATTTTTGAACATCAAGAAAAAGTAAATTAAATAAATAATAAAACATGGACAACTCCATATGATCTTTTGCAACAAACTAGACAGCTAACTGTGATGAGTGATATTTAACTTCCAAAAGGTTACCCGTACAGACAGTGATATACTGTAGATTTAACAAGCAAATATGTCTGTATGTTGACTGAGTTAAAACAAATACTTGTAAAACTCATACTTGTAAAACACATGTAAAAGAAAAGAGCTGTTCTGTTTCCTCTTCTTGATTTGGCGACACTTGCTTAACCCAGGTGTGAGGTAAATCAGCTGTTAGAAATAAAAAGAGAAACCAAAGCCCTTCTACTGCCCTAGTGTGTGAATAAGATGCTTCATCACCAGAGATGTTATCATGGCTGAATAAAGACCACAGCCACAAAAAGAATTAATCCTCTCACCCATTTTCCATAACCTGTATTAATGCTTTAATTGGCCTGTCATATTTTTTATGCTGGCTGCCACTTGCCAGCCATGTTAATTGGACTTCAGGACGCAGCACATCAGAGATTTCACTTGCCGGGTGAACTAGCTAATGAACTTATATCTTATACACCCCTCCATGGAATGATGGACATGCCTAAAATAGCAGGATTTCACAGGGTATTGTGGAAAGAGTGTGTGCATCAGACAGAGGAAATTATGCTTGGCATAGTAAATAGCAGACATACACAGGGTCAAGAAAAGAAAGCCACCTCATGATTTTGATGCATGATGGTAACACACACACACACACACACACACACACACACACACACACAGGGCTGTCAATATTAAGGTGTTAAAATTTCTAGATTAATCATGTGTTAATATAACTCAGTTACTAAATGCAACTTAACCGTATGGCCACATCTGACCCTAATAACTTCCCAAACTGACATCATGGCAACCTTATTGTGTGTGATAAAAGACACATTTAACACAGATAATAAGATGATTGAGGAAACTGACCAGCAAGTTTCATTATAAAAAACTTCTAGATAGATAAAAGTTGGATAAAAGTTGTGTTCTCAAGCTACTTTCATTTTACATTAATTGTAAGATGTGGAAGGGCACCATGGTAGCTTTTACGTTGGTAATTAATCGTGATTAACTCGATTAAAATTTTTTAATGTAAAATGTAATAGACTTACAGCACAGAGTATCAATATGGTACGATACCAGCATAAAACAGTGGATTGGATATCAAAAATCAAGTAAGTTAATTCTGGTGAAAGTTTGTTTTAGAAATCTGGTCTTAAAACTTACCTTTTTATATTTTAGATTTTGAGTTGAAATAATTTGTAGCACTTTGAGATTTGCCTCAATTATAAAGTGCATTATAAATAAAATGTATTATTATTATTATTATTATTATTATTATTATTAAATGAGTTTGGAAATAGTAAATATTAGTTACCCATCATGCACACATCCACATTTAAATTTCAGGTCAACTCCCAGTTTCCGAAAGTGATTTCTGGACGTGTGAACGATTCTGCAACCTGAGACTTGTAGATCTTGTGGAAAACGTGATAATGTTATGACTCTTGATTTAGAAGCATCCGACATGTGCGACATAAAAAACCTCGTACTAGTTCTCTTATGAAACATAGCTGGCACAGAACTTGTGCAGACGGACATGCAACATTTCTTCAAGACTAGAATGATTATTGAAGTCACTGCTCCTAACGGTCTGTTTGGTGATGAAGGAGAAAACAAGGAGAGAACATGTGAAACTCTGTGCAGGCAGTAACCTGAGCTCAGGATCGAACCTGTGATCTGTATCACAGCAACACTATCCACTGTAGCTAGCCTTGCTGACCTGCTCAGGTTCTCCAGCCCATTTTGCCATGTGCTTTGTATTAATATCTTGCTGCAGGATATATTTCACCGTCACCTCACGAGAACAAAGTGTCAAATAGAAATACTTCCATTTTCACCCAGAACCCAGGGGTTCAGACTTTTGCACTCAACTCCAAGTGCACTTGCAAGGAATATAATATAAGGCTGTGTAGCTGTATTTGACCGACTACAGTGGGTTCAGAAAGCATTCAGACTCATTTTGTTTCTGAATACAATAACCAATAAAGTGAGAATAAAGCAGATTGTTTTGTATCCCTAGCGCACAACACTTTCATCACCATGCTTCATCGTAGACGTCGTATTTTGCCACTAAATTAAATGCTTGCAGAACCTAAAGATTTTAGCTTTTGTCTTATCAGCACAGAAAAACCTCTCCCTCATGCTCTGAGTGTATCTAAAGTAAACAACATGGCTATTACTCAGGTGTGGCTTCCATTTAGCCATTCTACCATAAACTCCTGATTAATGTGGTATTCATGAGATGGTTCTTATTTCCGCAGATCCTCTTTAAAAGACTGGGTCACCTCCCTGTCCATGAACTCTGACCTACTAGTCCCATCTTCCATTTCACAATGAAGAAGCTTACTGTGCTGCTGGAAAAGGGTTTTACACCTTTAACCAGATCACTGTATCTAACACGGAAAGCAGGGGTGAGACTATTTGTACTAAATCTTCAAATGATGAAGTCCCTTCCTTTAGCAAAATTCCCATTCTGTGAAATTTTACACTACCTGGCCAAAAATCACACACTCTAATATAATCACCTTTAGTTTTGCACATCATTTGGTGGCCACTTCATGTGAGGAAATGATTCCTCATGCTCCCAGAACCACTCTATCACAGTTTGAGTCCTGGAATATCCCTGTGCCATCAGGGAAGAAGAACTCCATAAATGTGAGAATATGGCCATTCAGTACATTCAGGTCAGTTCATTCAGTACATTCAGATAATATGTTGAACACGTACTGTAGATCCACCATCTATCTGCTAGGCCTATTCATGGTCATCCTATAGCTAATCAGAGGCAGCCGTTGTGCGCAATGTCACAATGTCAGAGGCAGCCTTGTCACAGTTAATGACATGTAAAATCACACCGTATTTCACCTTAGCACTTAGGTGATGATAAGCAGATCATGTCTGAGCCACGGCAAGCCATGATTTTGAAACCATATTCATTAATTCATATGCCGCTTATCCTGGACAGTGTCGAGGTGGGGGTACAGTATAGACAGTGTGTCAATCCATCACAGGGTACACACGTACATGCACGCACACACACACACACACACACACACACACACACACACACAGTATGGGCATTTTTATTGTACCATACTTGATTAATTGCAAAAATAGTGAGTGAACTCCAAAAATGTCATTATGGGGTAGTTCGGTGGTTAAGGCATTAGAATACTGATGAGAAAATGCCAGGTTCAAACCCCAACACCACTAAGTTGCCACTGTTGGGCCCTTGTGCAAGGTCCTTAACCCTCAAATGCTGTAAATAATAATAAGTAAATAAATAATTATGGATTATTGCTTGTAGATTAACAGGCAGAAATGTAATGCCTTTTAAAATTGCATCTGGAATACAAATCAATAAAGATTAGACAGTGTTTATATTTATTACACAGTGTCATGTGTATGATGGTGTTGATGATGTACTTGTTGCCAGCCACACACACACACACACACACACACACATAGTGTAAACAGTGACAAGCTCTCAGGGCCTTCTCAGTGTCCCTGTACCTAGCTGTCTGACCACACACACACACACACACACACACACAAACACTTGTGATCACTTCATTTCACTGCTATACACTCTCAGAAGCGCATTAAGCAGGCCGTAAGAACAAGAGCTGTCAGTTCGTAAACAAGCTGGGATGTGGCTGTGTGTGTGTGTGTGTGTGTGTGTGTGCTGTCACATAACACACCCTGTGTTTACTGATCTACCCCGCACCATCACACACCTGTTTATAAACAAAGAGTGCTCTTACAGCTGCAGTGTAACACAGGAGGGCTCACACTCAGTAGACTGTCACTGCTGCTCTTCACCATGACTGCAAATCCACACAGGAAACCTCTACACGCCATTACTCACACACACACACACACACACACACACGCCATCATGCTCAGGATCACCGCAGACCCGTGCTTCTCCTACCTGCGGGCTGTCCTGTAGCGCTTCCTCCAGCAGTAACTTGTGCACGGCCGGCATCTTGCTCACGACAAATGGTGCTTTAATTATTCAGGATGTTGGACTCAGTTTCCCAGAATGCACTGCACACTGAGGGTGAGGGGGGAAAGGGGCGAGGCTTATGCATGACTCTGCTTATAAACACACCTCCGTGGTATTTATTTAAAGAAATAATACTACTAATGATACTTTCATTGCTGTCATTTAAAGACATTATATGGACATATACAAATAAAAACGGTGTATCTTATCAGAGCGTTCATCTGAAAAGTATATGTATTCTTAATTTTATGAGACAAAAGAAATAAAACGCGTCATTTCTGTTAAACCTTGTCCTGTAGCACCCCCTAGCGGCCAACTAAGGCAGCCCTGAGACTCAGAGACTTTCTCATACAGCCAAAAGTTTTGAGAATGACACAAAGATTAATTTTCATAACGTCTGCTGCTTTAATGTTTTTAGATCTTTTTGTCAGATGTTACTATGGTATACTGAAGTATAAATACAAGCATTTTATAAGTGTCAATGGCTTTTATTGATGATTACATTAAGTTTCTGCAAAGAGACAGTATTTGCAGTGTTGACCCTTCTCTTTCAAGACCACTGCAATTTGCCCTGACATGCTGTCAATCAAATTCTGGGCCACATCCTGACTGATGGCAGCCCATTCTTTTGTAATCAATGCTTGGACTGTGAGATCAGTCCTGTGTCTTGCCAACAGTAAAGCATCCTCTGACCATTCCTGTGTGGGGTTGCTTCTCAGCCAAAGAAATAGGCTCACTCACAATTTTGCCTAAGAACACAGCCATGAATAAAGAATGGTACTAAACCATCCTACGAGCGAACATTCCCAAGAACAATATCTTTTCCAGCATGATGGATCACCTTGTCACCTTGTCGAATTTTGCAACCATTCTTGCAAGAACTTGTGCTCAATCCTCAAGAGGTAGGTGGATAAACACAAACCCATAAATTCTAACACACTCTAAGCCTTGATTATTTAAGAATGGGAAACCATCAGTCAGGATGTGGCCCAGAAGTAGATTGACAGCATTGCAGAGGTCTTGAAAAAAAGAGTCAACATTGCAAAAATGGACTCTTTGCATAAACTTGATGTAATTGACAATAAAAACCCGTATGAACACTTTATGAAATGCTCGCAATTATATATCAGCATAACATAGAAACATCTGACAAAAATTCAAACATTGAAGCAGCAGGCTTTGTGAAAATTAATATTGGTGTCATTCCCAAAACTTTTGGCCATGGCTGTACCCAGTGTACTGGGTAAGCATGAAGTACATTATATGTAAAGTATTTGGTCAAACCTATTAATTATTGAATTCAGGTGTTTCACTCAGGCCCTTTATCCCCAAGTGAAGGGCAATCTTAATGCTTCAGTATATCATGACATCTTGGACAATGCTGTGCTTCCAACTCTGTGGCAACAGTTTAGGGAAGGCCCTTTCTCTCTTTCAACATGACAGTGCCCCAGTGCACAAAGCTAGGACTATAAAAACATGGTTTGATGAGTCTGGTGTGAAAGAACTGGACTGACCCACACAAAGCCCTGACCTCAACCCCATCAAGCACCTTTGAGATAAACTGGAACAGAGATTGCGAGCCAGGCCTTCTCGTCCAGCACCAGTGCCTGATCAAAAAATTGCCCTACAGAATGATTGGGCATGAATTCTCACAGAAAAACTCCAAAACCTTGTGGACAGCCTTCCAAGAAGAGTGGAAGCTGTTATATTTGCAAAAGGGAAACCAACTCCATATTGAAGTATACGCAATAACATTGCAGGTTTGGCCAAATACTTTTGTCCATATAGTGTATGTCCCTGATTTCAAGCATATATTACCGATAGATTATGATAAATTGTTGAACAAAGATTCATTTATTTATTATGTGTGTGTGTGTGTGTGTGTGTGTGTGTGTGTGTGTGTGTGTGTGTGTGTGTGTTCAATGCTCAGCTCAGCCGAGCTCCAAGCATTCTGATTGGCTACGAAAATGACCTTCTTTAAAGGTCCATGCTGGGCAGGTCATTTAAAGCACTGACACATTTTGAATACCTTTTGACATTCTTACTTATGCATGCTTGTTTAAAAGAGTATAATATATTACCTTAAAGCTGAAATCCTGAAGATTATTTATGATTTTATGATTACAGTATGCATCGAACTTAAAAGGAGCCAAAATGGAGTGGTGTTTTTGAAGAGGTAAATAATATGCTGTCCTCATGGAGCTGGACGTCACATTTATCTACTAACTGCACCACAGGCAGCAATGTTAATGCTTTACTCTTTGTGTACATGTCTGTGAGTTTTTTGCTGTACCGTATATTCATTTGGAATAGATTTATGTATATCTCAGTCTAGTTCAGTACACTGTAAAGGGAAAACTGATGACTTGCAAGGATATTATTTTACCACTACGTGGTGTAGTGGTTAGCAATGTCGCCTTGGTCATGGTTCGATTCCCGGCCAGTTTCGATTCCTCTCTCTGTGTGCATGGAGTTTGCTTGTTCTCTCCTTGCTTGGTGGGTTTCCTCCGGGTACTCCGGTTTCCTCCCACAGTCCAAAGATCTGCAGATTAGGCTAACTGTTGTTCCCAAATTGCCCGTAGTGTGTATGTGTGTGTGCCCTGCGATGGATTGACATTCTGTACATAGTGTCTCTTGCCTCGTGGCCTAAGCCTCCTGGGATAGGCTCCAGGCCCCCGTGACCCTGAATACAGGATAAAGCGGTATAGAAGATGAGTGAGTGAGTGAGGTACAGTAGATTGCCTGGGGGAAAAGAAAAGCCTTTTTTTTTGTGTCTGGCTGTCCTGGTGTCCAAATTTTTCTTTTTAACTTAACTTGAGAAGCGAAAAACATATACAGTATTCTAGTTTCAGTGCATATAAAGTGAAATCTTTCAATGTATTTTGTTTTAATTTTGTTAAATATGGTATACAGTTTTTCAAAATGAAAAATCCAGTACCTCAAAATATTATCATTTTTTATTTGGAGTTTGAATTCTAGTTCAGTACACGCATGAGGATGACTGCTGACTTGACAGATGTCCAGAAGATCGTCATCAACACTCTGCTCCAGGACAGTACTCCACAGAAGGTGCCGTATTTAAGCATATTAATAGAAAGTTGACTGGAAGGGGAAAGTATGGTTGTAAAAAGGTTAGAAGCACCAGTAATGACTGCAGCCTTATAAAGATTGCCAGGCGTAGACGATTCAAGAACTTGGGAGAGCTTCACAAGTAGTGATGTGAGGCTGGTGGCAGTGTTTCAAGAGCCACCATGCACCGACATCTTCAGCAAATGAGCTACAACTGTTGCATTCCTAATATCAAGCCACTACTAAACCAGTCAATGTCAAGAGCATCCTGCCTGGACTATAGATAGAAAAAAGAAGAAAAAAAACTGGATCATTGCTCAGTGGTCCAAAGGCTTTTCAGATGAAAGTAAATTCAAGGTCCCAGAGTCTGGAGGAAGAGAGAAGAGGCACAGAATCCAAGTTGTTTTATGAAGTCTAAAGTCAACAAAGCCATCTGTCTGCTGACCAGCCTTATGGACATGCAGATTATATTTTCCAGCAGGATTTATCACATGCCCACAGTGCCAAATAACTACCAATAACTGATTTGCTGACCATGATATTACTGTGCTTGATAGGCCAGCCAACTCACCTGACCTGAAACCTATAGAGAATCTATGGGCATTTTTCAAGAGAAGATGAGAAACACCTGACCCAACAGTACATTAAAGCAGCCTGGTCTTAATGCTTCAGCAGTGCCACAGGCTGATTGCGTTCATGTCACATCACATTAATGTAGTAATTCATGCCCTGAATGCCCAATAAGTTTTCAGAATTCCTCACATGTAATTAATCTAGACTATGTGAGAGTTTTGATTTTGAAATTAAATTACAAAAGAAAATGTAATTTTTCATGATATTGAAACAAACAAAGTGGTCTGACAAGATGCACTGGGATTATTATGATATTTTCGTTAACGTAAAAAAAAAAGGAAAATATCATGGCTCTACAACAAACAGAATCATATTTATTCATTTCTGCAATGAAGGCTTGATCGTGCATGTATTGTCCCATTATGAGTTCAAAAGCCTCCTTTTATAAATGATAAAAAATAAAAATTATTCTAGAGTAATGAACAATTTGGCAGCAGACATGGCTCAAATTAAATCAATGTTTTGGGAGATACATGCATGGAAACTAAAACCCATCCTTCACTAAAAAAAAAACAATTCATATTGAATTAACTTCATTTTGGTTGCATACATATAACTTTCCCCCGGATTGAGCAGAGTTACAATATTTGATCATGTATGCATATGAAACCAAAGTCTATGCTCTTACTCAAGCTGTGGGTCGACACCGGGCGTTGGCAATGGGAGATAACAACAGGCGCTGGTAATGGGAGAAGGTCACTGTGCTTTTATACAGTATCTCACCTGTTTTAATTAGGGAAATTAGGTCAACACTAGCATCCTCACATGTAATGTGACATAATTGGATCGCATTAATTCCTTCGTGAGATGATTACATGCATTCTACTTTACATAAAACAAGTGTTCAAACAATAATTTGAAACTTGATTCAGTAACCTTTTTTTTTTTTTTTGCTGAGAAGCATAATTAATTAAGCTGCTACATGAGCTGTAAAAATGATTGGCTGATTTTATTTTAAAATATAGTTTAGGTTTTTTTTTTTTTTTACTAATAACTGAAGGCATTCTAGGAAAATTCTACTGAGATGTTGCATCACGTAGTATCTGCTGTCAACACATAAGTACATCTAGGATATGGGGAGGGTACTTTGGTTACCTCCCACAGCCCAAAGACATGAATATTAAACTAATATTCAACTAATTGGCAATTTTCAAAAAGTAATAATTTGAGTTACTACTACAATGAAAATCTATAGCAGATGTTTTTTATGGACTGGTACCCTGTCCAGGGTGACCCTGCGTCATGCCCTAAGTCTTCTGGTATAGCCTCCAGGCTCCCCATGCCCCTGTACACGGGGTAAGCGGTATATATTATGTTTACTCATATCTCCAAAATTGTTCTCTGGGATGCTTTCCATGTTAAAAAACTATTCTTTGTTGTCTCGACTTCCTGTGTCACATGGAGTAAATATTTCGTTTGGCGTGTCCAGGTCTAGTGAACATTCACACTTCTTAAATTTATTGGCAAAAAGAAAGATATTAGGTAAAATCTTCTCTGTTTATTGGGTCAAATGCAGCATTGAACAGTGTGATGTTTTATTGAGAAATTTCAGAGAGCCTGAAATGTATGTGTGTGTGTAAATTCAATAGTATGCTTTTACCTAATAAAAAATTAATCCCAAGCTGGTAAGGGAAGGCCACATGCTGTTGCGTGCAGATATTTTGCCGCTGGAGGATTTACATTAATGTCCTGATGTGTGCTGAGCGAGGGCAGCCGACACACTGAAGGCATTCTAGTGAGAAATTTACTGAGATGTTGCATCACGTGGTATCTGCTGTCAACACATCTAGGATATGGGGAGGCACAACACCAGCCTGGTTTATGCCTGACATTACAGATGTGTGCCATATGTGCACTAATCAGTCGTGTTTAATCTGAGGCCCATTGGCCCTCACACCATATAGAAAGCTTAGGTTTAGGGTTCATAAAACAGAAACGCAAAAAACAAACCATTCACATGGCAGGTTTAGGCACAAATGGTCACATACATTGTGCAGAGAGAGTCATTCCTTCATGCCCCTTTCTGAATGTTTTTTTATTTTTATTTTTATCTTGTTGGCCAGGCCATAAACAGCACCCCATCACCGAAGAATTACACAGGACATGTCTCTGAAGGATATGCACTGGCAGCAAAACTACTAAAACATGGTCAATTGGGCAACAAGTAATTACAAGGGGTATAAACTTTAGTGCCACTGACAGCCTCTAGTCTTTTTGGGCCTCATTGATGTCAAGCACTGACAAAGTCCTTGGTCTCACCCGAGATGTTTATTGTCTTTAGGAGAGAGAAAGGTCAAAAAGTTATACTCTGTACTTCAAAACCAAACTTTCTTACATGTTCCAAAGAAGTAAATACAGGTTCTCGCTGTATTCTGTAATTCAGATAGTTGAATTCTTACAGACTACCTGTACCTCCTGTGTCAGGTGGCATTCTTGTAGTTTTCTTGCAGTAATTTTTTTTACTCTCCCTCTCTCTCACTCTCTCTTGCTCTTTCTTTCTCTTGTTCACTCTCTCTCTCATTGACAATGAGATGTGTGGATGTATCTAAAAGGAGACCATATTTTCCCCCATTCTTTTTCCTGTCTTTATTAATCGTGTAGTCCATACCTTATTTGCATTCGTGTGTATAAGGTGCACCTTTGCATTTGGGTGGTGCTGACCAAGGAAAGCCCAGCTGGCAGCTCAGCGTCTGTATTACCCAACATTAAAGAGAGCAGCTCTGGAACAATTTGCCTTGAAATCACAGAGCTGAGCTGAGCTGTCATTGGAGGAAGGGGATTGGACTTTCATAATTGACCAATTGCCATAAACAGCTCCGCAAAGTCGAAGCCAAAGAATAGTTAAAAACTGGACCAAGCCATCGTTCAACTTCTGGATGAACTTCTGGATGAAATGTAGATACGGTGCCACCATCCAACAACACTTTGATAATGGTCCAACTCATAGAGAATCATATGTTTGTGTTAATTTTCATAATCAATTCCCATCCTAGCACCACAGAAAAAGGGGATACATGGAATACAATGAACTAGTGACGCTGAGGTAAGCGTTTCCAAAACAGGTGCTGGATTGTCACCCAGTTAAGGAAACTGTTAACATGACATGCTGTACAGCAGGAATCCATATCACACAGTGGAGGTTCTCATCATTTCCTTAACCTTTCTAATTTGATTAGCTTAGGATTCCACTATGGAAGTGGTTCAGGTCGAGATGGTTACATGGCTGTCCCCAATCTGAGATGAGGCATTGCAAAGGTGTTGGAGGTACAACTAAAGTGTTTTCGAAGAGATTATTGCATTGTAATTAGAGTATAGGTAATCATACATCCACTCCCTTTATTGACCCAGTGAGAGTATGTTCGGGTAGCTGTGACTTTAGGACTGAGCTGGTCACGAAAAGTAAAGTCTTAAACAAATAATGCTTTTGCACATAGTTTGCTATCACTGGGTACCTTTTCTATTTCTATTCCTACACAGCAAAATCCTTAGTCTTGAATTAACACCCAGAGTGTTGATTTAACACTTTCAGAGTACATTCCTGACCATTAAGTCATATATAAACACTTGGGGTCTTAAATCAACACTGGAAATTTTGCAGTGTAGGGCATTCACAATGCTGTATGCTGTTGGTGTGTGCAAAGAAGCGTTGTGCGTAATTACAGAAAATTGAGAGAATGATCCAATATGCAGCAAAAATAAGTTTCAATAAAATTTCACAATTATCACTTGTCACTTATCACAGAAGAATTTGCTTCAAGGGCATGAGATACAACAATCTTATCTGCTACATGAGATAAAGTCCTTACTGTATATTATTCTGAATCTCTGATTCAAAATGGCCCTTCATGGGCCTTCCGAGGTTAGATGATATGTTAGGAAAATAGACTACAGTGTATTGGCAATGGACAGGGGAATCACAGGTTGCAAGAAAAATAATTAGATGTTTTGTTCAAATGCATTAATTTGATGAAAAATCACATAGACTCGTCTGGCATGGCTGTGTGCAGACAAAATTGTTTCCTTTTGTGTGATAGGGTTTTTGTCTAAGCCACCACAGTATTGGTTCATTTTGCTGAACCAGACAACACCCCTCCACTCAAATCATAAATGCTTTTTAAGTTTGCACAGGACGTCTGATTTGAAGGTTTATCCTTTAGCCCGTCTCTTGTGTCACAGCTTTTTGTCTGAGTTTTGCCTGCAGACTTGTATCCCCTAATGACCATTGGCCATATTTAGACAACTGGCTCCTATCTGTGCTCAACAACGATTATGCCATTTAGTTAAGGGCACTGTCCTTACACGCATTTTGGCTCTCAGTCTTAGAATGAAGTCAGAACAATGGACCAGCGTTGCCACACAATTCAACATCATGGGATTAGATTCACTGTGAGTACCTCAATACGCAAGTCCAACATCAAGAGCACTACTGATAAATGAGCTGTAATAGTCAATTACAATGTCATACTGTATTTATAAGGAAGTAAATAATAAAGAGCATAATAAAGACATAATGGAAAGCTCAAATTATTCATTCCAGAGCCCCAATAAATAAATACATAAAATACTTAATACAAAATATAAAGTAAAAATAAAAACAAATTAACCTGCACTTTACGTAAAAATAAATCCCAACAGATAAGTGTTTCCCTTAGTGTTTGTGCGCGCATGCGCTGTGTATGTATGTGTGTGTGTGTGTGTGTGTGTGTGTGTGTGTGTGTGTGTGTGTGTGTGTGTGTGTGTGTGTGTGTGTGTGTGTGTGTGTGTGAAGGCGAGAGGCGGAGGGGTGTGTGTTTGTGTGTGAAAGCGAGAGGAGGGAGGAAGGAGCACGCCGCGCACGCACACACACACACACAAAGTGCAGTGCCAGCTGATACAGAGAGAGAGAAAATGAATCTTTAACCTCTCCAATGAGACTTGCTTTTGCTTTACACGCACATGTGTGTTATAATAAACAGTACATGTATATTGTGTTTGTATGTGTGAAAGGAAGACTTTCACACATACAAACACAAAATAAAAGTTTTACGCGTACACATGGTCACAGTGTTATAGTAAATAGTACACGCATGCACGGATATCGATTATTCCTGAGATAATCGATTATTATATATTATCAATAATTGATTATCATTGAGAGGCACGCACTAAGACAGAGCAGGGGAGACGATTACCCACAATTCCACAGAGCACGCCAGAGAATAGCTATTGGCGTAGTTGTGATCACATTTGATGGCAAAACAAGAAGCGCATGCATGCTACATGATACTCGCTATTCGTATACCAAGACTTGCTCGTTTTTCAAGTCAAAATCTATTTACATTTTTTTCTCGTCTTGCAGAACACTCGCAAACCGCGTTACTCGCAATCCAAGATTCCACTGGATGCTATTAAAAACATGCAAATTCTTTAAGTCATTGACAAAAAAAAGTCTACATTTAGACACTTCCTATGCTAAGAACATTAACAAGAACACAATAAACACTGTGTGCATGTGTGGAGACTGAGTGCTACGTGAGATCACTGTGCGCAAAGTCTTACACGTTCAACAAAGTAAAAATTTTAATAGTACAACAAAAAATTAAAACAAAAATGTTAAAATTTTGTTTGTTTGTTTATTTATTTATTTATTTATTTATGCTGCATGTTCACACTTTCCTTTTAAACTAATTGTCATCTTAAGTATGCTCCCTATCATTCATTTATTGTTTTAATAATTATAATCAATTATCAGCTATAATAAAAATTGCTTTCCCAGTATGTTAGCTTTCCCAGTATGTTAGGAATGGCATATTACTTTGTTATAAAAGTAGATCAACCTAATATGTACTATGGAAGTTGTGAAGCTTAGGATTTTTTTTTATATGCATTTCTAAGCAAAACAGTAACCTGTTTGCCCCATATCATCTACACCAATAGTAATAATAATCAAACCCCTTATTTTTTAATGACATTGGATGGGATAAGTCCTGTAGTGGCGTTCTCCAAACAATGGGCTGGACCGCAAAATAATGAATATAAGGAGCACTATATTAATATATAAAGTTTATCTAAGCTAAATAACACTAAATATTTCACTTATGCCACATACTGTAAGGCAAATAAGTACAGTACTGCAATTTCAGAATAATAGCTAAGAGACAAAGTTGCGTGGTGGTGTAGCACTGTGACCTTGAAGGTTTGAGTCCCTCAGATATGTGTGTGTGTGGAGTTTGCATGTTCTCCTTGGTGGGTGTCCCGGTTTCCTCCCACAGTCCAAATACATGCAGATTATGTGCATGCTTGTACCCTGTAATGGATTGGCACCTCAATCAGGGTGAACCCTCTTGGAACCCTGTACAGAATCCGCGGTATAGAGAATGACTGGGAGTGAGCTATGAGACAGATGTATTTACTGCCACAAACGTAAAGGAAAATCCTGTAAAGTAGTATTGTAGTAGTTTTATTAAACTACCTCAGGTAGGCTACCTCATATTTTTTAATCCAGTTTAAGAAGAACTATCAAATGTTTTTTTTAATTAATGTCCAGTTGTTGAGTGACTATCTTTAGCCTCAACTGTATGAGGGTTAGAATATTATAAGACAATAGTATCGATACTTTATCAAATAATGATCTGCAACAGTAAAACCTTGTGGTGCTATTTAACTTGAGAATCTAACTAGAGTTTTATTAAATAAGTTCTTTCAAGAGATAGTTAAAAACCTTTATTTAAAAAAAAAAATCAAGTTCGAATGGCTAGTGTTTATTGTGTTGAATGAAAAGGCTTTTTGTGCGACACTGCATTTCGTGTTGCTCTGGTTGATGTGTAACAACCTGTATGAGATTTTACGGGAAGCTGTACAGTATCAGATTGTCTATTCTGTTTCCTGTACAGGATTCAGGTCAGGGGTTACGAGCGTGACATACATAACACAGTTGTTAGATTTTCCTGTAGACCCATTTATTGCCCGATGTAAAAAGCAAAGGCTTGCCATTCGCAACTCTACCTTCCCATCAGATCCTGTTTCCATGGTAACACTGTCAGGGCGGCAGAGATGAGCGAATCGTGTGAAGGAAGAGCATCTCTCTTTCCCTCCCTCCCCCCCATCCCCCCCCCCCCCCCCCCCTCCACCATGCCTCTCATTCTCTCGCTCTCTGTGTCCCTCTCTGTGCCAGTGCAGACCTTTCCAGGCTGAACGAGAACAAGTGAGCCAGGGAATTAGTGTAGCATAGAAGTGCTGCCCTCCATTTAGCATTTTTGCTGAACTTGTCGTTCTCTTACTGCTGATCCCTCCTTTCACTGTGCGGTTCTTTGAGCACGGCAGACTGGGATGGGTTGTGGAAATTCCTCTGCCACTAATACCACAGCGGGAGGTGAGTGCATTGAAAAAAGGGCAGTGTTAGTTGATTTAGACACATCACACATGTGTGTGTGTGTGTCTGTGCATGTAAGTGTGTGTGTGTGTGTGTGATTTCATGTCCTCCAATGTGACAAGTGAAGGCAGGGTCTCAGGGAGGATAATGTCCTGCATGGGGCTAAGCAGTGGGTCCCCCCAATTATTCTAGCATCGCATGCAGGTAGGAGGTTAGATTGTGCAAAAGAATTGTTCTATTTTAAGAGGATAAATAATATTTCCAATGGAAGAGTCGTACAGTTTGTCTTGTTTACCGATGTAGAGCATGAGATTCTTGACTGAGTGTGTTCAGAAGGGGGGGAAGCCCCAGAATTATTTTGGAATCTGTGGTATTTGTGGACAATCTTTGATTTATGGGGACTCTGCTTGAGTATAGAGTAAGTGTGTGTGTGTGTGTGTGTGTGTGTTTGCTTTACCTGCCATTATTTTTAGCACTCCTCTCTATCTGTCCTTCTCGTCTCCATCTCCGTATTTTATTTGAACTCATGCGGCATCTATTCCAGTGCTAGTGATATTTTAGCACACTTTCTTATGCTAGATATTTTTGTTGCAGTCTAAAGTGTCCTGGACATGTTATTTCTGTATTGGGAATAGTTTTTGATTGGTCCTTTAGTCAAGAAAGCAGCATATACCTTTTAAAAATGTTTTGTACAGAAGTTTTGTTCCGCCATTATGAAGTCATGGTTTGTGGCTTGTGGTCATTCTGTCATTTGTTACCCTGGTGATTCAATAACGGCTGAAATGTTTCTAAAGCACTAATGTTGTTCATTGGTGTTAGTCATTCTGAACAGAGGAGCTTCACTGGAATGGCTTTATCAGGCTTCACCAGCCATCGCTATGCTTTTATAAACACCGTTATTAGTTTCCCCAGAAAGCACTGTGTCCACACAGCCCACTACCATCCGTTCTCAAAAACCTGTCTTGGTCATTGGATTACTTACTTACACAACGTTGCCTAGATACAGTGCATGTCCTGACCCTGTTGAAAATAACCTTTATTTCTTCTTGTCTTGGTCTTTTACTCTATGCCATCTGTAAGCCGTTTCAAAGTTTACACTGCCGTCTTTTGCTAGACAAAGCTCCTCAAGGTGCTGTGACTTTTCTAACATGCATCCGAACAGTTTTTTTTTTTTTTTTTTTTGCCAGCAGTGGCCTGTACACAGTATATCAACAGGCATCATTGTTTTAGCTTCCTACCCGACACTGAGCCAAAGCACTATACAATCACACAGTTGTAGCTCTATACACTAGCACTGCTCTGGGGTGTCAAAGCCAAGCCTTTTAACTAAGTGACCATTGTAGATTGGAATGCATGAACTTGCTTTTTGTCACATCCTCTAATATTTAATTGAACCACCTTTTACTTTGATTACTTATGTGTATGCATTTTTACAGCACCCAGAATCATATTAACTTTTCTTGTATGGATGATGGGAGAGTCAGTCTGCTGGATAAGGTCTTCTCCAGCACATCCCAAAGTTTCTTAATGGGGTCAAGGTCTGGACTCCAATCCATGTGTGAAAATTACATCTCATGCTCCCTGAACCACTCGTTGTGAATCCTGGCATTGTCAGCTTGGAATATACCCATGCCTATTTATCAGGGAAGAAAAAGTCAATTCATAGAATAATGATCATTCAGTATATTCAGGTAGTCATCTGACCTCATTTATGGGCAAATAACATTGCTGAACCAGCAGACGCAATCCCAGGTGAGAACACTGCCCCCACAGGCCTGTGCGGTAGACACGATGGGTACACCACTGTCTGACTCTCTTCTTACCCTGATGCACCCATCACGCTGGAACAGAGTAAATCTGTATTCATCAGACATCATCTTTTTCCAATGCTCCATTCTTTATGCTCTCTAGCAAATTGGATCCTTTTTTCCTATTAGCCTCACTGAATTCAATTCAAATAAATTACATTTAATTTGCATAGTGCTTTTAACAATGGTCGTTGTTGCAAAGCAGCTTCAGAGAATCAAGAGAGAATTATGGAAATGAGTATGAAATGTGTGAGAAAATATGTATGAATCAAAATGAGTAAGTGGTTAACAAGTGGTTTTCTTAAGGCTACACAGCTGTTTAGTCCCAATTCCAGCAGTTTCTCTTCAAACTGTGTGTGTGTATAAATGATCCTACTTCCATTATTAAACATAGCTCACCACTCACCACTATCCTTAAAAGTTTTAATAATGCATTTGACAGTTTTAGTATTTTTAGCAATTTTTTTTATTTTTATGCAGACCAAAACTTCAAGACTTTTCTAAAACAGAGTAACATCTTTGCCATGACCACAGGCAAAAAGGATATGCACATGATAGCTCTGCATATTTAAGAAGCTACTGACTTCATCACTTAGGGTTAAAAAACTTGTTGCCAGCTGAACCGTATTAATCACTGCAGTTATTATCCAAGGCTAGGTGAATTTTTTGGCCAGTTGCAGTCAAGTTAGACTTGTTTATATAGTTAGTCGATGTCTCAGAACATGGTATCTTTATGCACCAGCGCTTTTAATAGCCTCATTTGACCAGTATTGCCCAGCGTTTCTAGACAGTCAAAGCAAAGCTCTTGATTTTTAATCAGAAAGCAGAGCTAAGAGTGCTGCTTGAGAAGTCCTTCACAATCTCTCTTCAGCCCAGAATAAATCTGTAATGTCATACACACACTTTCACTTGTGCACACAACCCCCAGAGTTTATCCTAGTTCAGTGTTCTCATGGCTGCTTAGAATTTTTATTCCCAAAAGGTGCTACATTTAAGAAACAAAAAAACATTAAACTCAAAATAATTTACATAATCAAACTCATTTTACTCCTTGCTTCTTTTCTGTTCACAGGTCCTGCAGAGGCTGCGAAAGATGTGTAAGTGTCAAAGTGTCCCCATGACACCCACACAATGTCCTACAAACACACATACTGTATGCATGCATGTGCAATTGCACACTATACCCTTGAGAAAGCCACACACATTCAGGAAATCTCTTTGGGTATTAGGACATTTAGCAAAGCCATCTCCTGAGAGAGATTCAATCACAGCCTGCACCAGCATGTATTTGCCCCAGCGGTAAACGCGGCGCTGACTGTATGTGTTCCACTGTGGCTCCTGTGGACCCTGAGTACACCCTGGACAATCTACACTAATTACTGCAGCCTTCAGCACAGCAGCGTACTATTTAATCTGAGAGAGAGAGAGAGAGAGAGAGAGAGAGAGAGAGAGAGAGAGAGAGCAATCCTTTTTCATCAAATTCAGTAAAACCTGATTTAAGATAGCTTTAAGTAGCATGACTTACAGTATAGCATTACTTTACATAAACAAATGATGATTTTTATCCTCAGTAATATTACCAAGCTGAATGCAACCTGGACTAAATTTTTCTTTGTCACATACACAGTCATACACAATATGATATGCAGTGAAATGCTTACACGACTGTTTGTGACCTTGAAAAGGAAAAAGGAAGACAAAATGCTAATAGGAAAAAATGAAAAATACAAAATATGAAATCTACAAATTTTATTACAATATAATAAAATAGAATATATATTACAATAAAATAAAATAGAATAAAATAAAATAAACTTTAACTTTACAGACATTATTTTTTGTTCTTATTGTTGTCTAATAAAGGGGCCATTTGCATAATACTGTACATTGCTTTATTTACTGGCATGCAAATATTTTTGTGGCATTTAATGTTTTGTTGAAAACAATATTATTTGGAAATCCCAAATGTTTTTGCACACTCAGTAATGTAAAAGTTTTTTTTTTTTTAATGAAAAAATAAAAAATAAATAAATCACAGAAAAGATCTAAGCTATCCCGTCTTTTTTAATGCTTAGGTGCTATCTTATTAGAGATACAAACGTAGGATGTAATGCATTTGAATTTCTGTGCATATATGCTGAGTTAGAAATGCCTGTGAAAATAGAATGTGATTCCAGATCAAAACAGAACAGAATTAATATCTGTTTGATATTAAAATTAAATTCACACCAATGCACACCTTTCTCTCAGCGTGATTCATGTCTTGCAGCTGTGGTTTCAGCATATAGCACTTTTTTTTATATAGATACATGAATATATGGATGGCAATGATAAAATTCTAACCCTGACCTGTCTTATGTAACAGGACAGAAGATCCGTCTCAAGATGACGAGAAAAGAAGGTCAGTGAAACGAAGTGACAAATGCACATCTTTTACACCATTAACCTCTACTGTGTGTGTGATGTAGCATGTCATTTCCTGTAGGAACTATGGTGGGGTGTATGTGGGACTTCCAACAGAAATGGACACAGTGGCGGCCAGTCAGTCGAAGCCCACACGGAAAGGTAAGGCTTTCTGAGAGCAGCTTGCACCATTATTCAGTGCTAAAAACGTGTTGCATCAAACTGCAGTGTTGTGCGAGTGTCAGAGCTTGAATACTTTTTCTCAGCACTCTCAGTGGGAATGGAAGAAAATGGGAGCTGTGTGTCATTACCACTCGATTATACATCCATCATGAGGAAAGTGGTCGTGGATCGCTGTGTGATGTGTTGATTGTTAGAGTGGTGATCTCATACATGAATTGAAATTTAAAGCACTTTAGGTGTAGTTAACTTTTTTTTTTCCTGACTGAAGGACAAGCTTGAAATAGATTTGCATTCAAATGCAAATTATTATAGAGCTTCTTTTAGGAAAATAAAGAAATAGAAGTGTCTTCTACTTTCTACCCGTATAACACATTCGAACAACCAGCAATTTGTTCACAGCAGTTTTTTTTAAATATATATATATTAAAGTCATATTCATCACTAGGGATGAGCGATATGACGAAAGCTGAATTTAAATTCACTGCATTTGTGTGATACACATTATGTTTCAGTATATGGAGAAATGTTTGCCAACAAACTGCCAGCAAAACAGTTGTGCTGAATATAAAAAGCATGATCAATACTTTATTTAATATCTCAAATATAATGGGATGTTTTTTAAAAATATTATTTCATTCAGGTGTAATTTCCACTCTTAGAGACAGTCCATTTAAGGCTCTTTTTATTTCCGAAAAATCTAACAACATAAATTTGGTGCAGTGGTGGCTTAGACGATTTTGGCTCTGGGTTACTGATCGAAGGGACCGATATTCGAGCCCCACCATGGCCCAGGTACCAGTTTTGGGCCCTTTGAGCAACGTCCAACTAGTCAAGGCCCCAGTCTGGCCACTGAGATTCAGTGCTGGTCCTAAACTCGGAGAAACTGGTTGTGACAGCAAGTAGTATTAGTGGGTAATAATTACTGTTGCAAATACTACCGTTTACTTCAGTCAATACTACTACAAAGTAAAATACTACACTTTGCTAGAGCATGTTGTCCATAACTATAATAAGTACTAGAGTTTACTACAGTGTGTAGTCAATTACTATAGTAAATAACATGTTTGATACAACATGTCGTCAATCACTATAGTAATGACTACAGTTTGATGCTTTAGTGATTACTACAGTTTGTTCCAGTTTGTATTAATCACTATAGTACCATAGGTATACTGTTTACTACAGATTGTAGTCACTTACTATAGTATTACTGTTTGTTACAGCATGGTTTAATTACTATAGTAGCTATTATAGTTTACTACAGCTTGTAGTCAATCACTAGAGTAAATAGTACTAATTATGTTATTATCATAGAAAATATCTCAGTTTATTACAACATTTACTAATTACAATAAAATACTACAGTTTACTACAGCATGTTGTAATTCCTATAGCACATAATAGAGTTTATTACAGAATTTACTACAGCTTGTTACTGCATCTAGTCAATTACTATAGTAAACCGTACAGTTTGTTACACGATATAATTTACTATAGTGATTACTACAGTTTACTACAGTTTGTAGTCAGTACTACAGTGTGTTACAGCATTAACTAATAACTATACGTATAATAAGTAATTATTATATTAAATTAGTAATTATTAGCAAAAATTCAAGATTCAAGATTCAAGATACAACAGTAGTGAAATGCAATTGCAACAAACACCAGACTGTGCGAATCTTCAAGAAATTAAATAATAATAATAATAATAATAATAATAATAATAATAATAATGCACAAAATAAAAATAAGACTAAGAAGGCTATGATATATATTGTATACACTCACCTAAAGGATTATTAGGAACACCATACTAATACGGTGTTTGACCACCTTTCGCCTTCAGAACTGCCTTAATTCTACGTGGCATTGATTCAACAAGGTGCTGAAAGCATTCTTTAGAAACTGTTGGCCCATATTGATAGGATAGCATCTTGCAGTTGATGGAGATTTGTGGGATGCACATCCAGGGCACGAAGCTCCCGTTCCACCACATCCCAAAGATGCTCTATTGGGTTGAGATCTGGTGACTGTGGGGGCCATTTTAGTACAGTGAACTCATTGTCATGTTCAAGAAAATAATTTGAAATGATTCAAGCTTTGTGACAGGGTGCATTATCCTGCTGGACGTAGCCATCAGAGGACGGGTGCATGGTGGTCATAAAGGGATGGACATGGTCAGAAACAATGCTCAGGTAGGCCGTAGCATTTAAACGATGCCCAGTTGGCACTAAGGGGCCTAAGGTGTGTCAAGAAAAGATCCCCCACACCATTACACCACCACCACCAGCCTGCACAGTGGTAACAAGGCATGATGGATCCATGTTCTCATTCTGTCTACGCCAAATTCTGACTCAACAAAAATCGAGACTCATCAGACCAGGCAACATTTTGGTGAGCTCGTGCAAATTGTAGCCTCTTTTTCCTATTTGTAGTGGAGATGAGTGGTACCCGTTGGGGTCTTCTGCTGTTGTAGCCCATCCGCCTCAAGGTTGTGCGTGTTGTGGCTTCACAAATGCTTGCTGCATACCTCGGTTGTAACGAGTGGTTATTTCAGTCAAAGTTGCTCTTCTATCAGCTTGAATCAGTCGGCCCATTCTCCTCTGACCTCTAGCATCAACAAGGCATTTTCGCCCACAGGACTGCCGCACACTTGATGTTTTTCCCTTTTCACACCATTCTTTGTAAACCCTAGAAATAGTTGTTCGTTAAAATCCCAGTAACTGAGCAGATTGTGAAATACTCAGACCGGCCCGTCTGGCACCAACAACCATGCCACGCTCAAAATTACTTAAATCACCTTTCTTTCCCATTCTGACACTCAGTTTGGAGTTCAGGAGATTGCCTTGACCAGGACCACACCCCTAAATGCATTGAAGCAACTGCCATGTGACTGGTTGATTAGATATTTGCATTAATGAGAAATTGAACAGGTGTTCCTAATAATCCTTTAGGTGAGTGTACAATATAATATAACATGAACATAAATTATATACAATTATGTTGTAATACGTGTGCAATATGTGATAAAGTGATTGTGTGCCTGTGCAACTGTGCACCTGTGTAATAAATTAGGGCCCAAGCACTATAGGTGCGCAGGACCCTCTTGTTTTCCTTTTTTTTTTTCCCCCACCCTTTTGGACTTTTCGGGGGTCTTAACAATCTACTGCCATCAGGACATCTGAGAGTCTCATAGCCCTGGGCCCCACACGAGATTTTACTACGTAGCTCATACACACTTTCATGTAGGCACACGAAACCCGATACACATTTAGAGCTCATTGAGCCAAACAACTTTCGCACTGCATGTCCTGGGCTCAACTCAACAGGAGGCCGGTTATTTTGGGTCGTTCGCAAAAACGCACCCGATGGATTTTATACGATCGCCACCAAACCAGCCCAAAGAGATCTAAAGACATTGAGGATACAAAATTGTGGAGGGATTTTTTGATATCTCAAATGGGCTAGCCATGATAATGTCTTAAACATACACTGAAAATGATTAATAACTTTCCGTGTGGCATTATATTGAGTGACATCACATTCAGGAACATCATAGTGTGAGGCTTATTTTCCAGCATCTGCGGCCTATTTCGAGGTCTTAACACACTCAAATGACTCACAGGTTGTGCGGTGCCCCCTGGGGTGGCGATGGCACAGGGTGCTTGGGCCCGTCATTGTTGCTTGCAACTATATTCAGTAATTATTATAGTAAATTAATAAGTTACAGCGTGTACTGAATACCATAGTAAATACAGTACTTCAATTTACTACAGCACGTAATAATTATTCTAGTAAATATTAGTTTGCTATGGTGTGTAGTAATTATTATAGTAAATACTACAGTTTACTGCAAAATCTAGTAATTACTATAATAAATTACAGTATTACTTACTATGTCTAATTATAAAAATGCAAACGTGGGAGATGTATTTTGTATTCAGTCGACTTTGAATCAGCGGCTTTCAGTTGGTTTGCAATTACTTGCAAAAAAACAACAACAACAACAATACAAAACATAAAAAAACACCTTGCCACATAATTTATAGGTGATATCATTATAGTATTATATAGTGGATATTCTACCTTCATACCATCCAGCAGAGCATTCATCACTGATCATGAAGTGTCAGTGCTCTTAGTGCAGAATGTAGAGCTGAAGGAAATGCAAAGCTACTTATCTTCCATACTTTAGCTCATTTTGATTAAAAGGATTTCAGTGGGAAGTGAATAGAGCCGTGTTCTATACTCGTGATGAAGCATAAAATGGTAATAAAATAAAATATTGTGTGATATATATATATTTTTTATTGTATATATATATATATATATATATATATATATATATATATATATATATAGAGAGAGAGAGAGAGAGAGAGAGAGAGAGAGAGAGAGAGAGAGTTCACGCTCACTACATCATGTGGCCTGTTATTGTTGCTTTAATGACTTTTTAAAAGGTTTCCAGAAAAGATGACACCGTCCCATCGCACACACACACACACAAACACACACACACACACACACACACACACACACACACACACACACACACACACACACACACGCACACACACACACACACACACAGTACTATCCCTGTGTTACACGTGTCATTTAATTTGTAGCATCTGCTATACTTCAAATTAGACTCAATCAAATCAAATTAACCCTTTCCTTTCTTTGCAGACTAGCAAATTAGAAACAGGGCAACAGGAAAGCGCACTACATGTAAGTCAGATTTGTCTACATTTATAACTAGCTACAGCTAATGAACTCATTTTTCATGGATCACCAAAATGAACCAATTGACAATTTTTTTCTCTCCTGTCTGTGCAGATGAATGTCTGTAGAAGGAGTTTCCTTGGACCACAGTAGACACCGAATATGATTTCTGTGTGGTTCTGCAAGAAGTGTGTGACTGTCCAATGGGATTCAATTTGCATGGGAACCAATGGTCTGTGAGTTTGTCAATGACCTGGGTTTAAAGATGCTTCTTGGAAAAGGGAACGAGAGAAGACCCGGACATTGCAACGGCACTCGAGCCAAGATACCATTTGTAGCTCAGGAACAAGCCAAGTTCAACCGTAATGAAGGCATGTCAACACTCGGACCTCGGCTCAAACTCTGCAATAAAGGACTAATCTGCATCTAGGCTTCAATGTGAGCCACCGTTGCTATAATGAAACCACTGAAATTCACATACATGCTAATCAGAGAATTACAGTTGTAATTTTCACCGTATGTAGTCCAGCACTCAGTCTGACATTATGTAGTAACAGACTCAGCTGTTCAACTAACTGTGTTCATCACCATCATTCATGACCATATTAACACAGAATTGATATATCACACTCCTCATGTGCTATGTTACTAGATGCAGTGCAAATTAGCTCTACTGGGATGAATTTGTAGTGGCCTTTATATTTGTGACCCGTCATATCAAGTCGCACAGGTTAGTGTTGTGCTGTGGCCGATAGAATGCAGTAGGTGAAACTGATCACAGTGTCAATTTTGATAAATACATTATCTTCCTCAACCTTTAAAAGAATTGAGAATTTTTTTTAATTCTAAATATTGTTTTTTTTTTCACTATAAATCGGTGCTACTGGTGACTTTATGTTTAGTGGTAGCAGAGAAACACTGGTGTCTAAATGAGGCTGAGGATTCACACTTTCTTAATACTGTACATCCTCAACTCTTCATTTTCTCTCAAAATTCTAAAAGAAGGATTTCACTGGTGTATCTGAGGTTCTCCGCATTAACAAACTCATTACTGGCCATGATATAGTAAAGAACTTGGTATCAGGATGCTTATTTAACCAAGAATCTGAAAATATGCATAACTCAAATCACTCAAAATGCACCTTAATACCTGACTTGATGTGACAGGTCACATTTAGTTTGCTATATTTTATGTCATTTCAATTACAATTACTTGTAAGTGCATTGTATCTAGCGATGATTGTGTATAATGATAAAAAAAAGATTATTACTATTACTTGCTTAGTGTGTTTATGAATACAATATGTGCTCCAAAAGAAATGAAAAAGCAATGTGCTTCTTTGAAAAGAAACACTTTTGCTAAATGAAAGTGTGCAGTTGGGTTGTTAATGTTGCAAAAGTGCAAGAGCTTAAGCTTCTGTGTTTTTTTTTTCTCTTTGTGAAAACTGAAATGATTTGCAAGCTAGTTATAATGAAGAGTGCAAAGTATACTAACATCACTTTAGACACCAGTCTCAGGTGGACAGGGAAATGAAAGAGGAAAGTACTGTAATTTTAGCACATCTGAAATGTTTACAGGAAATAGGCTATAAGGGTTTTTTGGTACACCATTTAGTCCTGAGTGTTGGTTGAGGATGATTTAGGCTGAGATACTGTGAAAAGGAATAAGAACTACAAAAGCTGGTTTGCTATTTCAGTCTGTCATTGAAAAAAGCGAGAAAAAAATGAAGAGCAGATCATTTCGCTTCCTATTAGAAATAAATCCTTACAATTAGCAGAATTATTGATTAAAACAACAAGACTATTGTAAGCGTGAAATACTGTACAAACAGGTGTATTAATCTTAAATACTGCAGTATACAAGGGCCAAGGCTTTTTTCAGCTTTAGGAAAAAGTAGAACTTCTAAAATTAATCCTGACTTTCAATGTACAGTACATGTTCATCTGAACTCCTGAAATCTGGTGCAAATCTTGCAATAACAGATATCATCAAAAATCTCCAGTGTTTTAATGGGCCCCGATGTGCAGGTCGTCTTTCTGAAAAATATCCTGTGGGACATATGGTGAAAAATGCATACAAACATTTTAAGGTGAAGTATTGCAAATAATTCTGTAGCACCTATACAGTAATAAGGCAAAGGAGTGTGTATTCAGTCACTATAGTGAACACATCCCCGGAGGCTGATGTGCATATTTCACCAACTGATCAATGACTAAACCGGTTTTCTGAAGAGTACGAGGTAACATGCTTTTCCCCTGCGAAAGACTGCATGTCTTCTCTAGTCTCCAGAGGGCTCATCAGGGTGTTCCTCTGGGTAATAAAAGTTCTGCAGGGCCCCAAAGAGAGCGCAGTAACGAGGTATCCAGGGAGAAGGATGATAGTGCCCACGAAGTGCTGCGGGAGCAGCTGGGAAAGTAACTGCGCCATGGTAAAACTAGCTTACTGAAAACTAAGGGTGAGATAAAAAGACAGGGGAACACACATACACACACACACATACAACCACACACACACACGTGTGTACACATACTGTACACAGTATCTCAAGCAAGCTAGTGTCGGACATGATGAAAACAAGCAGGTCAACTGCACACTCTGGTGATCATATTTATGATATATGCAGTATACAGCTCAGAGGCAAAGCACTAACACAATCATCTGCTTTAAGTGGTCCTGCTTTGTCAATAACGGAAGACATTCATCACACCTGAGTGTTTTTTTTTCACTTATCCTGTGACAGATCTGTTGCTCTAATATAAGCAATAAAAAGGCACAACATGTAAAAGGGAAGCAGGATATAATCAGTATATTTATTGCAATTAATTTTAATATCATTTATTTAAATTAGGATGTATTCCAATATATACTAATCTTTGCAATTTATGTGCAGTGGTGTGTATATTTTTACAGAAAAAAAAAATACTTACAGAAGGTTGCACAGATTGAGTTAGACATACAGTACAAGGGTGAGTCAAAAATGATCCACGCTCTGGCTGTAGACTTTATTTTAAATTACTCTAGAAAAGACAAATACATTTTTTTTTCAACATAATCTCCTTGCTCTTCAATGCAGTTTGTCCCTCCGTCAACAAGCTTTTGTTTTCCGTCATTAAAAATGCACCTCTGTCTTCAGTTCCTCATCAGAAGTGAATCGTCGTACTCATCGTCCTGCTTCCAGGGGACGAAACAGGTGAAAGTCAGATGGCGCAAGAACACATTGTTAGAACACCATTAGAACAGTTAGTGCCAGCCAGGCCATCTCGTCCAACATCAGTGTCAGACCTCAAAAACTCCTAAACTTTGTGGAAAGCATTTCAAGAAGAGTCAAAGCTGTTATAGCTGCAAGGGCTGGGCCAAGATCATAATAAACCTTATGGATTAAGAATTGGATGTTACTCAAGTTCATATGCATGTGAAGGCAGGCGAGCGAATACTGTTGGCAATATAGTGCATGTGCTGGCCACTTTACTGTAGGTAAACTTGTTTAACTGCTTTTTAACGCAAATATTTAATAAGCCAATCACATGGCAGCATCTCACATTCAGGCATGTAGGCATGGTCACGATGATCTGCTGTAGTTCAAACCGAGCATGGGAATGAAGAAGAAATATGATTTAAATGACTTTGAACGTGGCATGGTTGTTGTTACCAGATGAGCTGGTCTGAGTGTTTCTAAAAGTGCTGATCTACTGGGATTTCCAGAGAATAGTCTGAAAGAGAGAAAATATCCAGTGAACAGTGAAAATGGGTGAAAGTGACTTGTTGATACCAGAGGCCAGAGGAGAACAACCAGACTGGTTCAGACTGATAGAAAAGAAACAGCAACTTAAATGACATCTTGTTAAAATTTGGGGTACGCTGAAGAGTAGTGTATCTCTGAATGTGCAGCACATTGAACCTTGAAGCAGATTGACCTTAATGAGCAGAAGCCACTCCTGTCAGCCATGAACTGGAAACTTATGGTACAGTTTACATGGGGTCACCAAAACCGGACAATAAAAGATCAGTAAAATGTTACCTGTTACCTGAAAAATGTTGTCTGATGATCTTGTTCATTAAAGTGTAAAACAAAGTAAAGAAATGTCATACATATTAAGTTAGCTTAACTTCTGGAATGTATGTGGGAGTCGTTTTTGTTTTTCTATAATCTTTAATGTACATGAAAGTCAATAATTTTCCACAAAAAAAAAAACTACTCCACATGTAATAGATTTTATGAGATATGGTGTTGACATTTTATGGTTGTGTCCATAAAAGATTAAAGATTTGATATCAAAATAATAAAGCTTACAAGAACCTGAAAAGCCAAACAGGGTATTGAGCAAACAGGGAATAACAAAAGGGTCATCATAAAACTTAGCGTTTCAGTTGACCACAAAATTGGCAGTCTTAATTAATTTATTTATTTATGTATTTATATATATAATGTGACTGTGTTGACAGAAACTCTGGACACAAATTCAGAAAATAAAAAAAATATTTACATGTTAATATATGTTAATTAACATGTTCCTATTTTACAAAATAAGCGATTTTCATATATTTTCATACATTTAATATAAAATAATATAAATATTTTTCAGCAATTAAAAAATGTAAACCAAGTTTCTGGACACACACACACACACACACACACACACACACACACACACACACACACACACACACACACACACACACACACACTGCTCATGTTCTTGTCTGACACATCCTTCTTGTTCCATTATCACACATACAGAGGAAATCAGAACTCTGTAGCTACTCTAACAGTTTAGCTTCAACCTGTGAAGCAGGACTGACAGCATGAAAAAAGAAATCTGTTTTCAAGTTACTTAACAAAATCCCACATTACACGCTGCTATTTTTAAAAAGATAATTCTTATTATAAATGTAAAAATGTGCATAACTTATTAAAAGGAATATTCAACACCCACATATGTGTTTTCAATGGAGACAAGGTTTGTTTTAATTGTCCTTTGACAAGTATGTGTGCTATTTTTACACAGTATATTTTGATCATTGCTGTCAATTTTATCATTTCATCATTTTATTAGGGTTTGGAAAATGCACAGAGAAGAAAATAAGAGGGTTAGTCAAATATGATAAATATTTAAGAAATAAATGTTTTTACATTGTTTAAAAATTCAAAAATTTTATATATATATATATTTTTTTAATGCAAAATAAGATAAATCTCTGAGGGGACTACAAAAAAACAAAACACACACACACACACACACACACACACACACACACACACACACACACACACACACACACACCTGTACTGTATGTGCCGAACATTCAAGGATATGTAAACTTTTGATTTTTGATCATTGTTGGGGTGATCATTAGATTCTAAAGTTGTTATTAGATTTTAAAAAGGAGTCAAACAACTTAATGAGTAATGACTTCAAAAATCAGTCATATTGTACAAATAAATGGCAATTAAATTATTATAATTTTTTTTTTTTTACAATCCCTAATGGGAGCAGCTGAAAGAAGAAAAAGAAGAAGAGGTTTAGCAATTTCTTTCAGGGTTTTAAGTTAAACCAGGACTTTTGATTGGGCAGAATAGCAGAACATGGTTATGAGAGTAGGGTGACAGAGCAGTTACAGTAGCATCATGGCCTTGCACCTCCAGGGTCGGGGCTTCGATACCCGACTCGGGTTTGTGTAGAGTTACATGTTCTCCCCGTGCTTGATGGTTTTCCCCTAGATACTCAGGTTTATCCCACAGTCCAAATTCATGAAAATTAGACTACTTACTGTAGGCTTTCCCAACCATAATGTGTGAGTGAGTGTGCTTGTGCCCTGCAAGGTGTTCTGGAAGACATAACAAACATACAAAAATGCAGTGTTTATTAGTAAAAACATGCACTTCTTCATCTGTACAGCAGGTGTCAGTATTGACCATGGGGAGACGTAAAAAGCATTAAAAAGAAGGACGGAATGAAAGAAAGAAAAAGCCTTGGATTTTGACGAGAAAAAAGCTGGCAGATATTTTCTTCTGAAAAGTGCAACTACAAATTACCCAAAGTAGAAGAGTGTGTAGTTTAATGAGTCACGTTTGGCAGTAATCACTTGTTTCGAGCTAATTCCGCTAAACCAGTCTTTGTGCAGCGTTAATCACAACACACACCCAGCCAGGCCACATTATACAGTCATCAAGCCACTTATTAGCACACTGTTTGTATGGGTGGTGTATGAGCTCAGTACAGACGCCAGTCTGACTGAAGGAAAGGAAAACATGGTGAGGGAAATTGCTTTTCTAATTAGACAAGCTAACAAGCAAATCCCACCTGAAGTTGGCTGGATGGAGAGACTGCATCATAGAGCTGATTGATGAAACGCAAATGTTTGCTAACTGCAGACAAAGAAATGTGTTTCTGAGGAGACTATCTAATGTGAAAGTATTTCTGAGGAGTAATAACCATTGAAGTAGATTGCACACGATGCCAAATGATTTTATCATCTCGGTTGAGCACGTCATCAGTGGATCCAGTTAATTTTCTCAATTTCTTTAAAAGTCCTGAATGCATACATTTTTTTTTCTTAAAACGAAAAGAAAAGAAAGAAAGAAAAATATCCAATTGTGCTTACAACAGATTTTCTATTCAGTTCTTAACTGATTATGAAAGATACACTGCACATTCTAACCCAGAACTGGCCCAAAGCAGAACCAGTAGAGCCTTTTCCCTAGACAGTCCTCTAAATATCTGGAATTTTTTCCCCCTATTAAATTCATTAGTTAAATTGTATTTGGTTAAACATATTAGGTGTTGCAATTTTTTTTTCCTTTCGTTCTTTCTTTCTAAAATAAAAAATCAGTTATGTATGAACTTGCTATCAAGTGACATCTTGCCGTGCATGTCTCTCCTACACGAAAGCAATTAAACATCCAGCAGGAAAACTGGGATGCTGTTGTTTGTGTGGAAAACCTCTTGTTCTTTTAGCATTAGCCATAATGTAGAATTTTAAAAGTACATTCAGTTCAAGATGAATCATACACATCTACTTCAAACAAAATCTGTAAAAATGTTTCTAATTATAAGCCTCACATAATCTTCTCCCATGGAGAACATGTGTCATGTCTATATTTGATGGGAAACTACAGAACATAAAAAGAGGAGGTTCTCCTAAATTCATGTGATCATTGAAATGATTACTGTGCTGATTTCTTTGGATGTTGTTCACAGTAGAACTGTGCGGAGACAAAAGAGACCAAACAATATTAATCAGAGCACTGTAGATTTGTGGTCTGTAGATTCTTTCCATTCTGTTTTTGTGTTGATAGAAAAAGTAAACCAAAGCCTTAACAACTACACATGTCGAGCACGACTTTTACAGGACGTCACGCTATCAAAAAAAAAAAAAAAAACAACGAAGTATCTTTTACTACATAAAATCCATCCATCCATCCATTCGTGATAAATGCCATCTAATTCTGTGTAGAGCCTATCCATGGGGTGATTAGGGAACAAGACACGTACACCCTGACAATGCTTTGCTGGGCACAAGCTAACACACACTCACACACCCAATCACATATGATGGGCAATCCAGAAAGACCAATCTACCTAGACTGCATTCCTTGGAATATGGAAGAAAACCGGAGTACCCTGAGGAAACCTGCAAACTCCACAAACAAAGGATGAAGGTGAGATTTTTAGACTTTTTAAACCTCCAAACCTTTAGACACAAGGCAACAGGGCTAATTTCTAAGCTGCTGCTCCACCTACTTCATAAAATATGAGGATATAACATATCCTCTTTACAAAGGTACTACTCAGCATAGTCTCCATCACAAGTGATGCATTTGCGGAACAAACTTTCGAAACATCTTTTCACAGATAATAGTCTTCCACTGCATTAGCTTGGCTTCAATTAGGGTTTCCCTTTCTTTAAATTCTTCCTCCATGTGTTCATGTGTGCTCATTGCTCTTGTCAATGGCGTAATCTCTGTGAACATTCTGTAGCGCACTGGGAAAACATCAACTACGCCAAAGAGGAATATTTCTCTTTCGTTTTTGATGGTTTTCTGGTTACAGTGAAATAATAAAAGGCTTGTTAATATAAACTTTAATGAAATTAAAATGTTTCTAATTTCAAGTGATTAAAAATTCCAAATAAATGACCTGACCATTTGAGTGACTTTTGCCAAAACCTGTGATGAACTTCTACACAATATTGTGTAAAACTGATAAGTGTAGTAATCCTGACAAGTTGAATCATAATCATAAAATCCAGTTACTTATATCTAAAATCACATTACAGATGTCTGGTCCAGAGCCTGAAGGAATAAGCCTAGACTCTCCATATTACTTATTACAGCACTGAATTGTATTCAAATGGAAAGGTCATGTCACTGTGTACTCTACCTCATGAGATAATCATTTGTAAATGTAGATTGGTGTTAGTTTATATACAGTTAGAAAAAAGAAATGAGATTCAATCGATTCAATTTAGGTTGATTTCATGTAGCATTTATTCTGTAAATGTAAAATGTTTCCTTCTGATATTTAGATTCCCAAATATGATATGTCATACAACTGTATAAATTAAGTTTGTGATAGAGATTAAAGAACAAACCTCAATTTAAAAATAGATACATAATGCTCCACTAATTGCTTTTCTTAAATGGTTATTGCAGATGTATACATTCCATCAACTGTACTGTAACTTGAGAGTGTCTTAAAGCAGCTTCCCTTTTCACATTTTCATCATTTCGTTTCGTAGCGTAATCTTAGTTTCAGTTTTTCATCTGGTAACTCACAATTCTTGTGTTTTTTTTTTTAATTATTATTGTGGGTCCTGTAGCAAACAGTTCTACACTGTACTTAGTGTGCTTCCAATTAAGGACAAAAGTAGTGAGGCACTCCCTCGCGACATGTGGTTCCGCTTAGAGCAGGTGAAACAATGTAGGAAAATAAATCCGTCATCGGTTGCATTCCAGAAGTCAGGAAAGAGTGCCATTAAATCATTTAGTGAACTGAAAGAGAAGGCAAGAGAAATGTAGTTTATTTATTCATTTATTTCTTTTATCATTTAAAATATACCTAATGAAATTGAAATGGTTAAACATTCAAGAATTCAAGATTTATTTGATTATTAGTATTATTTTTAATTTAATAAACAGTAAGAGAAAATGAGAATTAGATTTTAACTAAAAATCTCTGGAACTGGTGGCTATAAATAGCATTAGTGAGATCAGGTACTGATATTGGGTGAAGTGATCTGCCTGTTCCAGTTCTGTCTAAGGTGTTCAGTGGGGTTCACAGACCCTGTGCAGGACAATGCAGATTTTCATGGATTTTTCTATGTTCTCATGTCATGTTTTTGATTTGGTTTGGACTTCTATGACATTCTATACACATCTGTGCTTCCACGTTTATGGCAACAGTTTAGAGGAGGAACATGTATTGTTGTGATGGCCAGGTCTAAGAAAACTCCACCACTTTTTAACAGGGTCATTATAATGCTTAAAAGGGATTTATTGAGAGAATTTTTGCTGGTCTAGTTGAGTAGTTAATTCAAGTAGGCATTTATTGTCATTTCAACCATATACTGTACGGTTCATTACACAGTGAAACGAAACGGCATTCCTCCAGGACCAATGTGCTACAAATACTTAACTAGGACATCTAATTAGCTGAATATCTAAGACAAACCAAGACACCATTAATTATCAAAAACTAATCTAAAGTACTATATAAAAGACATTACTATACAAAAGACTACACAAGACAACATTAAGTGCACGTGCAAATGTGCAAACAGGAGCAGCAACACGACAGCATGACACAATGCAATAAACTGAGATATAATGTAGTAGTGGGTTGAGGTAGTGCAAATTAATGTCATGATAAATAAAATAAAAAAAACAGTAAACATTATTGTAAGTAGCAGCAGAGACGAGAAAGAGACCTTGTGCAATCTGCAAGTTGACATCATCTGGTAACAGCTTCATTCTCGTTTTTACAGAAAGGAAATTCTCTAAATTTCACCAATTTGAGTCAGTGAGTGAATATGAATGAGTACAGGAAATCCAAAACGTCCGCCTCCAGATTGTTGGTCAGTAGTATATACACAGTATGTATACAGTGTATCCACAAAGTCGGGAAACAATCAGGTTTTGTTTTGTTTTTATCATTCATTTACATCTCTTTTTACTTTTTAGTTTTTCATTTCAGGGGAAAAAATGGCACGAACATTACACATTTACATTAACATTTAGGCAGTTGGCACACGCTCCTATCCAGAGCGACTTACAGCAGTGCTTTGAAGTTTCCGTCACTGGACCGATCCTTACACTGGGTTACTAGGTTACTAACTAAGAACCTTCAGTCAAACACTGTTGGGTCGTTTTTGTGGGGTTCTTTCAACAGAATTGTATAGATACTGCTTCGTGTAATCTTATCGGTTCCCGACATTTTGAACACTCTATAATACATTGCTTGCATTTAATTTTTGTTATTTTGTTTTCATGCTCACTCACTTACTGATTTAGGAGGATTCCTGTTACACTTCAGTCCTGGGAATCTCCTGTGTTAAGCTGTCCAGGTGTTTCTCTTTGAAACATCTTAGGAAATATCGCATTTATTTTGGGATTAGTGAGGAAAGGGAGTGGTAGTTTAACCCTGGGTTCTGCATTTGCCTTCATATTAAAACTTTTAGTGGTTATTCACAATCCTGAATAGCAGTTAATCCTACACATATGTGGCATAACTTACCTGATGAATGGGAAATAGAAGGAGAGAAAGGGAATTGGCTGGAACTCTTGCTGCTGTTAATAATTCCTACTGCTGAGCTGAATGGCTCTGGGTTTATAACCAGCATAAGAGCTTACTGCAGTAAATCAATTAACAGCTATGCATCATGATGGAGCACATGCGTAGACTTCAAACACAGCTCTGGATAATCCACAATGCAGATGATCCCACATTTTTGGCTAAACTAACTATTAGACGGTTATTTGCTAACTTTTCCTGTATCCACATAAGGTGCTGACCTAAGATCATAAATGATTTGCCCAAGAATCTAAATGATGTTGGCTGCAATGGTGATTAACACACTGCTAACACATTTATAGCAAGTAACTTTTATTTATTTATTTATTTATTTTTATATGCTCCAAATAGCATAATGAGAAAAACAAAGGTAGTCTGGAGTCATATAGCAGGTCATTCTGCCAAAAACATGCCTCGTCTCCTTATAAAATATAATAAAATAAAGCCACCATTCCTTATTCCCCTCACATTCTGTGGCACACTTCAGGTTTTCATGCTCATGTAAAACCAACAAATTAAAGTTAACATTAATTTGTTCTGCAGTCTGTTTTCTCTTTAAGCTAATGGACCCGAGGAATGTGTGCCTTTCCCTTTAGAGGATTCTGAGTCCATTCTTACTGGTCATTTGAAACTGGCTGAGTTCCTTCTTTTTCATTTCACTGGTGAGGGATGGAGGGTAAAGAACGATTGTTGGATGGAGTTTTCCAAAATGTGTTTTTTTAAGCTAAATAGCCGGGCACTTTGATTTCTGATTGGACTTAATATCAGGAAACAGGACATTACAGGCCATTAGGCTCGGATTGCACGACTGATTATTCCTATGAGCAGGGTATATAATTAAACAGCTGTCTTTTCCCTCCTTCTCTCTAAATGCCATCAACTTGGTTGCATGGTAGAGGGGAAGTCGTTCGGGTTGGAAGTGATTTATATAAAATATGTGTCCGGGCATATATGTTGAATAACGTATACTCACTAGTCACTTTATTATGTATACCTATTTAACTGCTTCTTAATGCAAATATCTAATCATTCAGTCACATGGCAGCAACTCAATGCATTTTGACATGTGGACATGGTCAAGGCATTCTGCTGAAGTTCAAACCAATCATCAGAATGGAGAAAAAAGGTGATTTAAGTGACTTTGAACGTGGCATGGTTGTTGGTGCCAGACGGGCTGGTCTGAGTATTTCTGAAACTGCTGATCTACTGGGATTTCCACACACAACCATCTCTCAGGTTTACAGAGAATGGTCAGAAAAGAGAAAATATCCAGTTAGGGCAGTTCTCTGGGTGAAAATGCCAGAGGCCAGAGGAGAATGGCCAGACTGGTGTGGACTTATAGAAAGGCAAAAGTAACTCACATACATTTTGTTACCACCAAGGGACAGTATGCCATATAGAGCATCTCTAAACATGTCAATCCTTGCGATGATGAGCAGCAGCTGAAGACCACACCAGGTGTCATTCCTGTCAGCTAAAAAGAAAACTGGGGCTACAATTTTCAAGGGCTCACTAAAATTGGAAAATACAAGGTTGGAAAAATGTTGACTGGTCTGATGGGTCTCAGTTTATACTGCAACATTTGAATCGTAAGGGAAGAATGTGGTGTAAAGAACACAAAAGCATGGATTCAACGCTTCAGGCTACTGGTAATGTAATGGAGTAATGGTGTGGGAGATATTTTCTTGGCACACTTAGTACCAATTAAGCATTGTTTAAATGCCACAGCCTACCTGAGTATTGTTGATTACTTTGTCCATCCCTTTATGACCACGGGATAACATGCCATAGCATAAAGCTAACATCATCTAAAACTTTTTTAGATGACAAAATTTCTTGAACATGAAAATGAGTTCACGGTGCTCAAATGGCCTCAACAGTCACCAGATCTCAAACCAGTAGAGCACGTTTAAGATGTGTTGCAATGGGAGATTTGCATCCTGATGCGCAGCCAACAAATCTGCAGCAACTGCAACATCATAATATCATGTGAATATGGACCAAAATATATACAATAATTTTTTTATATATTATATATATTTTATTTTATATATTTATATTCATATATATTTATATTTTTTTATATATAATTTCATTTTTTTTCTATAGCACCTTGTTGAATCTATACCAGAAAGTATTAAGGCAGTTCTGAAAATAAAAGGGGGTCCAACTAATTACTACCAGAGTACAGAATGAAGTGGATGGTAAGCATAAATGTAAATATATACCTTACTTCTACAGTATAGGAATTTTTAAAAATAGACCCTCTCACAAAGCAGCTTTATAGAAATATATACATTTCCAATATGAAGGTAAAGTGTACAAATTTATCCCTAATAAGCAAGCCAGAGGTGATGGTGGCATTGAAAAAAAAAAAAAACTGAGGAAAAGCCCTGAGCACAACCACAAGAGAACTTCATTTGGGTGACACCAGATTGTGCACTTATAAATAATTTCTCTTTCATAAACATATACTATATAGTTCAACTGTGCAATTGTGTAAACAGCAACTATGAACATCAGAGTCATTTCTGCATTAATTATTTTATATAATAGTTCTATAACTAGAGTTCTACTGTTTTGAAGTTGTCAACCGCTCAGTGATGTGAAGATTGATTGCAAAACTGTTTGCAGCAGTTGGTTGCCGGCACAGCTTAAGTGCAGATGTAGACTTTAATAACAAACATATCCTGACACCTAATGATACAGATCGAATGCAAGTCCAAGACTAAGTAAACTTAGGAACATGCATTCCTTAATTGCACATGCCCATGCTTAAATTGCTCAACTGATCAAAGTGAACACAAAACACCTGTGAACCAAAAACTAAGCATCAGACAGTGAAAAATATGTTTAAAAAAAAAAAGTCCCTGAACACACACCCAAAAATTTCCAACAACATAGCACCATGTCCAACACACAGAGCCTTTCAGGTGAAATTCCTGGCAAATCCCCCCACCCTAAGCAACTAGAGTGGGTCCAGGACTCCCACCTAAAAAAAAAACCCCCGATATAAACAAATAACCAGCATCTCTTAAAGTTGATTTGCGGTGCAGGGACTTTAAGCAGAGCATTGCATGTATCAGGCAAAAGTTTGAATGGATAAATTTCTTTGTTCTTTGTGATTCAGGCAGGGCTCAGAGCTAATAGTCTAAGGGCCGTATCACACTCCAACAAAGACCATGAAGTTCCCACTGTGTCCTATAAATATTGAAGAATGCATGTGGAACAATTTAAAAATGGAGAAATGTGCATTTATCAAGTTCATATTACTTCCTAGTCACAATCTTGTCAGGTTCTTAATGTCTATCATGTTATCACAAATTTCCCGTCACACACACAATCATGTGCTCAATGGAGTTATTACTACAGAATGTCTGAACAGATCACATCTCGCTCTTACCAGGAACTCATTACGCACTTACTACATGTCATTGCATCCAGCGGGTTTTTTAAATACCCCGTCACGTGCAGTGGTTCTCATCAAATGGTGGTGTGAGGAAAAAAATCCATAATGTATATGAAATTCTCTGACCATAACACTGACACGCTGCTATAACCTGCTCTATGCTGTTACTATAAACGGCATAGAGCAACCAGAAGAATATCACATGAATTTAATGTTGTTTTCTACAAAAGGGCATGCACCTACCATAGTCATAGCACGAGCCTGAAGAAGTTGTTGTGAGAACTCCACTGACTCAGTCAGAACACTATCCAATCTTTCCTGTCTGTGCCTTGCTTGTAGTATGTTAATGAAATCCCTATGAGGTTTTAGTTACGCAATTAACTGGTCAACGCTGTTGTTAATATATGCGTATTATCACCACATATGGCCAATCCTCACCAGGTTTTTCTTTTTTTAACCTGAGAGAAAATTACGTCCTTCGCAGTTTCTAATTCGCTCCTGACAAGTTGTAAAAGCTCTTACTGTATTCACTCAAAATCTTTGCAGATGTAGTGTTAATGAATGAAGAGATTCACTTTTATGCCTGGTTCCTCTCAAGGTTTCTTACTCATGTCTGCACAGGAAGCTGTCTCTCACCACTATCACCTCTGGATTGTTCATAAGTAAGTTAAATCTGGCATGCAGCTTCCCGATGGCCTATATTGCTAAAATTGCTTGAGAATTGGACCAAAGTAAATTAAGTCTGGGTTTTAAAACAACTGATTGATGAGCAGCTCGGAAACTGTATTCAAATCCTGTGACTGGCAATGTTTTCATGTTTGTTCTATTACTCAGATCACTTTTCATTTCTTTTTTTTAAAAGTGTTGTACAGTAAGACAGCAAGCTACAGCACCCAGCTGGTACACATAAACTAACCTAATTTAAGCATTTAAATCTATTCTAATCTGCTTCGGAATGCTAAGAATTATATATAGTGACAGAAAAATGCCCATATACACTGTATTTGAGGGCATTTTTTAAAAACATGCTCATAATTGTTTACATTCTTGCATAATGGTGAGGTGGCCTGACATAGAAACTGGTTCATATCAGATTTTCACTGAAAAAGCCAAATAAAGAGCTAACAAGTTATATCTTGCTCTAAGAGTAGACTATCACTATTTAGATCTAAACACTGTTTTGGGTGCAGGATGTGCAGACAGTTAAGCACAGTCATATATCACACTGTGCCACTGCAGGCACTGAATTTGTGGGAAGTGTTTATTAATGCCTGACATTTTGAAGGGGCCCCACATGTTCTCCGTCTTTAGTTAATGAGGTGACTGTGAACATGACTGCCTTTGATTATATCAGTTTCTAGCTTTCCGAACCATTTAAAGACCCTCCAAGCCTATGAATATTACATGATTTAATTTTTATTTTATCAGTTTCACATGTAAACACACCTCATTAACCTTGTTTGCTTTTACCTATTTAGAAATGATGTTTATATAAATTATGTTCCTTCGTAAATAACTGATAGTTCTCGTCTAGAATTTTTGTATTTGGTTATGGGCCCCCAACTTTTAAGTACTGGGGATTAAATAAGTGACAGAAACATATTTTTCTTATGCTAAAGATTTATGGTAAAGGAAAAGTGTTTCCTGGCTCGGTTGGTTTTATGTAAACTGCACTAAGGAAGCACTTTTGTGAATAAACAGACAAAAATCCTTTCGTGTGGGTTCCGAGCAAATAATACTTGAAAAACCCATTGAACTCAGTGATTAATATGTTTTCTTATTTAGTTTCAACAAAGATATTCTTAAAAATCACAATGAACATGCCTAAGTACGATTTACAAGAGAACCAGATCCCTTGCAGCCATGAGTGATTCATGAATTCAGCCCCATTAGGACTCAAGCTGCAACAAAATGAGCTAAATAACAACCAAGCCCTTCATCTACTGTTTCTAATTTCAGATTATTTTTTTTTTGCTCTCATCATGTCCAGTGAATTAAATCCACACAACAGAGGAATTTATATATATATATATATATACTGATGATATATACTTGCTCTGTTTTTTAATTCACCCCAAACATGTGATTAACTTTTAAATTTATATAGTCAGGATAAAAAAAGTAACTTAATACAGGGTGGTTCACTAGAAAGAGGCCCAGAATATTCTGTAATAACTCTCGCAAGGATGAAGCAATCGGAACGAAACAATGTAAAATGTGCTCCTCAGTATAGGAGCTTCAAACACAATGAAGGCAGGCACCAGACAGCCATCACACCATTTAATTCCATATCCCTTTATTCAGTCACTTGACTTCACATTAGGACGGTTGTGTACAGTAATAAGCAGTGTGACTTCATAGTGCGAATCTATTGGGTCACCAATTCATTTAAGCGATGTCAGAGTGAATTTAGGAAGAAATATGGTGTTTTTGACATTTCCTCAAAGAATGTCAGAGGATGGCACACAATGGGAACATGGAGCACTGCTTCTAATTGTTTCTGGCAGAAAACAGAGATCACTTCCAGGATTGCATGTAATGCACTCGATTACACATACGTCAAGGTATCTTCATCTTTGTCTTTCGCCTATTCCTTTTCAGGGGGCGTCACAGGTATACACACGTGGACAAAATTGTTGGTACCCTTCGGTCAAAGAAAGAAAAACTCACAATGGTCACAGAAATAACTTTAATCTGACAAAAGTAATAATAAATAAGAATTCTATGAATGTTAACCAGTGAAAGTCAGACATTGCTTTTCAACCATGCTTCAACGGAATTATTAAAAAAATGAACTCATGGAACAGGCCTGGACAAAAATGACGGTACCCCTAACTTAATAATTTTTTGCACAACCTTTTGAGGCAATCACTGCAATCAAACGATTCCTGTAACTGTCAATGAGACTTCTGCACCTCTCTGCAGGTATTTTGGCCCACTCCTCATGAGCAAGCTGCTCCAGTTGTTTCCGGTTTGAAGGGTGCCTTTTCCAGACAGCATGTTTCAGTTCCTTCCAAAGATGCTCAATAGGATTGAGGTCAGGGCTCATAGAAGGCCACTTTAGAATAGTCCAATGTTTTCCTCTTAGCCATTCTTGGGTTTTTAGCTGTGTGTTTTGGGTCATTGTCCTGTTGCAAGACCCATGACCTGCGACTGAGACCCGGCTTTCTGACACTGGCCAGCACATTTCTCTCTAGAATCTCTTTATAGTCTTGAGATTTCATTGTACCCTGCACAGATTCAAGACACCCTGTGCCAGATGCAGCAAAGCAGCCCCAGAACATAACAGAGCCTCCTCCATGTTTCACAGTAGGGACAGTGTTCTTTTCTTGATATGCTTCATTTTTCCGTCTGTGAACATAGAGCTGATGCGCCTTGGCAAAAAGTTCCATTTTTGTCTCATCTGTCCATAGGACATTCTCCCAGAAGCTTTGTGGCTTGTCAACATGTAATTTGGCATATTCCAGTCTGGCTTTTTTATGATTTGTTTTCAACAATGGTGTCCTCCTTGGTCGTCTCCCATGTAGTCCACTTTGGCTCAAACAACGACGGATGGTGCGATCTGACACTGATGTTCCTTGAGCATGAAGTTCACCTTGGATCTCTTTAGAAGTCTTTCTGGGCTCTTTTGTTACCATTCAGATTATCCGTCTCTTTCATTTGTCATCAATTTTCCTCATGCGGCCACGTCCAGTGAGGTTGGCTACAGTCCCATGGATCTTAAATTTCTGAATAATATGTGCAACTGCAGTCACAGGAACATCTAGCTGCTTGGAAATGGTCTTATAGCCTTGTCTAACGTGCTTGTCTATAATTTTCTTTCGAATCTCCTGAGACAACTCTTTCCTTCGCTTCCTCTGGTCCATGTTGAGTGTGATACATACCAGGTCACCAAACAACACAGTGACTACCTGGAGCCCTATATATAGGCCCACTGACTGATTACAAGATTGTAGACACCTGTGATGCTAATTAGTGGACACACCTTGAATTAACATGTCCCTTTGGTCACATTATTTTCAGTATTTTCTAGGGGTACCATCATTTTTGTCCAGGCCTGTTCCATGAGTTAATTTTTTTTAATAATTCAGTTGAAGCATGGTTGAAAAGCAATGTCTGACTTTCATTGGTTAACATTCATAGAATTTTTTTAAATTATTACTTTTGTCAGATTAAAGTTATTTCTGTGACCATTGTGAGTTTGTCTTTCGTTGACCGAAGGGTACCAACAATTTTGTCCACGTGTGTACATATGTCAAGGCATGTGTAGCGTATTTGTTTGGATTAGATTGCTTCATTATATCGAGAATTATTACCGAATATCCAGGGCCTCTTTCGAGTGAATCAACCTGTAGTATTAAATAAGAGCATTATTGTCCTGTCCAGGTCTACTACAGCAATCGTCTTATATGTACTGTGTAAGATAACAAACTACACAATCCTTGTCATAAGCAAGAAAATTTAAAGAGGCAAATAAAGAGGGGTCAACCTTGTGTGCTCAAATTGTAATATACTGCATTAGAAAAACAATAAAAATATTGTTTAGAAATTGCAGTGGACGATAATTGAATAAGCAGGTGCTCACCTCCAGAGGATCAGGGATATGCTGTATATATCCTTATATTCTATGTGTTAGCATTCCCATGATGGGAGTAAATATTAAAAGCTATACAGACTTTTTCGCCCTTGTTTTTAGACAAAAACGCCTTTGTCCAGTCTGGTGCAGTGCGAGAACTGAGAAAAACGAAGGAGAATCCCATTGCTCATCTTCCTCAGATTATGGATAAAATGGGGAAATCATCCATTGAAGTGTCCAGTTTCACAAAAGAATTGATTTTGTTTAAATGCACACACCTCGGCAGACACATTGTGAATCACCAAAATAAGTCTCCAATTCACCTTGTAATTTAATGGTATAAGAGCATTAAAGTGAAATGCAGTCCTTTCATTCATTTACCATAAAATAGATAGTATAGGAGTATATTCAACCTCAAGAACAAACAGGAAATTATTACTTTCTTTAGTAACACACGTCAGAGGTGGGTGTCTTAAGGCCAAGGCCTGTTGCTTCTCCAGAGACTGCACTTTATTTTGGCATCTTGACTAATGCTGCTGATGGCTTTGGCTCTGCACTCTGCAATTGTGGGGTGTGGAATGAATATGCATAAGCCAGCATCTCCAGACAAGAGCAGGATCTGGGCATGGACTGGGCATGTCTGTGGTTAGACTTAAAATAGTCTGCGGTGACGCTGGTATTCTATAACTATGACCTGGACATGGATGAAACTAAAATGATATCCTGCCACTCTTGGCACGTATCTGACATCAGTGGAAGACTAGCCCATTTTCCCTCAGAGGACAGGAGCTTGGCTTCCTGCTAAACAGCAGCACAATAATCATGAAGATGTTATCATTTACATATCTGGCAGACACTCACTTACTAACTCAATCACATTCGGTGACCGTTTTATCCTCGTTGTGGTTGTGGCGGATTCCTAGCCACACTGGGACCTCTGGGTGTGAGGTGGAAATAGTATGTTGCTGAAGGAAATGTGGCATCATACCTATAGAAAGTAACAGATTTTGAATTAGAAATGTAATTGCCTATTCGCCTTTAAATTGGTTTGACCAATAACTGGCCCCACATCATTACTATTATTATATCAATGATTTGATAACTGTGATATAATGCACTGTGCAAACCTAATAGTTTAATCAAGTAATGAATAGTTATAAGATTGTAGAGTCCCATCAAACATCACTGCATCCAAATGAGAGAAGAGTGAACAGCATTAACTAAGCATTACATTTTATACTCACTGGCACAACAGTGGTTGAGTAGCAGCAGCATCTCCACTGATCAGTAGCTTTCTGGCAAAGCAAGCCATAACACAAATCAACCTTTGGGAATGCATATATTTTCAGCATCCTCCCGATGATTTCATAGCACCTTGCTTTATGTGTTGAATTATGCAAGATGCCACTTTAGCATATATACAGGTCTTCTACAGTCTATATTTCACTACTCCTTTATTCAGTAATAAAATAAAGTGCAGGTATGCAAACATGAAGCTTGCCATGTGTTTGGTTGAGAATTTGTTTTTTTCCCCTTTTGTTTGAATTAATCATGTATTGGAGATCAGAAATGTGTGCTATACTGGTCCTGTATAATGAGGTCTGGGTTTACTAAGGTTTTTTTTGTTCTTTTAGACATGGCCTATGATTTCATTTTATTAAAGAGGAGGAAAAAAGAAGGTGGAACATGCCTGGTAGGTGAGGGAGGAAAATGCAATGGTATAAACATCTTCTTTGATGCGTGATTGTGATGATGTTGCCTCCACCTTAGCCCATAGCTGTGCAGTTTTAGTTGCATGTCTATGCTTGTATTGATGTCCACATATCCTGGCATCAACTGTATTTCTATTGTTTATATATGTCGCTCGTTCAAGTCAAACCGGACTTTTGACCGTTGCAAAATAAAAGAACAGTTCTTAGAGTATCTCAAAATGTGCAACTGGAATCTACCTAATAAACGCGATCTTACACCTTCATTCCGCACACTTCACAGTAACAAGGAAAATTTTTTGTTAATTCCAAATGGCGCTGGAGAGCCGTGACTAATGTGGGAGCACTAAGTACCTCTCCCCTCTGAGAGCGCTCAGCCAATCAGCTCTCTCTAGACCTCCGGCTGCGAGAGGTTACAGCATCATTCAGGAATCGAACTTGCAATCTCTGGATGATAAAGTTTACCATTGCGCCACTCAGAGGCTAACGTACAGCCTTTTTTAACCATTCAAATGTTTTACTGCAGCTACAGTAAGAGTTCATCGCACTTGTGTAAAAGTCTTCTGTAAATGTCTATCAGGTTTGATGCCTTCATTCACAAAAATTTTTTGTCAGTCCCAGTTTGACTTGAACGCCTATTGTACATATCTTTATATGCAGGAAACAATTTAAATGTTACAGCTTAGAGTATGATTAAAGTTTAGGCTCAAGATTATTTTTACAGTGTGTGTGTGTGTGTGTGTGTGTGTGTGTGTGTGTGTGTGTGTGTGTGTGTACCTGGGCCATTGCCAGTGACTAAGCATCATGTACTGTACAATCCACTCTCCTGTTATTATCCCTTTCACTATCTTTGTATCTCTATACCGTAATGAAGCCTTCAGCGCTGCACCTGGTCAGTTCACTCCTCCTCAGCACTTACACAGTCTGCATCTTCACTCACACCTGTTTCAGCTTCACCCATGTTCTGCTCTTTCACAGGTCACACTCTTCCATGCTACATTTAGAAAGGGTGTTAATCTTCATGTTTTATAGCGTGCACAGGTGAGTCAGCATGTAAGAATACTTTGAAATGGCTCACGAACACAAAATGTAATGTGCTCAAACATGTAACATGAACACATATCACGGCAGATACTGAAAGGGTTCTAGTGCTAGTCTAGGCCTGCACCAGATCTAACCTACATTTAGTGCAATCAGATCCCTGACATACAGTAGGTACGAGGATAAAACACTCTGGAATTAGTAGCGCTTTATACAGCCAGTTAACAAATCCTTCGTTGGCTTCATAACACACACTCAGATGTGGCAGATTTGTTCGGAAGATTATTTTCTCCTTTGAGACGCAGACAAATGGCATAACATACTTGTTTTTGGAGGAATGAGAAGCTAAACATAAGTGAAACTGTTGACAGAACCATTGGACAGAACAAGGAGGCCATTTAGCACGCAATACAGTACATCTATGCAAGGTGGATTAAGACATTATACATTATTATTATTATACATTATTATACATACATATTATATGTATTTATTTGAACAAAACAAAAACAATACATGGTATTCATATATTAATCTTCTATACCGCTTATTCTGGAGCCTACCCCAGGATACTTAGGTGATAATCCATCACCTTACACACAATTTAAGAACACCAGTTAACCTAATCCGCCTTTGGACTGTGAGAGGAAAACAGAGTACCCAGAGTAAACCCACTAAGAACAGGGAAGTGGGAATCAAACCCTCAACCCTAGAGTTGACCACTACACCACCGTGCCACCTGTCCAATATGTGTCATGTTTAAATATAACCTCAAGCTAAATTAAACACACACACACACACACACACACACATACACTCCACTTGAATACTTTACTCCCCTTGAAGCGAGGGAACTAATTTCACTCATCTCTTCTTCAAAATCGTCAACCTGTATATTAGATCCTATACCGACACATTTTCTCAAACAGATAGTACCAGCAATAATAGAACCCCTGTTTAAAGTAATTAACTGTTCACTCAGTAGTGGGTATGTCCCCAAATCCTTTAAATTAGCCGTTATTAAACCGCTAATCAAGAAACCTGACCTTGACCCCAGTCAGCTTTCTAATTACAGGCCGATATCAAACCTTCCCTTTATCTCCAAGATTCTGGAAAGTAGGTAGTATCACAGCAGCTATGTTCACATCTACACAGAAATAGCATAAATTAACTGTATCAGTCAGGATTTAGGCCTCATCACAGCACAGAGACAGCACTTGTTAAAGTAGTAAACAACCTCCTATTGACCTCTGATCAGGTTTGCGTCACTATACTTGTGTTACTGGACCTCAGTGCAGCTTTTGACACCACTGATCATAGTATTCTCCTTCACAGATTAGAAAAGGTAGTAGGAATTAAGGGAACTGCCCTCTTGTGGCTCAGATCCTATTTGACTGATCGTTATCAGTTTGTAGATTTAGATGGTGACCATTCCTCATGTTCTCAAGTGGAGTTTGGTGTTCCACAGGGTTCAGTTTTAGGCCCACTGCTTTTTTCCCTTTACATGCTTCCTCTGGGCAACATAATTCATAAACATGGTATTAGTTTTCATTGTTATGCTGATGACACACAATTATATGTCTCAGCAAAACCAGATGAGAAAAAACCAGTTTGCTAAAATTGAGCAGTGTGTGCAGGACATAAGAGATTGGATGTTAATTAATATTCTTCTGCTTAATCCTGATAAGACAGAAGTTCTGGTCAATAGGACCACAAGTAGCTAGAAGTAAGCTTTCTGATCACACTGTAACTTTAGATGGCCTTTCTGTTCCATCAAATGCAACAGTAAAAGACCTTGGCGTGATTATAGATTCCAGCCTTTCGTTTGAAGCACATGTAGATAATATCACCAGGATAGCTTTCTTTCACCTTAGAAATATTGCCAAGATAAGAAACATATTGTCACTAAATAATGCAGAAAAACTAGTTCATGCCTTTATCACCTCTAGGTTGGACTATTGCAACTAGGTGTATAAACAAGTTTCAGTTAGTACAGAATGCAGCAGCGAGAGTCCTCACTAAAACCAGAAGATACGAGCACATCACCCCTATCTTATCTACACTGCATTGGCTCCCTGTGAAATTTCGCATCGATTTTAAGATACTACTTTTGACATTTAAAGCACTAAATGGTCCCGCGCCACAGTATTTGAGTGAACTGCTAGTGTCTTACGATCCGCCACGCCTACTTCGATCAAAGAATGCAGGCTGCCTGTCAGTACCACGTATTATTAAAACTACAGCAGGGGGCAGAGCTTTTTCTTACAAAGGCCCAAAGTTATGGAATAGTCTTCCTATTAATGTTCGGGACTCAGACACAGTCTCAGTGTTTAAGTCTAGGCTAAAAACCTATTTATTTAGCCAAGCATTTTTGTAAATAGATTAACCTTAGGTAAAGGAGCAGATCTGGGGGACTCATGGACATAGAGTATTCTGGTGAACTGGTATGTTTAGATGCTGTCCTCCCCACTCTCGTTGATCACTCAGGTTTGTTGACGGTGAGGTGATTGGTTGCTTTACATGTCTGTGTTTCCTTCTGGCTCTCCCTTTTAGTTATGCTGTTATAGTTAGTCCTGCCGGAGTCCCTGCTTGCACTTTGCACTAAATATACATTCACCTTATACATGTTGACTGTGACCATACCTAACTGCCATCTCTCCTTATTTTCTGTTCTCTCCTCTTCTGCTCTCCTCTCTCTCTCTCCCTCTCTCCCTTCCCTCTCTCTGTCTCTCTGTCTGTCACGGCTGGCTGAGAGAGTGAACCCAATAGCAGAAAAACAGGCACCTTTTAATTTTAATTTTATTTACACACAGGAACCTTGGTAAGCAGGTGCAGCAGGAGCAGAGGACAGAAGCAGTGCGTGTGTGTGGGAAACAGAGAATGCCTGGAGTGAATTGGGAAGTCCCTAGTGGTGACGCTGGAGGCGGGGCTATGACGCGAGGGAATCTCCACTATCCCGGAACACGGGCGAATCTGACTGGTGTCTCTTGCTGTAAATCCGCTTCGCATGCAGAGGATGTTAATAGTAGCGACTTAATCTTCACAGAGAGAATGGAGGTCAGCACGCACTTGAGCTTTCTCTCTGAAGTCCGCGAATGCGGAAGTGCTCGACGCGGAAGTCCTTATGCACGGAAAATGACAGTCGCGTTAAGGGGAATGGGGCAGTGAAGGATTACTGTATTGTTTTATCCTGCGTGATCGGTAACCAGGAATCCGGAATTCAGTGGGCAAGAGACCAAAGGCTTGGGATCTGGGAGACATGAAACGAGGGGTTTATCCGACGCATTGTGGAGGGAAGACGAAGTCTCACAGTGCAGGGGTTGATGACTTTAACAATTGTGAATGGGCCGAGGAACCTGGGGGACAGTTTGCGCGAGATGGTCTTGAGGGGGATATTACGAGCGAACAACATGACCCTTTGGCCCACTCGATACAGCGGAGGCCTGGAACGACGCCGGTCAGCTTGTCGTTTGAAGGCTGAGACGGTCTGGCGAATCTTCGACCTTGCATTTACCCAAGTTCTCCGGCATCGACGAACGAAAACTTGAGCAGAAGGGACCGAGACCTCCTCCTCCTGAGAGGGGAACAGGGGAGGCTGGTACCCGAGACAACACTGAAAAGGTGAGAGGCCAGTGGCCAATGTGGGCAAGAAGTTGTGAGCGTATTCGATCCATGGGAGCATCCGACTCCAGGAACAGGGCTCCTTCGAGGTCATACACCGGATGGCTGTTTCTAGATCCTGGTTGGCTTGCTCCGTCTGACCGTTAGTCTGTGGGTGATATCCCAAAGATAGACTAGGCGTAGCACCAATTAATTTACAGAAGGCAGACCAGAACTGTGCAGCAAACTGGGGCCCACGGTCCGACACAATGTCCGTCGGGAGTCCATGTAGCCGGAAAACATGAGTGATTAGCAGTTCAGCAGTCTCTTTAGTGGTAGGGAGACTAGACGGGAACGAAGTGAGCCGCCTTGGAAAAACGGTCCACAACCGTGAGGACGCAGGTGTGACCTTCTGAGTCTGGAAGTCCGGTGACAAAATCTAGAGCTATGTGAGACCAGGGTCGGTGTGGGACAGGGAGAGGTCTGAGATAACCAGCAGGTGGCTTATTACTGGTTTTATTTCTAGTGCAGACATCGCAGGCACTCACAAAACGGCGGGTGTCGTCCCTCATGGTGGACCACCAGAATCGTTGCTGGATAAGGGCTAGTGTGCGTGCCGCCCCTGGGTGACAGGCCAGCCTTGAGCCATGCCCCCATTCCAGGACACAAGGTCGTTCTGCCTCCGGGACAAAGAGTTTGCCTGTAGGTGTTTCTGGAGGACCAGGTTCCTGGTTGAGCGCCATCCTGACCCGTGACTCGATGTCCAGTAGTGCTGCTCCTACCAGACATTGAGGGGGCAAAATGGTGGCCTCGGATGCTTGATCATGAGCTGTGGAAAACTGGCGGTTTGGTATTCTTTGAACCTGGGCGATAGGACAGGGAGAAATTAAAACGAGAAAAGAATAGGGACTACCTCGCTTGTCGGGAGTTGAGTCGTTTGGCTGTCCTGAGATACTCTAGGTTCTTGTGGTCCATCCAGACCAGGAACGGGATCTCTGTCCCCTCTAGCCAATGCCTCCACTCCTCTAACGCCAGTTTTACTGCCAGTAGCTCTCGATCCCCTATGCTGTAGTTCCTTTCTGTGGGCGAGAGTCGGTGAGAGAAAAAACAGCAAGGGTGCAGCTTATTATCCTTAGGTGACCTTTGCGATAATACTGCTCCTACTCCAGAATCTGAGGCATCTACCTCAACAATGAACTGAAGCGAAGGATTAGGCTGTTGTAGAATAGGGGCCGAGGTAAATCGTGGCTTTAGTTCCCGAAATGCCCTGGCTGCTTGTTCCGTCCATGCGAATGGGCTTTTTATCGAGGTCATGGAGGTGAGTGGCATGGCTACCAAACTATAGTTATGGATAAATCGCCTGTAAAAATTGGCGAAGCCCAAGAAAAGCTGGAGGTCCTTACGGGTGGTTGGAACGGCCCAATCAGTAACTGCTCGAAGCTTGGCGGGGTCCATCTGGTTCTTCGAAGAAGCAATAATGAAACCCAAAAATGAGACTGTGTTGCGATGAAATTCGCATTTCTCAGCTTTGACAAAGAGCTGATTCTCAAGAAGCCTCTGAAGTACCTGGCGAACATGTTTTGTGTGTTCCTCTAAGGAACGTGAGAAAATGAGAATGTCATCTAGATAGACAAAGGCAAATACATTGATGAAGTCCCTAAGAACGTCGTTGACCAGAGCTTGGAAGACTGCCGGTGCGTTAGCCAACCCGAAAGGCATGACCAAATACTCGTAATGACCGGACGGGGTGTTGAAGGCGGTTTTCCACTCGTCTCCTTCCCTGATCCTAACTAGGTGGTAAGCACTGCGGAGATCCAACTTGGTGAAGACTTGGGCTCCCCGCAGGAGGTAGAAGGCTGTGGACATCAGGGCCAATGGATAGCGATTCTTGATTCTTGATGGTAATGTCATTAAGTCCTCTGTAATGAAACTTGTGACACTGTCGAGCCATACATGTCACTCCTGAGTTGCCAGTGATCCAGACCCCTCTGCCCTCTGGACCCATCTAACCCATCCAGGAGTCCTGCTTCTGGTTGGAGATCTCGTCGCATGGATGCCCCGTGTGGTCTGCCTGGATTCGTGTGGTGGCTGGGGATGGTTTCCATGAAGACTGTCCTGTCATCGATTGATGCTCTGGGGACCTGTGACTTCAGTTGTTCAGGACAGGACTGGAATCTCCTACAGTCTACCTGAGCCTCCAGGAACAAACTGGACTCCTTTTAATTTAATTTAAGCACATCTCCTGTTATACTGAACTTCCAGTACACATTATTATGCTGATCAATCCCTGCTATCCGTTATCACCCAGATGAGGATAGGTTCCCTGTTGAGTCTGGTTCCTCTCAAGGTTTCTTCCTATTACCATCTCAGGGAGTTTTTCCTTGCCACCGTCGACCTCAGCTTGTTCATCAGGGACAATCTTTTTTTTCATACACATACATTTTTTTTCATAATTTTGATTCATACACATTGCATACAAACTTACTTCTTTTATTGTGTCAAGCTGCTTTGCGACAATGTCAATTTTTAAAAGCGCTATATAAATAAAATTGACTTGACTTGACACACACACACACACAAAACCACAAACATTAAAAAAAAAACTCTAGAGATTTGAAAATTTCACATTCACTTTTCTGTTATTGAACTTTTTTGACATGGTGTACAATGGAAAGTACATTATAGACACAGTGTCTGCATTTGCACGTTGCCTTTGTTTGTGGAAATGTATTTAGTTTTTGCTTTAAACTATAGTGAAAAACACGAAATTAGTAACCATTTTATTAAATGTCTAGTCTGCTGATCTTCCACACGCATGGAGCAGCATGAATCCTGCCCCAATGTGCATCTATTAGGACTCGTTGCAGTTCTCTTGCTGGAGTTTTAAGAACTAACGTACATGGAGTTAAATGATGATGAGCTGATGAGCCTTATTGCCCTACAATCGTGCAATATCCCAAAAGACTCACTCACTCTCCGTCTATACTGCTTAACCATTTATACAGGGTTCCGGGGGGGGGGGGGTTTGGTCGTAGAGCCTATCCCAGGAGACTTACAGTAGGGCATGAGGGGAACACCATAGACAGGGTGCCAGTCCATCACAGTGCACACACACATGCACTTATTCAAACACTACAGGCAATTTGGGAACACTAATTAGCCTAAATCTGCATGTCTTTGGACTGTGGGAAGAAATCCACCAAGCACAGGGAGAGCATTTGAACGCCATGCAGACAGACCGGAGGTGTGTGAAGTGTCAGTTCAATCACTGATCATTCAAATGTTATTCAAATATCTCAATATATTTTTTTTCAATATAATTTCAATATAATATTTCAAACCAATATAAAATGAATAGACTAACATTAGTTGAAATCATCTAGTGTTTGTCTGAGATGTGAATTTCCTTCAGTCTTTGTCCCATCTATAGCTTCTGAACTTTGACACAAGCAGGAATGAATCTTTGTTGTGGTGTCGCTAGAAAAACAATAAGAAAACAGTAATCCCCCGCCCCCCCTCGCCCTCCTCCCAGCAAAGATCTCACAGAAAATCCTCTTGATTCAGTTCTGTCGTAGAGTACAGTCATGCAGCCGACTCCCACTCCTTTTTTTTATTCATTAGAAAAACATCACCTCTGGGCTCTTGTTGCTTTCATTCGATGCTTGTCTTAAGTGTTTTATGTTCTGCTTCTGCCGAGACAAAGGTGACTCTAAGTATGAGGGGTGAAATGCTAGCGGTACATTCATTGAGAGAAAATTTAATCCCCTAGGCTGTTTTCTTGGGGCCCCTGTAACGTACCATATGTGCGCCCTTTTAGAAAGTAGGTCAAAAAGCAGTATAAAAACTTGCACAGTGTTTCCTGATTTTGTGTGTGTGTGAGTGTGTGTATGTGTGAGTGTGTGCGTGTGTGTGTGTTCATGCTTCACCCCTGAGAGAGTTAGACCTGATATTGGGGAAAGGCAGTTTAGAGCCTGTCAGCAGGTCAGGAATGCACTGATGCAGAGCCGACAGGATCAGATGCCTCAAAGCAGAGAGGAATTAAAACAAAAATGGAGGGAATGAAAGGGGGAGAAAATTGAATGAGCAGGGGGGGGGGATGATAGAAAACAGAGCATTCCTCTTTAATGAAGTCAAGCAGCAGCAACAGATCTGAGTGAGTCAATCCGAGTGCTTCCAAAGCACCTTGAACATGATAAAGACAGACCAGCATGGACCAGCTCTTATTTATGGAACTGCCTACCCCTTATACCCCCCTCACCTCCCCTTCATTTACTTTCTCTCCCACCAGGATCTAGTGAAAGAGAAATAAGGACTGGTTTGAATTACTGTCAAAGCATTAGAACATATGGCCAAGTTCTGGAGCCCTCAAATAAACCTAATTTTAGCCGAAGACCTTTCCGGGGTAGTGGTGAGAGGCTTTGTCTCTACATTCCTCCTTGTACTGAAAACAGGTAGTACCTTCACGTTTCAGTGCACTGTGTTTATATACAGTATATACTTCCCTCTTTATTATAATGCTATGAGTCTGGTCTTGTATTTTTGGTGTTTTCCCTGCAAAAGCACACCTACCAGATCTTTACTCTGCCAACCTGTGCTAAAAGTGCTAAAATAAGAAGAAATGTAAACCATGTGCAAAGTAGGAATACCCCAGGACTGAGCCAGGGGACGCCTGGTTTGTCTTGAAATCACTTAATTGTTGATTGAAATGAAAATTTGAGGGAAAATATATTTTACTTGCTTTAATTCTGAACCGCCAAATCAAATTTCTTGCCAAGTATTAATAGCAAAGTGGCTTTCGAGGCATTATTTCATGTAGACAATAAAAGCTACATGCTAAGTCAAGCTCATCCTCCAACTGAATCAACGACGCTTGTCATTTGGTTTGTGTTAATTTTGTTCTTACTGTCAGTATCTGTATAACATGGGATTTCATCAAGGGGCACCATCGATGAATTCATTCATTCATCTTCGGGGTGGGTGAACATGAACTAGGCAATATTACTACTGTATGATATATGGCCGGGACAACATTGGCGACCTTATTTTCATGCGGGATGGTGTACCACCTCATTTTGCTCTTACTGTGCGTGTATGGTTAGTCCTGGCATTTTCCAGGAAGTTGGCTGGGCTGACACAGGACCTCATGAATGGCCTCCAAGAAGTACATGTCTCACTCCATGTGATTTTTTCCTGTGGGGCTACACAAAGGAGGAGGTGTACAGGACAAAGCCTCGCACACTGGAGGAGACGGAGGCACAGATTCAGGAGGTTTTCAGCAATATCACAAATGACTTCCTTCAGAAGACTTTCCATCCTGGCCGCTTGAGGAAACTCTTTGAGCCACCTTTGCCTATGTTGAATTTTTAAAGATTTGCTTTCATTTTCCTGTGTAATAGAATACATGTACAATTAGTTTCATTAAATTTGTTTTAGAAATATGGCTCGCCCTATCATCCAGAGATCGCGAGTTCGATTCCCGGGTGATGCTGTAACCTCTCGCAGCCGGAGGTCTAGAGAGAGCTGATTCGCCGAGGTTTCTCAGAGGGGAGGAATGAGAGGTACTTAGTGCTCCCACATTAATCACAGCTCTACAGCCAATCAGGGGCGTCTGTGAGCTCACGCAAGTAGAAGAAGCGAATAGCGCTGTCCTCTAAGTGTGTTACACCGTTCCCAATGGTGCGTGAGCGAGCAGCTAGAAAAAATGCGGTCGGTTGCACCACCTGGTTCAGAGGAAACACGTGATAGTCTTCGGTCCTCCCGGCTGAGTGGTAGTAGTAGCCTTAATGTGGGAGCCCCCTAGTGATGGGGAGGAATTGGACACGACTAAATTAGGGAGAAAACACAGGGTGCCAATACATCATGGTACACACAAGACAATATATAGTATGAGTGTATAAAGAATATGAGGAATTGGCCAAATGCTGTGAATTGAAGTACACCTGGTGATGTCAGTGGTCTTAATGATCTTATCATTAATAAGTGATTACCTACTATAAAATAAAGTGCAGCTCTGTAACGTTGATTGGTAAAGAATCCTGCAGAAATTGTTTCACAGACATATAGCTCCATTACAGGACTTCAGTCACCTAAATGTTGGGGAATATCCCAGTCAGACAGTGGGCCTTACAGTAAGAACCTGTCCTCAATCAGGGTCAAGCATACTGTCTTCATTCATTAGGGTGGGTTGATAAGAAGATCTGCAGCGGAGAAGCTTTTGTTTTTGCTACAGAACAGACAAAAAAAATGTTCTCTCCATCTCAGCTGTTTATTATTTTTAGAAATGGAGAAGGCTGAAGCGGGTAGGTAGAACTGAGGGAGGTTGAGGAGCCCCTGGAATGCATTAAAATTCTGTCACTCTGCCCTGCTAAAAACATACAAGTGCACAGTGTCTCACCGCAAAAGAGCTCTTTGTCTGTTCCCTGTTAACTTTATATTGGTATCTCCCTGCCTGGCTCAATTCAAAATCACTTATATAAATGACATCAGTACTTTAATAAAAATGTATTGATCTTTTTACAATTAGGTCTGTTGGGGGGGAAATGCACAGATTGGTGTAAAAAAATGTACATAATTGAACAGAGCATCTAAAAACCTCATTACAATATTTTGGTAAGAATTAAACACATGACAGGAAGGTTTATCAATGTACAGGGAACATAATTTGTTCATAATTTGCACATAATTTTAAAATAGCCACGATATCATGTGGTGAAAAAAAAGCAGTAGAATTTGTAGAATGAAGAGATGATTAAGAAGCTTTCTTGACAATATCATAGCCATCATTGTTTAGCATGGTGGCACCAGCTAAGCACTGGCACCTCTGAGCTTATGCATGTGGAAGAAGGCAGATAGCTTTTTCCCTCCAAATATTGTATGCTGCTGTATGATGCAGTACAAGCAGCAGTTAGAAAAGATTCAGTTGGCTGATTTCACGTGTCTCAAAGGAAGCACACGTTAACCTTTACCCTCCCTGGTTGGTAGCTGCAATCTGATATGTGTGTATGTGTGTGTGTGTGTGTGTGTGTGTGTCTGTGTGTGTGCGTGTGTGGGTGGAAATTGGCAAGTGACCAAATTTTGGGAAACAGTAGGGGCCCCTTTTCAAAAATGTATAGACATGCTTCTCCATCTTTTCCAGGAGTCTTATGGTATTTTTTGGATCTGCTTTTAAGCATTTACTGTTCAATAAAATATAATGATCAGTGATCGAACATCTCGATTCAAGTCACACAGCAAACAGGTTAAAAAAGATATATCGAGTGTTTGTTGAGGATCAAGACATTTTAGTTAAAACCGGATTCACTGATTAATGCTTATAACGTGCAAGCGGGATAACATTTCCATTTCCAAAGTGACTCACTCATAAAGTTTTTTACTAGATTAAAACCTACTTTCCTCCAAACTACTGCAAAATCTTAATCACTGCACTTTTGTTCTCTTATGAATTCAGAGCTTTGTGTCTTCATCTATGCCAAACGCAAATCAGTCCAGTGCAGCCACTGTATGTTCTGCAGCACTTGCACAATCCCAACCCAATGGCTTTGATGTGGTTCTTTAGGCCGACTGGCCGGCAGTCCTTGATCAGCGATGATTGCTGGCGTCTAATTGTGCTTGTGATTTACTGTTGCTGCTCGCCTCGTGCTCACTTTTAAGCCAGACATCTTCCCCTTTAACCCACACCTGTGCTTGGGCCTTTTCAACAGCCCACAGGCCTGCTTTCAGTACTAATCACAGCCACATTCTCTTAGCATGAGTATTTTACTAGAGCTCTCATCACTGTTGTTCAGATGAAATGATTCACGCACGGTGTAGGCTTAGGTTTATGTGTAGGTGGAGTGAGGCATTAAATTCATGCTGGGTACAAGAAAATTTTCTGCTTAGGTTTATATAGAATGCATGAAAGCAGGTATGTCGTATTGTCTAAAAGGCTTTGATGTTCTTTACTGTGGTGGTATCAAGTGCTAAATGCAGCAGGTGTGAAATAGCCACCGGAACACAGTAGAAAGCTGATATAGTGGAACGGTATAATAAGTGACATTTAAATCACATTTGTCAGAGGTGTCGGTTATGAGTAATTTTTCTTTAGTCATAATGCCCTTTGCAAACCTTGTCAGAATCTTTATACTCTTTAACATGATATTCAACAGGCTACATTATATATGACCAAAAGTAATCGGGCACCAGGCCATGATAACCATAAGTGTTCTGCCATTTTCCATTTCCACTTTTATGGACTGGCCATGACAAGGTGTGGTCCTGGCTGTGTGGCATGGAGCATCATTGTGTTGGAAAATACAATCCTCAGAATGGATTTTCCAGCACAATGTTGGCGAACATTTTCAGAAGCAAATGGTCTGCCAGGCTTATCGTGCCTTGACTCACATATCCTACACAAAGACAAAGATTCCAGCCTTGCTGAAGCACCCCCCAGGTATCACATTTCACATTTCAGTTGCTGGGAGACACTGTGGCTTTTCCATTTGGTCTTTCCAGGTCTCCATCCTGCCATAAGACAACCAGGTGTTAGCAAAAACTGAAAACCGGACTCATCAGAAAAGATGACCTTACTCCTGTTCTCTGCAGTCCAGTCCAATGGTCTTCTGCGAACGTCAGCCTGGCTCTTCTTTGCATCTCATTGAAGAAGGACTTTTTGTCTGTCTTGACATGACTTGAGCCCCGCCTCTAGAAGTCTGTTTCGAACTGTCCTCGCTGTGCACTTCAACCCAGCTTCAGCTTGTCATTGTGTTTGAAAATCATTTGATGTCGCCACAGTTGTTGAGTGACATTCGGCCGAGTTTGCGGTCATCCCTGTCAGTAGAGATTCACTTTCACCATCTGCCAGGCTGGAGCTGTGTTGTCCCCAGTGTCTGCTGCTTGACCTTGTTGTTGTGTACTGCTGTCTTGGTAATTAAAAAAATAAAAGTGACCTGATGGAAAGGCAGAATTGAACCCTTCTTTTCCTTACTTGAAAATTATCTTTTGAACTCTTTTGGCATGGACAAAATTTCAATTACATGTGATGACGTACCAGCTCTTTTTTTACCATCCAGTTGGTCACACTGCAAGAGGAGAGAGATGATCACAGCAGCGGTTCTTATGCTTTTCCTCATTAAATAAGATTTGATTCAGGTGATCACCCAATCAGCGCCTCATAAAACAAAATGAGATGAGCTTGTGTTGGAATACAAGACACTAAAATGGAATGGTTGCCGTACTTGTAGAGATGCTGATTTAAGGGGGGAAAAAACTGTAGTGATCGTTTTATTTTTAGATATGAGAGAGCTGTGTGTGTGTTGATGCTACCTCAGAGAGAATATAAAAATGAGAAGAAACTGGAGCTGGAGTCGCATTCAATTGCTTCAATTAGAGCAGACAGAACATGTACCTTGGCAGCGTGATTCAGTTGCTCTCGGTTGTACATAAAGGCACTAAAACCTAATGTGACCTTTGCCTAATGTTTATATCAATGCCATACACATTGACCTAGTTAAACTTGATTGCAACAATCAACATTAAGTACTGTACATAAACGAGATTGCAGTTGTTAACCAGGCAAATGTTGCGATACTGAGGTCATGTTTTTTTGCTAACTATTTCCTTGTGATACACATCTTTTTTTTTTCTTTGTTTAGTTGCATCTACATCTTGATAAAGTTCAGTATGAAGTTGCTCCAGTATCGTCTAAACAAAACTACTTTGGATAATTAAAAGTGAAACTCATTGTCTCGTTGTTTGTGCTGTTACACCACCTCAAAGTCATTAAAGCTAAGCAAGGATTTATTTTATATTCTGTGATTAACAGAAACAGGCTTTGGAAAGGTGCTGAATGATAAACTTAGAAAAACACTCAGAAACAGGCATGTGCTGTGTTATTGGCACATCATAAGATGAACGACAAATCTATGATGTAATAAATGACATAATTAGTCTTTAACACCTGATTATTTAAGTGTGTTTGATTTATAATGTTCTTTTTGTTTTTTTTTTCCATTTTTTCCTAAAATACCATAAATGATTTCTAGGCTAGGGATTCGGAGTGACTGGTGGTCACTGGAAACACTGTCTCTGTTTTAGTCCTTTTTTGTATCACTCTTAGTGATAATGTTAAATGCACAGTACAGTAAATGCTTCTTCAGTGCAATTTCTACTTATTACCATAGTTAAATTAGATAATGGGATCAGGAGGCTAATGTGATTGTTTCAACCAGCAAAAAAAAAACCAAAAAAAAAAAAAAACAAGGCAGGCAGTGTAAGTCTGCAAACCATTTCAACACTGACAGAGCCAAATAAACGGGCTATTTCTTTAATACAGACCAGAACTGGCCCAGCGCTTCAAACGGTTCAGAGTCAGCAAACTAGCAGCCCTCCTTCTGAGACCTTCGAAAATAAATCCCCAGTCACTTTTAAACAAATGAAAAAGAAAACGCGAGCATTCTTGGCTTATGTGAGGCAAAGCTATGTTTCTGATTGACTAAATTGATATGTAGTGACTATCTGCAGGCAAGGAGGGCATTTTTAAAAGAGCAGAGAGTAAATGGATTCTATTTTTACGCAAGATGAGGGTAAAAAAAACTCACTCTGCGGTAAAGGCTACATGGTTTACGAATGTGTAAATAAATGCTAGCAGAAGTCAGGTTAAGCTATTTATGCTCACACACAATGTTCAGATATTTATCCTAAATTGTTAATTTGTTGAAAAACTGTATTCAGTCCAAAGGTCTTTTCAGTGGTCCTTATCCTAAAGAATTGTAGATTTAATCATTTAAATCGTATTTGGAAACTTTCCTCAGTAGGAAGCCATTAGGTTTATGTTCTACATACAACATTACAGTGTGGATTTATCCTTTTGTCACTAAGAAAATAGTATAAATGGCATGCAGGTACTGCATTACTGATGTACATATCTTTGGAAACATGGGGAATTTTGTCGACATGAATCCAATGGAATCACTATTGTTCATTTTAACATGCATTTCATAATAAAATCTCATGTCCAGAGATAGCAAGACTTGCTTTCAAAGTCTTTCTTCAACATTCTCTTAAATTCACACAGGGACTCTTTCAGGGAAATAAATGAACAATTACTCGTACTTACTCTTTAATTACACTTAAATAGAATTCGATTCGATTAGAGTAGACTACTCATTAGTCATAAATTAGACGAGAACCCGCCCAAGCTAAATGTAAATGCAATAAACAAGTTACTGAACAAATAACTAATTCACAATATTTTCCCACAGTTGCCTAATGCATTATATTCCAGCACTAATAATAAATCTTCTGCGTAGTCCTGTGTAAATGCCTTTTAGTAAGTTTCTGCTTAAACACAATTGTACTATGTAACAAGACATTTTAGCAAGTAAAAGTCCTTTAGTAATTTACAGTAGAGGAAAGGAGGGCCGGTTGGCAGACCCCTCGTGGTGAGAATACGGGGAGAAGGAGTTGCGAGGTCATCACTTTTTGTGCACATGACTTGTTGATTCCAGGAAGGCAGCTATTTTACATGTCTGCATAATAATAATTCAGTGCAGCAAGAAAAAATGGTTTGTGCTTACAATGTACAGTTCATTTATATGTTACAAGGAAAGAAAATATATTGAGTTTAATGGTGCTATGTGTGAAAGCATGTGCCTTGAGTTGCTGTACTGCAATTTGGAAAATATGGGCCAAAGGTGGGCTGGGGGAGGTTGGCACATTGATGGGTCTGGTTGTCACACTGTGCCATCACTGCTCCAGATCATAGAAATGCATGATTATGTTTCATAACATATCATCACATATTGAGCTCAAATGTAGACCACTATGCTTAATAAACATGCCCAGTATAAGTATTATTATTGACATTTAACACAATTATACTGCTCCTTTTTTCAAATGGTTGGCAATTACATGCTTAGAAGTGACCAAACTTCATACTCAAAGGAGGCTTTTGCTGCAGAAAATGGTCTTCCATATTACACATTAGCAATTTAAATTCCAGTTATGGAAAAAAAATAATTATGGTGACAAACAGCTGCAGTTGCATACTGCTTGGACCTCTGACCGTGTTGTCGATTTTGCATAGTAGAAGTGTGAAATAAATGGAGTTCCAGTTTTGCATTATTGCCCTCAACCCCCCCCCCCCCCCCCCCCCCATTTCCCCTATGTATTAAAAAATGATTTCCAGACATTTATATTCAATTTTTTTTTCTAGTCAGATAACTCGGCATCTTTCTGCATTAAAAAAATCGTAATATTGAAAGCATATTAATCACTATAAGAAGTAAATTTGGATTGCTTGATTTTAGTAAAAATGTTTAGAAATGACCTCAGCTATATTGAAGTGCTAGTTGCTGAGTTCCTATGTGCACACAGAGTGTAAAAGTATTTACATGTGACCAAGCTAACCTCAGTATTGCTTTCTGACTGAGCACATGCATACACACACCTACAGTATGTACAAGCACAAATCCAACTATATGTTAAGTGCTGTTTACACATGCATGGGAGCACAATCCCAAGTGCCTGTTACATTCGTCATGCATGTGTGAGTGTGTGGGCATGATGGAAATGCTACGACTCTACTGTTTGCCCTCACGCTCTCTTTGTCCTCCTTGTTGTATAGCGTTTCAGAGACAATGGCAGAGAGAGTGTGTGTGCTGGGGCTGGTGAAAGAGCAGACCACCTGAGTAAACGGGAGTTGTCTGCTCAGCCCTCCACACAGATTTATGGGCTGTTTCCTCTGGGCTGAAAGGTCAGATCTGAAGCAGGCAGCCGAGACACAACTTCTCACGACATTGTGTAGATGTGTGTGTGTGTGTGTGTGTGTGTGTGTGTGTGTGTGTGTGTGTGTGTGTGTGTGTGTGTGTGTGTGTGTGTGTGTGTGTGTGTGTGTGTGTGTGAGAGAGAGAGAGAGACAGTCGAACTTGTGAGTGACAGTGGACTGATCCAGTCATGAGCTCTGGTCACATGACAGCTGTGTATCATATTTCTGAGGTGTTAAGGTCAGCTATGATATATTCATCGGGTGACAAAGTGCATACATAAACTGTGTATACACACTGCAGTCGAGCGTAATAGCACTAACACATGCTTTGTGCTCAGGGGAAAACAGAAGGTTATGTATGTAACCTTGGGTCTACAGAAGTAGAGTCGTCACCTCGTGGACTTTAGTAGCTATAAAAGCTCCCTGGTGTCACATGCAAACTTTTTTTTATCCTGACTTGAGGATTATTTATTTATTTGTTTATTTATCAAATCATGTCATCTTGTTGAGTTAATGTTTAGGTTCTGTTTATTACTTATTACTGCTTGTGTCACACTGAATAGAAGCATTGTTTTAGGTTTGGCTTGAAGCAGTGGCATGGCGTGAATGCTCAACAAATTATATTATATTCCTAGCAAGTCTTTAAGTCTATAACAATTTTTCAGCTTTCAGGCTGGAGAGTTGTTTGTTTGGGCCAAGCCCCATTGAAATTATGGAATTGGATGATGGACATGATCAATGGCAGAATTGTTTGGGACTTGAACTTACAAGAGCCCTGCCCCTAAGTGCAGTGTAATGACATCTATGTTATGAAAATCCAGCTGGCTAAACATCATTTTTCTCTGGCACTGCCAGCAGAATGGGCTGCAGAAAGGAAGGTAAAATCCTCCATTGCATTGCAGAAACAAATAAAAGACTCAAGTGAACAGTCTCATGGAAGCCCATGGGAGTAGGGGTTGCACGGCTGTTTTTTGGACTAGTCAACCAGAAATTACAAAATAAACTGGTTCATCATTCTCATTATCATTCATGATCTTATTACATAGTTCAAAGCAAGCAAAAAAAAACTGTTCAGGTTTAATAAGAAATAACAGCAAAAATGCTACAAACTGTGCTTAAGTTAAAGGACACCTATTATGCAAAATTTACTTTTTAGTTATTTTTAGACATTGGTCTCCAGCGTAAAGTATGTATACAAACTAAACAAAAAAGACTCCTTGCTATTTCTTCTTTTTTCATTTTTGTTTTGGAATGTTAGACAATTACATCTCCCCCCTAATGTGACCTCATATGAGAGAAACTCTCCCCTGGATTGTTGTTCAGCCCTGCAGTTCTCTGGTGGGACATGGCTTGGCATTATTTCATTTACGCAGACATTGAAATGGCACAGTTGGAGGACAAGTGAAACTGAGAGAGTTTTATGGCAGCTCTTAACTCTTAACTTTTTATAGAAATGGGCAAACATGGGACCTTTAATGATCATAAAGTACATAGAATACGAAATATTTTGCTAGCTTTAGGTTACATTGTCCGTCTACATTTCTTTAGTGCTTTGTTTTTTTCCATCTCCCAGACCTGTCAAGTCTACAGCCCCCTTCGGTGGTTACTAGTGAATGAATTAGTCAACTTTTCTATACACTCCTTAATACAGAAATAGTCCCCAATGTACTTTCAATGACTGTTTCTCATTGTCTAAGCTGGAGGCCCATCTAAAGTAATGCATTTCTGCAACAGAACAGCAGTGAAAAGTGTGCTGCACTTAACAGTTAGTGCTTTCTAGGGAAACTGATGAATGATGCAGTTGATTGAACATTTAATCCATCTCCAAGGGTTAAAGAGCTCTCATGCTCTCTTAGAAGCATGTTAAGGCTGCTACTTGAGCAGAAACAAAGAGTGGGATCAATGGACATCAATAGTCTCAGTGGTGGGGTAGGCTGGTATACCCGTCCATGAACACCTACAAAGCTGAACAGTTGTGCAGATGAATAATGATGCACAAAGCATATGATGGGTTGCATCCTAACATGGGACCCAGCTGCTCCTGACCCTTAATGAAACGTTGCAGGTGCAATGAGAAAAGAAATCCTGTAGGCAAGAATCCAAGCAACGAGAGACATATCAGTGAAGCGAGGTAGATCACTGGAATTGTTAACACATGAGAAGAGAAGTTGGCTGAAACAAAATTGCCTGATCATAGAGCCAACACTACTTTTGCATCAAGTGAAGAGCTTGGAATCTGTAGTTAGGACAAAATACACAGAATTCAAAAATGTGTTCAAACCGCGCACTCATCAAAAAATATTGATAGTACAGTATTTGAATCCCTTGCTTAAAATGTTCTGTAGAATTCCTGAAGGAAAAAACATAATAAATATGGTTCTATGGAGTTCTATGTTTTTTATGAGTGCTGTAACAAACGTAAAGCAAATCTGGGCATAAATTTTTTTCATTAACCGAAATCTTGTTAGAGGTACCCTTACTCTATACATAGGTTCCACAGCTTCCATCACAAGCGATGCATTTGTGCCATCGTTGAACCGAATTCTTAAAAAATCCCATGTCGCAGCTGATTGTCTCCCACTGCATGGTTAGTCTTCAATGTTGAAGACAATGTTTTCTCTTTTGTCACCTTCTTAGGCACATTGCTCTTGTTGATGGTTTTATCTGTCAATGGTGTCATCAAATATTCTGTAGCACAGCTAGTGGTCTTTTGTTGTTTATGAAATACTTTGTCTCCACAATCTCCACCTCGCTCATTTAAAAATTACACAAGCTTCTTCTGGACCACTGTCAAGGAAATCACATGATCATGACAAGCAACATGTAAACATTGGAGCTTGAAAGGAATAAAAATGGCTGTGAAAGAACTCACTCGAACATACTGCACGAAACGGCTTCAGGCTTCCTGCCAGCACCTGTAATGAGACGTTGCGGAGTTTGAATTTTAAAGAGAGTCTATAATCCATCATAGACTGAGTAACAATTTTTAATTATTGGCATGGACAGAAGTGCTCTTGTGTAACTTTTGGATATTTAATATCAGTGAAAAAGTGCGAGAATTCTAAAGAACTGATAGGATTTCATTTAAAAGCAAACACTCTATAAATAAATTAGAAGTTGAATAGAACATGCATGTTTCTCAGAAATTCCTTAAAGTTCTACACCACTAAATTGGAATTCTGTAGAACATTAATGTCAAAAGAAAGTTTTATATTGTTCTGTTGTAGGTATCTTTAGAATTCTGTAGGCTGGTCTGTAGACTGCTATAAAATACAATAAAACTTCTACAGAGCAAAAAGTCTTATAGAGTCCTACTAATTTTGAATAGAACTATTTAAGTGCACATTGGGGAAGCGCACCATCAACAACATACAATGCTTTTTTTTTTCACCGTGGCATTATTTATTTAACAAAAATGAGAAAAAGAATATGTATGCAATACTAAGTACCCCCTTACTGCTTCCACAGCATTTAAGAGGTAAGTTACAGCCAGGTGCTGCTAATCATCAGCTCTTGATTAATTGATCATCAGCAGGTGTGCAGAAGAAAATCTCTTCTGTCTAAAAAGACCATGAAAGCATGACTTAGGTTGGCAAAACTGCATCTGAACAAACCACAAGATTCCTGGAACAATGTCCTATGGACAGATGAGACCAAAGTGGAGTTGTTTTGCCTTAATGCTCAGGTCTTAGTATTGGGGCAAATACAACTTTAGACGAGCAACATACAACTTTGACCATGCCATTATTTATTCAACAAAAATGAAGCCAAAGAAAAAGCCTTTGGGGAATACTAAGTACCTACATGATTTAATAGCTTTTATATCCACCTTGAGCAGCTATAACTTGAAGTAATCATATCCTTTATGACTTTATCAGTTTCCCACATCGTTGTTGAGGAATTTTGGATGATTTCAGTTCATTGAGGTTTTTGGGAATTAACATAGGCACGGCTCTCTTTAGGTTTTGCCACAGCATTGCAGTTGGGTTAAGGCCTGGACGTTGATGCCATTATTTTTTCAGCCATTTTGTTGTAGATTTACTAGTGTGCTTTAGGTCATTGTCCTGTTGCATGACCGAATGTCGACCAAGCTTTAGCTGTTGGACGGATGGTCACATTTGCCTCTAGAATACTCTGGTATACAGAGGAGGTCATGGTTGACTCAGTGACGACAACGTGCCCAGATCCCGAGGCTGCAAAAATCAGCCCAAATCATCACTCCTCCATTGCCGTGCTTCACAGAGGGTATGAAGTGATTCTGCTGAAATGCTGTTTGATTTCCGCCGAACATGGTACTGGACATTAAGGCCAGACAACCCCACTTTGGTCTCATCCATACAGTGGACATTGTTCCAGAAGCCTTGTGTATTGTTCAGATGCAGTTTTGCCAACCTCAGTCATTCTTTTATGCTCTTTTTAAACATAAGAGTCACCTGCTGATCATCAATTAATCACGAGCTGATGATTAGCAGGACCTGGATGAAACTTACCCACTTACAGTAAATGCTGTGGAAGCAGTGGAAGTTTCCGGTTTTGGATTAATTTCTGGCGGGAAAAAGCTTATATGTTGTTCATCTGAGGTTGTATTTGCCTAATACTAAGATCCAATCAGAATGATTAGTATCATGTTTTTACTCAAAAACACATAGAACTAAAAGAGGGGAGAGGGTTCACTTTTGAACATGACTGTGCCTTTACCAAATTTTCCAAACTGTGGCATGGATGTTTGTGTCATTTGGGCTGATTTCATCTTTTTAAAAGGCAAAATTGTCACACATTAGAGGATGATGTGGTTGGGTTTTGTTTTTTATTGTGATTTTTGAAATTATCGTATTCAGTGCTTTAAGAGCACCGTACTTAATTTGCAATGGCCATAACTTAAGTGTGTCATGAAATACAATAGCTTATGAACACTACAATACAAATACAATGCAAGTCAATAGCTTATGCTTGTTGAACATCTCATTTAAAATTTAGTGCCCCTATGTTTGCTGTTAGAATAACTCCACACAGATTCTGAGAAGGCTTTCCACTAGATGGGTGAGGAGGGTCAGTGTTCCAGTTCAGTGTTGACGTTCAATTGGGTTGAGGTCAGGGACCTGTGCATGACACGTTGACATTTTTCATCTCCAACATTGTCATGCTGAAACATGTTTGGGCCTCTTAGTTCCAGAGAAGGGAAATTGTAAGCAAACAAAGGCATTGTAGAAAACTGTTTATTTCAGACTGTGTGGCAAGAATTTTTGGGAAGAAGCTCATATGGTTGTAATGGTCACGTGTTCACATACTTTTGGCCTATATGGTTTATGAGGTGTTCTTTTACTGTGCATGCTGCAATTCTGTTTGAGATTTTGGGATTTGTATCCGGTCCAAACTTCCCCATGGTGTCTATATGCTTTGTACTGTATCTGTGCGTCTGCCAAAAGCAGACATCAAGGGGTAAATTTGTCGTTGTCACTTGTTCCACTTCAAGAGAACATATAAGTTTGTGTCAAACTCATACACGCACTCATACGCAGGTACAAAAACTTTCCTTCATTCTCTCTTTCTGTGCATGGAAAGAAAAACAGCCCTCCCCAGTAATGGGAAAAAGACATTTCCTGAATTGGGAAAGTTTTCGAGCTTTCTATAGAAGCATGCAGTAAGAAAGAGGAAAGAAAGAGTAATTCTTATTACTGCTGATCAGCTCCACACATTTCACACAGCTGACAGGGAACAGCACTAGTATACACATGCACATTGTGAAACCGTGCAGGGTTGGATGCATTTTGTGTTTGTGTACATTACTATGGAGTCCTGCGGCTGCTTTGCCAATATGAACTTGTGTGGGTTCGCGTGTGTTTATGAACCGCAGCTAATAACAGGACCACATTCGATGTACAACAAATAAATATGTGTGTGTGTGTGTGTGTGGTTGGATACTTCTCTCTCTCTTTCTCTCTCTCTCTCTCTCTCTCTCCACAGTAAATGAGTGTGGTGAGTGTGGCTTCGCTGTCCGTGTGAGAGGGAAATACCGAGGAGGTACAGTCAGCCTCGGCCTAATGGCAGCGAGTGTCTCCATTGCCATTACCGAGGTTGCAATTCTGCTGCCCCACATCCTCTGACGTCACAAACGACATCCATGAAGCCAGTTGTGGTCTTCAACAAGAGAAACTGATTTTTAAGGGTCTGGAAAATTTTACAACGCTCATAGTGTATCTTCATAGTGACATAGTTATTTTTAAAATTTAATCAGGAGTGTGCTGTTCTGTACATCACATGTCATTAAATACAGAGCTTACATTCACTGACTTTGCATGTTTGGGATTTTGTGAAAGACTTTCCCTTGGCAGCATGGTTTGAATCTGTGACAGTGATCAGGCACTAGTTTACTTAATGACAGGCTATGGTACTGGAAATCCCAGTAAATTAGTTCCCACAGTGCAATATAAGGGTAAGCACTAATGTGCACACACACTTTGGAGATTTATGACTTTGTGACAAGAAAGTACTAACAATCAAACAAAAAAACAAACAAACAAACAAAATATATATATAGATATATATATAGATATTTTTTTTAATTATTATTATTCCTTAGAGCCCCAGTCATATAAATTACACAAATATTATATTCGATTGTAATACCAAAAAGATATTTAATTTGGTACAGTAAATTAAAATGTACATACCCTAGAATTTATTATTAAACATACAGAAAAGGAAATATATTAAAATATACATCAGAATAAGGGGGAAAATGTAAGTGGCTGCAACAGAATGACTTTACTTGGAATAAAGTGCAATACAATGTTCTTTATTGTGCAGCATTAGGCTGAAGTTGCCAACACATACAGTAGTTATTGTGCACATAAATAAAATTATATAGATTAAATCAAAGAAATACAGTAGGAACGAATATCTTACTGTGACAGTCAGCAAAGTGACCCAAAGATACAATGGTTACTAATAAAATTTGGTTGTTTATGTAACAATTTCAGCAGCATCCTCGTTTCCCCTCTCGTCAACATCCAGCATCACCAGTATACCAATCACCTCCCTGAACATCTGTCATCATCTGTACCTGTTTCTCACTGGTTCATGCCTTAAGTTAGATTTTTAAATATATATATATATATAAATGATTTATAGGCTTATAGTGGCTTAACAAACAAAAAGCGTTGCTCTGAAACGGGAACTGGACTGAAAACGAAAACCAAAAAAATCCTCCAGGAGAACTATTCCTCAAAACTATGTTAAAAATGCCTGAAGGTCTAGCTTATTGGAAGCAAAATATGAAAAAAAAAATAGGGGTGGTTTAGGACTTTTGCACAGTACTATATTATAAATTTGGGGATGTACTGGTTAATTGATAAGAGTGTGTGGTTTTGCAAAAAAAGCCTGTCCAGTTCTAGGTGCTGTCCAGTACCAGGGCCTAAATGGGCAGTGGAAAGAAGCTATTCATTCTATCAGTGTTGGCCCTTAAACAGTACCGCTGTCTCAAGTAGCTGAGACACCTACCCCGCTTGGTGCCCCTCCCAGATAAGGCTGTTATGCTTCCTGCAAGAATGTTCTGTCTTGGCACTTTAGAGAGCAGTTTAAAGTGACTTAAGCCTCTTTACCAGGGTGTGAATATTGTATGAGTGTTCTAATTTGATGTGAATACCCAGGTACCAGAAACTGTCTACTCTATCCACTGGCTCTGGGTTGATCTTAAGATGGTGGTATCTCATTTCCTGCCTTCTGCTGAAGTTGTTTATCAACTCTTTTGTCTTGTTGACATTCAGTAGGTGGTTATTCTCAATTCTCCAAGCTTTTAATCTCCTCTGCCTTCTCATCATTATCAGACATCAGGCACACAACAACAGTGTCGTCAGCAAACTCTATAGTAGAGTTGGACGCTAGACAAGAGGGAGAGTAACTATCGAGTTTGATAACAAACCTGGCAACCATCTGTTTAAAAAACTAAAATTCAACTGAAATAGGTATAATAGGTGTAATAGGTGTGAGATTCACAGGTGTAATCCATTCACACATCTAGGATCGTCTGAAGTCAAACTAGGGACCATGGAGGCCAGTGTTGACCATTGTATTTATTCCTTTTTTTTTTTCTTTTTTTTTTACAAATGTGGTAAAATGTCCGATCAACATTCACACACACAATTTTGGGACATCAGTTAGCCTGTTCCCTTTTGAACTGTGGGACAAACCCACCAAGCACGAGAAGAACATGCAAACTGCATGCACACAGACCCGACCCAGGAATTGAACCCAGGACATGGAGGTGCAAGGTGACAGTTCTAACCACTAAGCCAGCGTGCCGCCTTTAGGTTTAATATTGCACCCTTATTCCAAGAAAAAAATAATCCATCAATTTAATTCTGCTTTCTCCAGGGTCACCAGTTAAATCTCCTCTGTCATTACATACTTTTGGTAAAGATGGTAGAGCTAGACATTGTGACATCATTTGTGTTTTAAGGTCACACAGCTGATTTGTACTTTTACAGTTTATAATCAAAGGAAATGTTTTTGGACATAAAAAAATAATGTGTATTTTTAGCCTCTCACATATTTTAATAAATGTATGACATTGATGATGAAACAGGGAAGCAAGTGAAATGATGAGCAGTTCTTTTTTTTTCTTTTTTTCAAAATTGAATTACTTGCTGACACACTGTAGCTGTAATGATGATTGGAAAGGATAAGTCCTCTTATGTATTGTGTGTCTTCTTTCTGGTTGTTGAGTTATACAAACATTAAGACTTAGAGCAAATTTAAGGAAATAGTTTCTAAGGGTTACCTGCTTAAGCAAGGCTTGAAAGCCAGCCAGATGTTTGTGTGTAGAAACACAAGCCAAACTACTAAGAGCAAAAGAAATCCTAACAGTTCCCATGAGCACCAGTGACAGATGACCTTGTAGAACTGGAAAATCTATCATCCTCAAAGCTGGAAAACTAAAGGAGGCCTGCTGGTGTGAATATGCTAACCCTCACCATTCAGTGCTCTCGAGTTGTGGCCTGCGGAAATGCTTGTCAATGACCACGGCTGATGAAACACTATGAATATTCCTAAAGGCAGGGCTCAGATTCTGAAATGCCACTCCTCACTAATAGGAAACCATTGTCTGGGATGAAAGGAGCTGGGTAGCGTGACAGGAAAAGCGTCTCCCTGCCAGTCCCAGCTGCTGGTATTTTCTGGCAGGGATCCTTGTGGTTCCTTTAGCCATCAGGGTTCTGGTAAAATCCAATCTGACTGTGTCTGCCTGGGTAAATACCAGCAGTGGAGCGTAGAAGACCCGAGACACAAATGCACATGCCCACACACATACAATCGCTGGAAATGAAAAGCTCTGCGAGCTGTAGCATGCTGATTCCCGCACTCTTCTAAACGATTGGGTGGGCCTTTTGACATGCTTACATTCCTCCCCCGCAATGATGCCAGTGGACTGCTGAATGTTGTACGGATGGCTGTCAGCAAAATTTGTCTGTGGTTAAAGATGAGGTGAGCAGGTAGGAGGTGTCAGCAGAATAGATGCTGACTGTGTGGTAAGAGCAAACCCTTTGCCAACTGTCGAAACATTCATTTACATTTCTACATTTTTATTTACTTCATTTGGCTGATGCTTTCACCTAAAGCAGCTACCAAAGGATACAGGCTTCATAAGGGTTGTGTATGCACATAATTTTACCTTTTAATTGTAGAAATATTTTCATCCTCTCCATTTAGATCCATATTTATTTAACTTTACAGTGCAGTACGTCTTGACTTTGAATTTGCCATAAAAAAAACACAGGTAGTTAGACTCCTGGGCAATTTTATACACAACACTTTCTAAACTGAAAAAAAAAATGCTTCTGTTGAGTGATAATTCTGTGGATAGAATTAATTTCAACGTCCTTCACTTCAATTCAATTCAGTTTTATTCTATTCAGTTTTATTTTTAAAGCACAAAGTTGCAAAGAAGCTTTACAAAAATGATGGAATAAAAAATAAATAAAATAAATAAATGATGGAGATAATTTAAAACAAAGTAGAAAAATAGAAAGAAGTGGAATGTCAATAGGAATGAACATTAAGAGGTACCAAGCTCAACAGGGAACCTATTGATGTAAGGTAATATGATCTTAGGTAAGGTAGTACAGTGGAAAACTTGTAAACCAAATCGGATTTGGTTTACAAATTTCGGTTTATTATTTCTTATTTCCATAAGAAATAATGAAAACTCAAATTATTCATTCCACAGCCCCCAAAATAAATATATAAAAATAATTCATACAATATATAAAGTAAAAAAAAAAAAAAAAACAGATAAGTGTATCTGTTTGTGCGTGTGTGTGTGTGTGTGTGTGTGTGTGTGTGTGTGTGTGTGTGTGTGTGTGTGTGTGTGTGTGGAATTAGCCCCTTCCCTTGCCTCGTCTTACACAGTAAAACTCCTCCTCCCTCCTTTTACCTCGCTGTGCTTTAAAGGTATCCTAGTCTTCCTGCCAGCTTCCTGTTAATTCTATTAAATATTTTATGTGAAACTGGCAGAAGATCAGCAATTTCCGAAACACTCAAATTGGCCCATCTGGCAGTAACATCATGCTATAATCAAAGTCAGTGAGATCACTTCTTCTTCTACATTATTTACTAACTGGAAAGCTAATGTATTGAAGTCAAAGCCTTTTAAATCCCAATTGTAAATGACAACACAAATTTATATTTACGTTTATTGCCCTCATTGATATGATCCATTCACAGCCTTAGTGGCATGAATACATGTTCCCCAACGACATAAAATTAGCCAAAACATAGGAGTAATCTACACTATACGAATGTATCATGTTGTTCTGCTGGGTGTCAGAATGAGAACATCATTCATAAACAGAAACTAACCAACATTAGCTAGCAAAGTCATGTTCTTACTGATACTGAGAATAGTCTATAGTAGTCAGGATTAGCTAACATTGTACAGTTGTAAATGTATTTATGTTATTATGGAACAAAGTCATCAGCATAATTTTAGAATAAATGCTCAGGTATTATGAGCCACAAAGTACAGTATACAGTATTTCAGACTCCTACGTATTGCCAAAATCTCCCTGTCACCTGCAAATCATATGCAATATCCTAAAAAATGGGTACAAATGAGAGAGAGAAAACATTTTGATTCAATTTTCTTTGTGCTAAGTGAAACTATCACTTTTCTGTGCAATGGGTAGACTTTACATTGCATTACATTCATCCACTTTCTGTCTATCAGTTTGTCTGACTGTCCTGCAGTGCTACGGCAGTGTAAAAAAATGCACCTAACCTTAGAGTAAAACGTACCAATGTGCCAAAACATCACATTTCCACCCAGTTAAAAAAAATAGACATAAACATCAAACATGGCCATTTACTACACTTGGTCAGAGGTTCATAAAGTTTTGCCACACAGAGATGTGTTATTGGATCATTTTCTTCTACAAATAAATAATCAAATACTTATATAAGTATAATAATAGCATTTTCTTTAATCAGGTCCTCTTTATCTACTTTTTGGACTTTTGTGAAAATCTTATTATGTTTTAGGTAATATTTATGCAAAAAAATATAGGAAGTTCTAAAGGGTTTACTAAATTTTAACCACCACTGTACAGTAGCTACTCTGTGTTGAAGCTCTTCATGATACACAGCTCTTCAAAAGCTCTTCACATAGGTTTCTGTTTACTTAAAAAGGCATCATAAGGTAAATGATGTCTAGAATAGAATAGAATAGAATAGAATAGAATAGAATAGAATATCGGCAATTCTAACACCCCCCTTGACTGGTTTAAATCTTATCTATCAGGGCACACACAGTTCATAAAATTACACTCTTTTCGTTTGTTGACACTTGTTAACACTGGGGTTCCTCAGGGTTCTGTCCTAGGTCCGCTTCTCTTTATCACCTACCTTCTTCCACTAGGCAACATCTTTAGAAAATATGACATTCTTTTCCACTGTTATCCGGATGACACCCAACTCTATTACTGTAGCAAACCTAATGCTACCCTCCCACCTTCCTCTCTTCTCAACTGCTTTAATGAACTCAAATCCTGGTTCTTGTCCAATTTCCTTAAATTAAACAGTGAGAAAACTGAATTTCTCTTAATTGGCACTAAGTCTACTCTCTCTAACATAAACAGCTTTTCCTTTTCTATTGACAAGTCTCTCTTTCCACTTTGGTTAAGAGTTTGGGTGTCCTCCTGGACAGTGCACTTTCCTTTCAGTCGCATATTAATAACATTACCCGGTCTGCTTATTTTCACCTACGCAATATCAATCGTCTACCCCCTTCTCTCACTCAAAAGGCCACTGCTATACTTGATCACAATCTTGTAACCTCCCGTATCGATTATTGTAACTCCCTTCTTTTCGGTCTCCCTCATAAAACTCTTCATAAGCTTCAACTGGTTAAAAACTCGGCAGCTCGCATCATCACTAAAACTCCTTCATTTCACCACATCACTCCAGTTTTGCAGCAGCATCACTGGCTTCTGGTACAGCACCATATAGACATCAAGATCCTTCTTCTTACTTTCAAAGCTCTCCACAATCTGGCCCCTTCTTACGTATCTGATCTTCTTCATATTCATGTTCCCTCTCGCTCTCTCAGATTTGCCTCTTCTCTCCATCTTTCTGTGCCTTCTGCTCGTCTCTCCACCATGGGACAGAGGGCTTTCTGTTACTTTGCTCCCTGGCTCTGTACCGCCAGAAATCCGCAACATTGATTCACTGTCTCTCTTTAAATCCAAACTCAAATCTTACATGTTTAATCTTGCTTACCCACCTTAAATCTTTCCTGCCCTCTCTCATGCACAGTTTCTCTTGGCATTTAATTTTGTTTTGTTGCTGGTATATTTTGTTTGTTTTTTTTGTTTTGTCTTGTTTCTATGTGCCTTTATGTAACTTTTGTACAGTGTCCTTGAGTGTTTGAAAGGCGCTTATAAATAAAATGTATTATTATTATTATTATTATTATTAATATGGGAAGGAACTGTGGCTTAATCATTAGCACTATCACCTCGCACCTCCAAAAGTTTGGGGTTTGAATTTCGCCTCCATTCAGTGTGTGTGAAATTTCCATGTTTCATTATGCTTGGTACTTTGTTTTCTTTAGTACAAAGTCTTGCCATGTAGACTGATCTGTGTTTGGCAGAAGCAAGCAAATGAGTAAAAGTAAAGATATCCTAGGTAGAATATTACTTAAGTAAAAGTAAAGTCATCTTTTCAATTCAACCTGAGCAAAAGTACTTACATTCAAATACTACAAACCATTCTCCTGATGTAACCAAACACGAAGCAGAAATGTAGTGGTGTAGAAAGTACAAATATTTGTTGTAGGATATAGTGGAGCAGAAGAAAAAGTATCCATAATGAAACTGCTCAAGTAAAGCACAGATACATGACATACTTAAGTAGAGTAACAAGGTAAATATACTTAGTTATCTTCCACCTCTGATGATTGTGTGTACACACGTGGATCTCGTGCATGCCATCTCATTTGACATCAGCACAGAATGAGATCCACTTCAAATGACCAGACTGTGGTCATAGGCTCTGAAATCCCTCCTGCTGAGCACACACAGGAATGTTTAGAGCGTGAACACTCCCAAAATGATCCACCTACTCTCACACTTAATGACTTTTGTGTAACACCACTTTGTAATAAGTGACACGTTATGATCCTGCATAATTTCTTCTGGCAGGAACATAGTCGAGCTTAAGCCCTTACCCAAAGGCATGGATACATGGGGTTCAGATTAATGTTTTATTAAACTATTGGATTTTTGAGTTCGCTGTATATACACTGAACATCTGGAGTCTAGCTTTGTGTGTGTGTGTGTGTGTGTGTGTGTGTGTGTGTGTGTGTGTGTGTGTGTGTGTGTGTGTGTGTGTGTGTGTGTGTGTGCGTGTGCGTGTTCACAAAACCATGAACATTAAAAATTCACATTTTTTCATGTTTTAGAGAGTATGTAGAAACAATAGTAATTTTACAACGAAGGTGAACATGCATGCTTTCCTCTCTTTCCCTCTCCAGGAGGTTATAATGGGAGCCAGATTGTCTGAGCTTGGAGGGGAAATATAATAATTACCAGCGACTCATTTGGAATCTCGTTTGACATTTCATCTACACAGCTGTGTTTGTGTTTTTTTTTTTTTTTTTTTTTTGCTTGTGAATATTGGTCATGGAACAGTAAATCAAAGAGTCGTCATCGGGTGAGATCGACATGTCAGGCCATGGCTAATCAAAGGCTTGGAGGGAGACCATTGCGTTAAGAGTCCCATGACAGTGCTCTTAGTCCAAGTGAGCTATGGTGAACAAATACGACAAGTCTGCATTACTGCCTCTTGCCTCACAATGGTAAGACTGAATGTCAAGTGTCAGTAAAGCATGTGAATACACAATGATACAGAATAGAGATTACGAAGCTCCACATGTACTGTAAGGTCACAGTCACATGATGAATTTGCTGAAAAGCTCTGGAATGCAGGTTTTTTTGAGCAAACAGCTAAAAAGCGAAGCAAAAAAGAAGAGATGGCTGGAGAGACTGACCGGCCTGATATAATCTTCTATGTGTGTGTGTCTTTGTGTGCACGAGTGTGTTTACCTAAACTAAACTGCCAGAGATTATGATGGATATCCATAAATTACAACTCAGCTGCATCTGATGTATTTCTTTCTTTTTCTTTGTTATAGAAATATATAACAATGTTTTACACCGATCAGCAGTAACATCACAATGCACAACATTATGCCTAGTATTGTGTAGGTTCCCCATGTGGTGCCTGGGTGGCTCTGGCATCTCAGAGCACGACTCCTCAGGGCCTCTGGGGGTGTGCTGTGGTATCTGGCACCAGTTTGTTTTCAGCAGATCGTTTGGGTTGCTATGGGTTGCGTGGTGGCTTTCGTAGTTTGGTACCTTTCTTGTGCCTGCTTGGTCCTACTCGCAGTAACCTGTGATGCACAGGGCGTTCTGGCGCCTTTCTTCAGTGGTCAGCATTGACTCTTTTCAGTAATACCTGCTGCTTTAGCTTTTCTGAGGGATCGGACAGCGGCTGGCGTTTGGCACTCGCGGGCATGAGTGAGGCTTGGGCGCCATGATCCTGTCACCAGTTTACTGGTATATAATTTACTATAACTGGTATATAGTTTACTGGTATATTTACTGCTTGACTCCCCCTGTTTGTCCACTTGCTCATGTTGCTCTTCTAAGGGCTGTGTTTGCTTGACATTTGTATAGGAAAGTGTCTTGCTGTGAGGCTACACTATGGGGTAATGTAGAGCATTGTCCAAAAGTCTTGAGCCACCACTCACTTCTACATATTAAATGAAATGAAATTATTGAAGTATGTAAAAGTAGGGTAAAAGGTTTTACTTCAACAGGCTGCAAAGTGCCTAAAGATACAACTTATAAATGGGTTGTTTTGTAATAGCCTCAGCAGCAACCTTATTTTCTCTCTCGGCTGTTCCCACCACTCAGCATTCAGCATCACCAGTTTACTAATCCCCAGCCTGATCATCTGTGCTGTCAGCATCTGCACCTGTTTTTCAATGGTTCATACCTTAAGTTGGATGTTTTTTTTAATGGTGAAATGATGCGTAGATCTTCAATTTGGATACAAAATGTGAAGAAATGAGAGACAGACTTTTGCACAGTACTGTACATGATGTGCAGTCTTATGATGGTGCATTGGCACCAAAGGATGCATATAAACACAGGATATTGAACTTGGAATAAAAATATGTTCTTTTAATGTCCAGAAACACTGATTTCAATTATAGCTATCAGACTTACTATTTTCTGTAGAAAGATGACATACTACCAAACTACCAAAATATTCTCTATAACAATATAACATATTCCATGAGAGTTCCTGTGTGACTCATTTTTGGCCAAAGGTGAGGTCACATCCTTTAAACTTTGTCTGAGTGTGAAGTTGTAGGTGGTCAAACACAAAGCCATCAGAACATTCTATAGTAAACAGAAGATGCAAGTTATTAAATGAAGATGCAGGTCAGGTTATGTGAACACAGCTGAAGTCACTTGTCTGACTTTTTTCGCTAACTTTTTCGTGTGAGCCTCCCTCAAGTGCATGTACACAAGTGCACATTTAGGTTCCGACGCTAATTTAGACTCTTACAGAGCAAATAAGGTTGTGTAATCTGTAAACTGCTTAGGACATATGGTGCAAAAACAAATATACTTACAAATATTTCACAATGTATTCATTAAAATGAAAGGAAATAATATATATATATATTTTATGAAAATATTTATTGAACACAATTTTCAAGGAAATCATTGTGGGTGAAGTCATTGCATGTGCCATGTGTATATGGTTAGCATGTCTCTTTGTGTCCTTATTCAATTTCCTCAGGGAGAAAACACAACACACACATACGCACATGCACACGCACACATACTCACAGACTGGATGAGTGTAAGGCTACACTCTGAAGCAAAAAAAAAAGAAACCGCAAAAGATGGGGCAAGCAAGGATTTGGCCCGGGATGAAATGGAACCGACAGAAGGGGGAAGTAGAAAAATATGGCAGGTCACATTTATGTTTGAGGAAAGAAACAACAAGGCGGGGAGGAACATTAGCCTAGATCATAAGCACAGGAATAATTTAGCACCACTGACTCGTTTTACTTTTCTCTTAGACAGATGGCCCGTGAGTAGACTGCACTTGAGAATCTGTCTGCATTCTACAGACTCGAGTCAACCAAATTCTGAGCCAAAGTCGACAAGATTATTATTTCTGCACTTCTCAACCAAAAAAGTTTTGCAATAATGAATGAGAAGGTATGGACACGACATTCAAAACATAATAATATTATTTTGAAATTCTAACCCTAGTTATGATTTCCTTAAATGGGTTTACAGTGCCTTCACCCTGTATTGATTATTTCACTTTTGCTGTATTGTATCATCAAATTTAGGCAAATAAAAAAATATAATAATAATAAATCTGCCCCCCCCCTCTTTTTTAAAGGTTACTCTCTAAGAAGTATGTTTAATTAAAACGTCCTTATTTAGTATTGATCCCATCATTCTTTACCCAGTCAAATTAGAATTAGTTAGGCATTTTTAGACAATCAGAGTGTGTATAAGCAAAAACATGACAAAAATGTTCCCTGTGTTTTGCCATGTTTGTGTGTGTGTGCGTGCGTGCGTGCGTGCGTGCGTGCGTGCGTGCGTGCGTGCGTGTGTGTGTGTGTGTGTATGTGTGTTAGTCAGAGCCTAAACATTTCCCCCTAATGTGACCTCACAAAGGGGAAACCCTCCCCCAGTTTGTTACTGTTCTCTGGTAGGGTGTGGCTCAGCAGTAGCTCATTTATATAAATATTGAAATGGCATATTCAGAGAAGGAGTGAAAAAGAGGGAGTAACTTTGGAGGAGAAAATGTTAATGGTAACTTGTTAAAGAAATAGTAAAATTCAAAAACGCTCACATATAAATGATGTTAAACAGAGTAAACCTGTGGTCAATTAAAATCCAGTTGTATGTGTCACAGATCAAACTGTTGTCATGGAGATGAAGGAACTGGCAATGAAACTACTAGATGAAATTGTTAGGAAGGAAAGAAATGATGGAGACAGTTATTAAAGTGTTTGAACCTTCCTGTGAGCACTGTGAAATCCATTATAGCAAAGTGGAGAAAAAAAAGGCACAACTCAGACACTACAAAAACTTGACAAGAATGGCAACTGTCAGAAAAGTGTCCAAAACCCCAGTTATACCACTGAAGGAGTTACAGATCTCACTGCTTGTAATAGAAGAAGCCTGGCAGACCCCAACAATAGCATCAGCTCCTGGAGCACGGCAGGAAGGAAGCCACTTCTCTGAAAGACTAATGTAAAAGCTCGAAATCTGAGTGCTTTCGGAAAAAAAAGGATTGTGGGGCATTATGTTCAATGCAATCCAAATACACCCAGGTAACAGTCTTTTTTTTTTACCATCAAACCTGGTGATATATAGTATCATGCTCTAGGGTTGCTTTTCAGCAGGAGGAACTGGGAGTCTTGTTGCAATCAAAGACAAAAAGGTGACAGTGTATACAAGAACCTGTTCCAGTAAGTCAGACATACTGTAGGTACATGTCTAGGATGATACTTTTCAATAAGGAAGTGATTTGATATTTTATGTTTAATAAATTTGAGGATACCTACAATATGAATCAAGCGGAAATGCAGACATCTACTTCAGAGGAATCATCATATATCAATAGTGTTCCAAAACATGGTATTGGTGCTAAACAGTGTCTCACCTAGGTGAAAAAGCGAATTTATAACACAATTTTTCATAATACTTAATGCTCTCCGATCATTGCTTCGTTTTTCGTAAATATGCATACGCCTTTATATTTTTATCAGATAAAAAGAAACACATTTGCTAAATACAATTTCATGTCCTTTTATGTAGTGTCTGTAACTTTTTAGAAGTCAAATCTTTCAATGATCTTAATCATTGTTCAGATGAACCTTGGCCAATTTAGATTTCACCCGAAAGACAGAACACTAAAAATGTGTCATGCAAAATTGTTCAGCAATATAAATTTGACATGGTTTTCGACACTACAGATTTGTATTTTTTTATATATATATATATATATTCTGGTGAACATCTCTTCCAGATTTAGTCCCCATTTCTTTTTATACAATAACCTGTACACTGTTCTAGAAAGGTGTTCCACTAGATTTTAGAGTGTAGCTGTGTAGTGAGGTCAAGGAATGACGTTGGTGAGGAGGCCTGGTGTTTAGTCAATGTTTTAGTTCCTCCCTTTTGGGTTGAGGTCAGGGCTCTGTGTGGGCCACTCAAAAAATTCCACTCCACCCTTGTGAAACCATGTGATAATAGAGTTCAGGACATGGTCATACTGGAACAGGTTTGGGCCTCTTAGTTCAAGTGAAGAGAAAATGTAATGTGATGTAAAAAACCATGTATGAGTGTAATGGTCAACTGTCCACAGATCTTAGACATTGGGCTAAAATATGTGTCTCTTTTTTTTTTTTTTTTTTTTTTAATAAGATTTTGCCCATAGAGTGTGAGTAACGTGTGTTTGTGGGTGTACAGTATGTGTGTGGTCTGTAATGGATTGGCACCCCATCCAGGGTGTACTCCACCATGCGCCCTAAATCTCTGAGATCCCCCGCGACCCTATATAAAGTGGTATAGTGGATAAGTGAGAATGTGTGAGTTAGAATATTGTTTGTGCCTGTGTAAGAAGCTTATGAAAGAAGATTATCTATTTTATATTTGTTCATTTTATAGAGTCAGCCATGTTGATATGCCGTCACTTGCCGAACGGGGGTTGAGGAGATCGTTCCAAGTTCCATTGCTCCAAGAAATTCCAAGGCAAGGGAATGTACAGTACTTGTTTCTAGTCAAAGTTATTAATATGTGAGACAACCTTCTGAGGCACCTTCTGTTTCTGCATTATGCAGACATCACGATATGATTAAAGACACTGATTTTTTTTTCACATTACAGTTTCCTTTTCTGCCCTTGATCAAGGGGACTGGATCGCTGAGGGCTCTTGTTGATGCAGCTGATGTCCACCTGTATTGTCTGGAATTAACTGTAATGTCTGTTCGCTGTGGATCAACGTGAAGAATGGCTGTGATTTTCAGGAAACATCATTCTTTCTTTATGGTTCTAAGGGGAATGTCAGATCCTGAAGTGGAGCATTTGTTTTCTGTCAGAATATACAGAGCCAGCTATAAAGAACCTTTTTTTTTTTTGCTTTTGTGGCTTGTCTAATCTTTAGGAGCAGACAATAGATTATAAGAATCTGTTTATTATAAGCATTTTGATTAAGTAGGCTTTTATGTTTTCACAGAGAACATTAAAGTCTAGTTAGTTACTTTGGCCAAAAACAAGAGGCTAAAAGTTACTAAATCATTCTCCTACGGTAAGAGCTTCTTAAAAGCATGAGTTGCGTTGCTGTGGCATGCCGACTGATGTGCATTTACCCATTTAATGTGCAAATGTTGCTGCTGGGACCATTATCAGTCGAGTGGTAGTTTCATGAATAGAGCTCCGTTTATTGTGATGAAAGGCATAATTGCTCATCTGAACTCACCCGAGATGCCTTCCTTAACTCTCTTGCTCTCATTCTCGCAGTCTGCGAGTAACATGAGTCACTCTTCAGTTATGAGAGAGTGGGCTTGAATGAATGAGAGTGTGATTATGTGAGAGAGTGGGTTTCAGAGTGATCCATAACGACTGTGTTTAAAACACCCTGAAATTATAATGTACCCTTTGTGTGCACTTGTTTTTAAACAGCCTCATGATCGGATGACCAGAAAAGGGGCTGGACATGGCCACCCTGGGGTTTACAGTTCTGTAGCAAACACATGCTAGGAGAAACTGGTCACAGCCACAGATGGCTAAATCTGTTTTTAAAAGGGCAAACATTAGCTCTTTTACTTCTACGTTTGAAACTTTTAGTTAACACAAGGGTAATCACCACAGGCATTTTTTTTTCTGATTCTGGCTCCACAATCATTCTCCTTATCATGAACATAAAGATATAATATTGATTATTACCATTTATCTAAAGCTTGTAAAATTCAAAAAATTATTCTTTGCTAAGGTAATATAGTTTAATAATATAATAATATAGTTTAGCTATAGGCTCAGCTGCCGCAGCTTTTGCCATTACTTTGTTCACTGACATCATAATATGAGCACAAGTACAAACTTACACCATATGAGGTTCCTCTGCAATTTCCTTTCAAAAACTTTGCATTTATTTCATCAATCCATCCATCCATCCATTTTGGGACCTTTATAGTCCAACTGGGGATTGTTAACCATTGACCACTGAGGCCAATGGTGATTACCACTGTGTTTATTCCCCCTTTCATGAGAATGGTAGGACCTCGGGTCAACATTCACAAACTATGAGCAATTTGGGAACATCAATTAGCCTAACCTACACCTCTTTGGACTGTGTGAAGAAACTGGAGTACCAAGAGGGAAACCACCAAGCACTTGGACAACATCCCTTCTCATATGCACACAGACCTAGAGGAGCGAATCAAACCCAGACTCATGAGGTGCAGGCGACAGTGCTAACCATTACACCACCAGGCAGTTTTTGCATTTATTTCAAGTACCTAAATCTGTAGCAGCTCCCTATTGTGCTCTAAGTTAATAATTTTGGTAGGTGAGCGCTGAGACAGTCTGAAGTCAGACACAAGGAATGTGAGGCAGTGTGTTAATCTCTGCTGCTTGGCACACATGAAGCATATCATTACTATTTGATTGATGCCTGTTTGGAGAGGAGTAAGGCATTCATTACCAGCTTTGATGTCGACATGACTAAAATGCTTCAACATTAAACCATAAAGTTGTCTGAAATTTAAAGGGACAGGATTCAGAGATAGCTGGAGGAGATAATAGCCTGCTAATCAGCCTGCCACTCCAGTAGTCTGTTAGTAGAATAAAATAGGGCAAAATCCTCGGGAAAAAAGTAGAACATGTTCCTGAAGTTCAGGACTCTAATAGTGTACCTTTTTATCTGCCTCCAAAAAATAGCGAATACCATATAAACATTAATTACCATAACATTTCAAATAGCTGCAGGTAATAGTTATTCCTAATCCAGTAATGTACATATCATGGCTTAACAACAAGCAGAACCTGCCTAAGGCATGCTAAAAAAGGAGCAAGTGAGCAAAATTAGCAGAATAATTCAGATTCTCCAGCATGCTCAGTAAAACATAACAAGTGTTTTACCTACAGTAATGTGCAAAAATCTTGGGAACTTAAAAAATCCTATGCAAAATCTATCCGATACAAAACATAGAATATAAACTATACTTCTGTAAAGAGCAATAAGGGGTAATAAAATAAATACAGACAATATACACTACAAAGTTAAACTTTTCTTTTAGCATAGCATTAAATTGAGTTATTCACTATGTTTAATAGTTCAGGGTGCAGACTGGATATAAGCAAAGACCTCAGTAGCCATGTATGATTATTACATTCCTTATTAAATGGCCTTAAAGACAATGGAACATATTAAGGAGTAAATGTATGGCCTCGGTTTACAATTCAGTGTGCTAGAAGGATATAAGTTAGAAAATATTAAATGAAGCTTGAGAGGCTCTCAGTAGCTCTAAAGAAATGGTGATGTGCAAATGACATAAAACTAAGGTTCCCATATTGCATAAGTACAGTATGTACACCGCAGTACATGCATACTGTACACCTACAAAACAATTTATTAGGAACACCTGCACACCTCCTCATTTATGCAATTATCTAATCAAAGAGACTGGAAAAACATAGCTTGGTCTGATGGATGTCTTTTTTTTTTTTTTTTTTTTTACAGAGGCACACAGATGTTAGGGTCGGAATCTGGTGCTGAAAGCATGAATCTATTGATGCAACCTGCCTTCTGTCAACACTGCAGACTGGTGGAGGTGGTGTTATGGTGTGAGGAATGTCTCCTTGTCACATTTTGTGCCCGATAATATTGAATTTTGGTTGCAGACCATGTATATCCCTTCATGACCACAATATGCCTCATTGCTACTTCCAACATCCTCATGTACCATGTCACAAAGAAAAGTTCACACAGCTGGTTTTGTGAGCATGACAATGAGTTCAGTGTTCTTCAGAGGACGTCCCTGTCACTGGATCTAAATCCAAAAGAACACTAGAAAGGGAGATTCACAGCATGAGTCTACTGTACAGGAACCGTGTGATGCAATTATGTCAACATGGACCAGAATCTCAAAAGTATGTTTGCAACTTATGTTGGCAAATGAAGAGTAAATGAAGGCCCTTTTACTGTTTGCTGCTGGATACCATATTTTGTACATATTTTGTACCTGTAGTTTACGCTTTAAGTGGGAAGGTACATTTACTGGACATGCAAATATGTTTTTAATGAAAGTCTTAAAAGTACATAGTCTAGAAGGTATGCTGTCTGCTTACTTATTAAATCTATTAAATGTACCTGTGGAGGCAATACCCTGTGGACAAGAAAAAGTGCATTTTAATATGTGTTAATGTGTTTTTGAGCGTGTATAAAAATGCTAAAATTCCATTAAATGTTTTTTTAGTTAAGGAATTTCACGTTTCCAGGCTATTTACTGTAATCCTTATTATTGTTCTGTAATTATTTTAGTTGCAATTAACAGTTAGGAATTCCACATTTTTTCATGTAAATCTGGCTTACTCAGTAATCACTTTTTTCATCATTAACATGTTTCATGAATCATCTCTAATCCTGTAAATAGTTACGGACTAAAAATATGTTTAACTTCTTTCCTCTTTCTCTCTCTCTTTCTCTCTTTTTTTCCAACCTGTCCTACTCTGCTCCACGCTCTCCATGGGACCCTCTCTTTCATTCTTGCTCTCTGACCCTCCCCCTCCAAACATTCAGACAGGTCTGAGAGAGTTGCGTGCGATGGGGAGCGGGATAGTCTTTCATCAGGCCAGCACAAGTGAAAGGGGGTGTGAGGGGTGGAGAGCAAGCCACTGAGACAAGGATCACTTTTCAAAGACATATCTTTTCATTTGTTTTTCTTTAACATTTTACCGCTGGTTAAGAACAAAAAAAAAATCACTCTTTTATGGGAACAGGAGGGGTTTGGGAGAGGGATGTTTTCAGGAGCATCTCAGCTTTGACTGGAGGAGAATTTTTTCCCATTGGTCTTAAAGATTTTATCTCAATGAGCATTGGATTTTACCTTCAAGTGAATTTCTTCTGATGTCACCAAGTCATTGCTTTATATATTTTTTAATTCTATAGTCTGTATAACAACTTCCATCCTGGTAATGAGCCAGTCGATGAGCTTTCACTGGCTTAATCATGCTGGATTGAGAGGTCAGATTAACATCTTTTTCAGGCAGAGTACGATGAAACAAGCAAACTAACTGACATGTAGCATATAATTTCCCTCACAATACAGCAAATGAATAATCAATGTTCTCACTCATCCTCCATAATCCTGTATGCAGGGTCGCGTGGGGACCTGGAGCCTATCCCAGGGGACTTATGGCACAAGGTAGGGTACACCCTGGACAGGGTGCCAATCCACCGCAGAGCACACACACACACACACTCATTCACACACTACGGGCAATTTGGGAACACCAATGACCCGAATCTGTATGTCTTTGGACTGTGGGAGAAAACCAAAGTATCCAGAGGAAACCCCAAGGGGGTCCATACACCCAGACCTGAGACAGGAATCAAACCATCAACCCTGGAGCTGCAAGCCAAGAGTGCTAACCACTAAGCCACAGTGCCACCTCTAATCATTGTCATAAGTTACTCTCTCTGTATGTTGATTGAGCTCATGTTTGAAGCCATGCCGCTTGCTGAAACTGTTGAGGAGACAATGGATAATGTTTTTCAAATGTCTGGAACTTACATGTTGCACAGGAGCATTTTTTTCATAATTGTCAGCTTTTTTAAATAAATAAAATATAAATTAGCTGATACAGGTGAACACACCTTCCTTATAGGTTTGTATGATGAGTGTGTATGGCGGCACAGCAATGTGTGTAAGGATGAAGATTCAGGGATGAGAAAACCTGTGGGAGATAGCCTCAATCCTCAGCACTTCATCATTTCCATTCACACATTGTTTTATATGACAGCAGGGCCACACTGAAACTACCTCCTGAAGCCAAAGCTTGTAAAAACATTTTAATAGTGACAGGTTTGGACCACCATGAAAACAAGATGGTTTGGATCTTGATTGGACAAGCAAACCAGACCATTCCCTAAGATTCCTTTCTCTTTCTCCTTACAGTACATCAGATCTTCCTTTGTCTACTACCTTGTCTTTTTACCTGCTCTTCCTATCCCACTAGTGCATTTTTGTCTGTAGGAATGTCTGACAAGGTTTCAACATTTTCTTGTACTGGGGATCAGAACTTTGAATCAGGAAGACACTCCATGATACAGTGATGCATCGATCAGAGCCAGTTATAAACAGGGGAATACACAAGAAATTAAATTATGTTCGGTTTCATTGTTGTGTAGACCATCAACTGTACTTCCCTGAAAATGTACTGCTTTGGACATCAACGGAATGAGAAAATAATGCTATGACAAACACCAGGAATTCAGTTGATTAATTAACACTTGAAGGAAGTATAGTTCAGAACCTGGTGGCTTGAATTGAGGATGCTCTAAATACAGAGTAGTATTCTCTTTCTCCAGATGGCATGTCTGATAGTATTAATGTAAAACACATTTTTTTATGAATGTACCACTATTCTCTGTTAGAGACAAACAACAGTCTGACAAATTCCCACATTCTCCACATGGATATCTAGATCTGGCACTGCGATTGAGGGAATGCAATCCATACTCGTAGGATAATATCAGAAAAGATATAAATAGCATTTTAACATCAAATAACCTCATAAAATATGGTATGTCGTGCACATTCTGGTACCTAATTAAAGTAGTTCGATTAGGGAAATTATTTTGCTATCTTGGTTGTTGAAGCATATGCAGGCCATTTTTTTTCTCATTTTCTACTTTATAGTAGGCAGTGCAATGGTCTTTTTTAGTATAAAAGTTCCTTATAGCTTATAAGTCTTGTGAAACGCTTCTTAACTCGTTTCTGCATATGCTAGCTGGGTCTATTCCCACAAACCTGCCATATGTTACATCCATTATATTACCAACTTTACCTTCTTTCACTACATTCCTATGAAATAAACCCTGCTGAAATTCCACTATTAACCCTGTCTTAAAATCACCCTGAGCTTTAAATGTTTGTTTTTTCCCCTTTCCGATTGACATTTGGCTACGTATAAAAGAAGCTGATTCCAGGAGATGTGAAAAGTGAATGAAAACCAGGAATGGGGAAAAGGAGAAAAAAAGAGAGAGAGAGGGGCAGACACAGACAGTGAGAGGAGGAATGTAGCTCTGCTGGGAGACACATGCAGACCATCATGCTGTATTTGGTTTTAGAGAACGGGAGGTGGGGCTCAATACACAAGCCAAATTGTAGGATGAGCAAAAACCAGCATCATTCAGCTCAGTGACTGGGCATTGCTCCCACATCTGAGAGCTCTGACCAAAATGGCTTCCTCTCCCTCCTTTTCTTTATTTTTTTTCCAATTTTTTTTTCTCTGTCTTTTCACATTGCTTGGAATAGCCTAGATTTGTCTGACTCTCAGTATTTCTCTTGGTATGTTTGATAAGGAAGTCTGTTTGGAAAGAATATTTGAGAAGAAAGTTTATCTATTAGCGTACAGTTATCAATCACATACACGCGCACAAATGCTCACTAGAAACTTTCAAATCTGTTGTTCAAGGAGACATCAACAAATACTTTTCTGTCCACCACAGTTATAAAGAGTGGATTGTTTGAGTTGGAAAGCAACAAGGTCCTTTGTCAACAGAACTGATGCTTTTTTTTTTTTCCTTTCGTTTTTTGCATCATTAACTTAGAGACTGTTGTGTATGAAAGTGTTTCTGAAACATTCTTCAGTTAAAGAGATGTTCACCAATAAACCATAACATTACAACACAAAACATTAAGCACAATATTGTGTTGGTTCCCCTTGTGGCCCTCGGGGTATGACTCCACAAGTCCTTTGGGGGTGTGCTGTGGTCTCTGGCCAAGGTGGTGCCAACCAAGGCATTGGGTTCTCACGTGCTGTGGGTTGTAGAGAGGGGTCTCCATTGATCAGACTTGTTTGTCCAGCGTATCCCATTGGGTGCTTAATTGGATTGGGATCTGGGAAATTTAGAGGCCAGGATTTGGGCTCTTGGTCTGCTGGACCCCGTGTGTGGACTTTTTTCAACGATTTGTGCTGCATGGGATTTCCTGTGGGATTAGACTGGACAGGCTAGCTTTTGGTCCCCCAGGCATGGGTGAAACTTGGGTGCCCATGGTCCTGTCACCAGTTTGCTGGTGCATAAGGTTTATCACTGTTAATGAGTAAATGGATTGTAATGTTATTGTTATGGCTGATCAGTGTATATACGCTTTCATCTTCTTTTTTTTGTCATTCTGACATAGTCTGTAAACATTAACTAAAGCTCTTGACCTTTTTCTATTGAAACTGCTGCCTCATGATTGGCTTGGTGAATGACTGCATTTAAGTGGATGTTGAGTATAAGAAGCACAAGGAACAGTGGAGTGCAACAGAGTAAATCTGTTCACTAACTCTGCTATATGGGAGCTAGATGTTCCAATCCGGCCGCTTATCACCTTAGCTATAGAGTGAATTTATTTCCTTTACTGGCTGAGGAGACATAGACTGCAGGTTAATCTTCCTCAAGGGTGATGCTCCTGCCAAGAGCTTTTTGGTCTCTACATACCATGACAAACAGCTAAAGTAATGCAGACTGTTGTCTTTAAAACTTAAAACATGTATAATGAACTGTTGGAATTCATGAATAGAGGAAGGAGACGCACTTTTTCACGAGAGCAGCCCTATCAGACCTGGCCAAAACATACAGATGATGAGAGAGCAGGGAAAGTAGGTTAACCACAAATGCTCAAAAGCCCAATGCAACGGCCACGGTTTCACGTGGAGGTTCTTTCGACAACTGCTCTTTCAGAGGCATTTTTGAGGGTCCACTTGTGTGTACATTTTAAAAGGTGCTTTCTTTAAAGTGAATCAAACCTCATACTTATCTGTGATAAAGGCTATTTTAATTTGAAAATTAAAATTTTTACATAGTGTATTCTATGTATTTGTGCGGTAATGCATGGGATGTGATGGACAGCACGAGGTCTTGCTGTGCTTGACTTCCACTCGAAACTGTTCTTTGAAGCTATCCGGTTTGATCCAGGCAAAGAATGAGATTACCCCTCATTATTTTCTTTTAAAATGGACTGCACACACAAAGAAAGGATTGCCCAAACACACACAACGACACATACACCCAGTTAGTACACATTTACTAATACAATCAGAGCACCTAAATGTGCAAGCTGCTGTGAACAACCGAAAAAAGCAGACATACTGTACAGTTTCTGCACTTTCTCCTTTCCTTTTCCCCCTCCCCAGGCTAAGTCTCTCTCTTTCTTTCCCACTTGTGCACACACACACACATATATACACACACACACTCCATCGCTCTCTCCCTCCCTCATTCCCTCACGGGCCTCTATAGTGGTTTTGAGAGAAAGCCAGACATTCTTGACAGGATTGCTGCCCAGACGTCCAGCAGCAGCCAGTCAGCAACAAATTCCAGAATAGCTGGGCGGATGGCTAAAAATAGAGGCATGCAAAAAGAGAGAGAGAATGCAGTACAAAATCAAGAAAAAGGAAAATAAAAAAGGTAAGTAAGCAAGAAGGCCAAAACCAAGGACGAGACATGATACAATTCTCTTGCCATATATAATGTTATCATAGCCCAGCATAAAACATGAAGCACAGTTGGGTTTTGGAAGTGTGGCCTGTTTTTGAGTGGTTTGGCCCACACTAAAAAACATTTGTCAAGCTTTTTCAGACCTGAGACTACACATGTACTACACACACTTACCCAGCACTGGATGCTTGTCCCAATATTTGTTTGTATTGCCCAAGGCAGGGTGATCAGCTTTTGCTTGGGTCTGTATAAATATCCTGTCTCTCACTTTAGGCTGTGAGAAAACTCTCCCCATCCCTTCTCTTTGAATCCACTAAAGTCTCAGCACCATCACATTCGTGCATCACATTGCAGCCCTTTTTTTGCCCCCTTTGTCATATCTAGTTTAGGGAGGAGTTGTCAGAATGTTGCACCGTGACAGATCGTTCACACTCTAAGGCTCCTGGGGTCTTTCTCCACTTTCATAACCTTGGCCTGCTGGCCTTCATGTGCGATCTAGTGAAATATGAGGCTTCTTTTGATGTCTTGCTTAAAAGTAAAGGAAGCATCCAGTGATGACCTGAGAGCAGACTTCCATATCTATCTGAAACTAAAAAATATATATATTAAGAGGAGGTGAAGGAAAGGAGGAGGCCCAGTTGTGAACCCTTCGTGTTTAATGTGGTGTTTTACCACAGCAACATACTACTAAAGAGTTATGGGTTCAGCTGCTGCCATTTGGCCTGGAGAACTCTGCAGGAAGCTAGGCTTGTGACATGAAGACAGTGGTTCACATGAAGGTCGATTCTGAAGATCAGGACAAAAATAATCCTTTAAGCCATGTCATCTTCTACGTTTGTATAAAGTTAAGCAGATTTTTGTGAAATTATTAGATTGTGTTTGGGTAGAGTAAGTGGTATTTTCGCGGTTGTTAGCACATATTAATTCCCCCATGTGATCCCTGACTCACATTGACAAAAAGGGAACGCCTGAGTGAGCTGAAACTCCTTATCACCCAACCACAGGGGTGTAGCGACTGCCAAACTGAATCAGAAAGAGCTTTAGTCATGAGCAATCTGACTCCATATCTGCTCGTACATAGTTAACAGCTGGGAAATGTGGTCCTAAAGGGATTAGATTTCCTTGCAATTTAATGTTATGCTTCATATTCACAAGGGCTTGTTCGGTTCCAGATCAGTTTCATTAACACAGGGCTGCATGAGACAGGTTTATAGGCACAATAAATTTGACCTTACATCAGCCAGACTAAATGTAGCCTCTCAGTCCCGAGTTAGGAGGTCATTATGCCGTTTAGGGAGCAGCTTTGCTAACACAGAGACCTCAGCCAGGCCGTGTGCTGGACGCTCTGGCACAGCGTCTGTACACTCGCGCTGCACGAGCCAGAAGTGTTCTCCTGCTCCTCTGCACCGGTCTCGAGAGACTCGCAGACTTCACTGGCCGCCCACTTCTCCTCCTCCCGGTGCTGGAAATGTGGATTGAATTAAAGTCAGCCAAAGCAGCCATATTCCTCTTCTGCTGACTCCACCTTCTACCAGTGGTCTGATCCTTTTCCCTTCTCCGCTACATGGCACTTAAAGACCAACTTTTTGTGGCTTTTTGCTCCATGGAAAGCAATAAGTTCTTGAAGAAAGCTTAAAACTTTATAGCATTTTCTCACACAAAAAAGCTGCATGATTTTTCATTGTTGTATTTTATGTATTTTTCCTCTCAGACATTGGCTATCACCAAACTTTCCTTTTAAAAGTAAAAAAAAAAGTTTTAAAATATGCTTATGGTTTAGTTATATTTCTACAAAGCTAAAATATATATGATTTATTAAATCCTTCATAGTGCCTCCATGTAGATCTTTGTAATCAGCTTCATTTGGAGTTGACATTTAGGCATTTGGCAGACGCTCTTATCCAGAGCGACTTACAAAAAGTGCTTTAAAGTTTACATCACTGGATAGATACTTACACTGGGTTATTAGGTTAATCCAAGTATTGGAGAAACAGATACGTCTTGAGTCATCATTTAAAGATCATCAAAGTCTCTGCTGTATGGACATCTAGAGGAAGTTCGTTCCATGACCTAGATGCCAGAACAGAAAAGAGTCTGGATGAATGCCGCCCTCGATCCCTGAGAGATGGTGGGACGAGGCAAGCAGTGCTGGAGTGTCAGAGGGAACGTGGTTCAGTCCGCGGTATGATTAGAGCAGAGAGGTAAATGGGTGCTGGGCCATTTTTAGCTTTGTAGGCAAGCATCAGGGTTTTTCATCTAATGCGGGCAGCTACAGGAAGCCAGTGCTGGGGTGGTGTGGGAGAACTTGGGAAGGTTGAAAATGAGACGTGCTGCTGCATTCTGGATCAGTTGCAGAGGATGAAACATGGACAGGGGCAGACCTGCCATGAGTGAGTTGCAGTAGTTCAGTCTTGAAATAACAAAGGACTGAACAAGCACCTGAGTAGCCTGTGAAGAAAGAAATGGGCGGATTTTTCTGATATTGTAAAGAAGATACCTACAAGAGCAAGTAAGATTAGCAATGTGTGGGAAAAATGACAGATGATTGTCCACGGTTACCCCAAGATTGCGGGTGGTGGTTGAAGGAGTGATTTGCTTGTTGTCCAGGGATATCACAAGGTCTTGACCTGGGGATGAGTCACCAGGGATGAACAGCTCAGATTGAGCTTCATCTGATGAGCTGCCATCCAGGATGAGATGTTGAGTGATGACCCAAGTGTCAGAGGGAGGAAAGGAGAGAATAAGTTGAGTGTCACCTGCATAACAATGGTATGAAAATCCATGTGATGATATGACCTTACCAAGAGACCGGGTATAGAGGGAGAACAGAAGAGGACCAAGTACTGAGCCCTGCGGGACACCAGTAGAGAGTCTGCGTGGGGCAGATGTGGATCCCCTCCATGTCACCTCATACGACCCATCTTCTAGGTAAGAAGAGGTATGTTGAGATATACCGCCTGAGCCCCCCCATCCCAAAAAAAGGTGTGCACTTCAAATTTCATTTCACCCCTTTAGCTTTGTTTATGGTGCGTAATGTGGTGGTCAATTCATGTGTGAAAATGATCCCTCATCTTTGCAGAACCACTCTTTAAAAATTTTAATCCTTGAGCCTTCAGGAAAGCGAAAATCTATAGATGTGATAATCTGGTCATTCTGTACATTCAGGTAGTCAGCCAACTTCATTTTACTGCAACATAATGTTGCGGAGTCTAGACTGGTGTTTAACCCTAATCCAGTGAAGTCTCTTCAAATTGTGTGTGGAAAAGCTTTTTATACACTCACTATTAAACATTGCTTATAATGTGCTTTTTTAACGATGCAACTCATCAGAGAGATGTGTGATCACTGTTATTGATGATATTTGTGACAATTCTTCTGGAAAGTTTTTGGTTCAGCACTATTCATCCAGGTTTTAATAATGTATTGGATATTAACCCAGTTCCAGTAATGTCAGCAATGCTCTTAATAGTTTTCTTTACTTTATGCAGGCCCTTCTGGAATAGTGACTTTTTTTTGGCCAGACAGCATACAAGTAAATATGCCAGAAACTGTCAGTATGCATTATAAATATGCAATGAAAAATTTCACACAACACAATCTGCTTTTAAATGATCCATTTATTAAATGTAGTTGATCTAATAGTGGCTTGGTTTTGCCATACAGATGATGACCACTTAAACCTGTATCTATCTGTGAAAGCTCCTCATACAAACACAAAATAACCCCAGCATGAAATAAGTGCATTCCACACCCTTTCACTCCCTCTCGTTCTCTTTTGCCTCCACATCCTTCTAGGTCATTGTGTCTTTTCATACCCACACAGTCTTAGACAAGGCATGGAGTGGTGTTACATCAACCAAAATGGATTCACTAACCAAAATAAATAGAGTATAAAAACACAATTGCTATAATTATTCATTTAAAAAATAATAATAATAAAATAAAATAAAAAAGATAGCAAAGGCACTGAAACAAAAACCACCTTGGCAGTCTAGGTTTTCAAATCAATAAAATGAAAAAATAAAAATGATTATTGTGGCTTTAGCCAACAACAGTAATGAAACGTAACAAAAATAATACTTAAATAACATAATACCATCTTCTTGTTGTCAATAACAATATCCAGTCAAGTTTTCCTATAAGTAGACTTTCTGCTAACTAACAGATATGCACCAGTTAATTCCAGTTTGGCAGAAAGCATGTTTGCGGCTCATTGACCAATGCATAGCTTGAGATCATTCCTTCCTTTTTTAGTTTTCATTTTGGTATGACTTTGCAGCATAAGTGAATTGTGTACGGACATACTATGATGGCACTGTGACCCTTTAGAGTGCGAGTCCTGTCCAAAAATTTATGCAGTGAAAAGAACAAATCAGACAAGTGATTTTTATTAAATGTATGGATTAATGTAATTAATTTACTCTGAACACCGAGGAGATGGGCTTAGCCCTAATCAAATCAGTCAAACCTAGCCGCATCCAAGTTTCTGCCATTAAAATAAAAATAAAACAATAAAGATTCAATATTTTGGAGAATCAAAAACTGAAATATAATTAAACAAAATACTAACATAGTATAATTCCTTCACTGTGAATCCAGTTGACAATACAATGCAATATAAAAATGCAATACAATACGATACACAAAGGGTGTCTCATGTCTCTCAGTACCCAGGACCTCTTTTGCACAAAATGCCGTCATATGTCCTACAGATGTTGGTCAGTTTGCTGTCTGGGGAAACTACATTTAATATGTGCACTTCCTCCAATTACTTGGATATTTATCATTTTCAGCTGTCCTGTTTTGGAGGTTTATTGAAACTGAACAAACAAGAAATGCTCCACTGAACACTAACATCCTTGTTCAATAACAGACATGTTTAAAAGATTTGTTTCCTTTCATTTAGAACTCATCACAAGATGAGTAAAAACGCAATCCCCATCCATTCACTTTCTTCATTTCTACTTATCTTATCATGCTACTTCAACACTTGCAATCATCCTTCCAACTTCCATTTCCAGTAAATCAAGCATAAAACCCACTTACTGGCACATGCTGAACGCTTTTCATTTACCTACCACTATGAACACATTACTCTATGTCTCTCTCATTCAACATTCGCACTCACCTACCATCTACTGCAAACTATACAGACCTATATTAAGGCTAAATGAACTTGCACACTTAGACTGATCACTGACCAACACTCTTTTTATTTAATAACCTTAAATGTTTTTGCTCTTAAAACCAGAACCAGCTTCAATGTAAACATGCCATGGCAAGGAGGTTTTTGGAATTAAACCCTTAAGCTGGACTATTAAGTTATTGGTGAACAGTGGCTCGGTATTAGTCAATCTTTAAATGAAGCATAAACTACGCTAAAAATAAACACAGTGATTTCAGTTTTCCAGGAAAAACAATAGAAAAATCCAAACCGCCCCATTTCATCATGTTACATTTTTGGGAAATGAGAATTTGTATACACAAGTCCAGAGAGGAAACCAACACACTAGTTTCACTCTTTTTGGATTCATTCTGACACAAGAGCTTTCTTAAAGCATTTCTTTGATGACAAAACATGAATCAATGACTGAACGGAAACAAGATCACTGTGTGACAGCTTCAGAGAGGTAACAAGGGATAAGGAGCTTCAATAGCTGCCTGCCTCCATTATCAATACAGAAAAACTGATTTTTTTTTATGACCAAAGCTAATTTTAAGGTATCATGATAGTCAGTTAATATGAAAAGGCATTGCACTTTAAGGCCCTGGGTCTCTCAACATTCAACATTTTTTACAAGTTTGCACATCTGGTGATGGCTCCATCTGGCAGCTCTCTCTCCATCTTAAGGAAATGACATACATAATTTGATATGAATTAAAAAGGCACTTCTCACATATTCCCATATATATGTGACTGGATATAAGACCTGTTAGAGTCTGTAATATGTGGCCTCTTGCCTTATGGAGGCAGATATTTTTCTTTCTAATAACTAGTAAATAGCATGGCCATTATATATGTCAGTTCCATTTGAGTTTAAGGAGAGACAAAGTTCTTCCTGTACAGTCAAACCACACCAGTTCTGTATCGTTAAATCTACGCAAAAACATTAATAAATAAATGACACTGACAGTTCATTTTGAGCAAGACCCTGGTTTTCTTTTTTGTTTTCATAGGAAGTAAAGATCACAACATGTGCTCTGTGTGAGTTAAGGTGCTTTTGTAAACATAGCTAGACTCTATTTCAATTCAGAGCCTCCCCCTGTAGGGTGTCTATGTGTAATTTTAACTCACTTTTTGCTTAACATGTAAACATTTGAACTCATGAGGGTCAAGGGCACTAGAGAACTAACAATTTCTTTACTTCACTATTCTCAAGTCTTACATGCTATGTGTTTGGCAGTGTATAACTCCCTCAATTCAATCCCCGAAAGCCTCTCAATCTGATTATCCCAGCACTGCAACTGGTCGTCAGAAATACACAAAACAAACAACTTCACAACATTCCTCAACCTTCCCTCTAGATCACCCTCTTCCCATCTCTCTCTCTCTCTCTCTCTACACCAGGTTGCTGCTGATATCCAGGGCTTGCTGGTATACCTGTGTTACATCATCCAGGTCTCCCAGTATGGAGAAACTGCTGTTGTCCCCAGGTGAGCCATGTGCCCCTCGACCAAACTTCCCTCCATGCAGAGCTGGAGCTGCCTGCAACCCTTTAAAGTTGGCCAGCTGGAGTATATTCTCAGCCGATGCACAGCCTCGGATGTTGGGCCGTGGGCCGATTTGGGGCCAATCCGCCCCACTGAAGGAGCTGTTAGTCAGGATGCTGCTGTCTTCTCCAACAATGCTGGATGGCCTACTCTGGCTACGCCATAAACCTGAATCACCAGATGAAGCCTCTCCGAGGGCAGCCACAGATGGCGTGGCACTGTAGGTAGAGTACTTTCCATTGCGCTTCAGAATGCCCTTCCTCCCCACTGCTCGTTTGGGTGGTGAGCTGGCACCAAGAGGTGTAATACTGTTGCCGCTTAGCAGGTCAGAGGACTCGCTGCGCTCTGGTGAAGAGTAGTACCCTGATTCCCGTTGCTGCTTGTTTTTTAGAATGCCTTTTTTTGGGAGTACAGGCACCATCTTAGCCAGAAGTGCCCCTGTGAATGTAGGTTCATCTTCTTCTTCTTGGCCAGCTGGAGACTCGTCCTCTTTTTCTACACCTTCAGTGGCAGGCATAAGCTCGATATCTTCCAAACTGGGTGAGCGCTGCTCTTCAGAAGGCCGAGTTTTCAGTATTCCCTTAGGTCGCTTCAGTCCCAAGTTGTCATCTTCATCACAGTGGGACATTCCTCCGTCATTCTCCTTCTTGCTCTTCTTAGGCCGTTGACGGATTAGGGGAAGTGGTTCAGGTCGGGCTCCTTTGGGTACTCGCGGCTCAGTGCGACTCTGCCAGTCGATAAGGCGGGCCAGCATGGGGGACCCCGTATCACGTTGCCTCTCGCAGTCACACACACTGTTTTTCCAACCCCAGTTCACCCACCAGTGATTGGCAATGTCCTCCACTGTAGCACGCCGCTCTGGATTCACCATCAGCATCCAGCGGATCAGACCACGAGCATCTGGGTGAACATAATTACGTGCATCTTAGAACAAGTAGTGCAGCTGTGCAACAATAGTACAATAAATCCAGGAATAAATATGGAATCTCAGAATTGGAATTCCTAAATCTCTCTATGGTGTAGCCGCATCAAAAGGATTCTTATAGGAGACCCTGTACCTGATGACTGTGTCGGTTCTTTGTATTCACCATTGCTGATTTGACGAATGAGGTTTTTGTGGTCTCCCCCATCAAATGGCATCGTACCATATACCAGAGTATAGAGCAGCACTCCCAGTGCCCAGCTATCCACCTGCAAAGGAGAGATAACACTGGTATCTACTAACTCAGAACAATAAGTCCTTAGAGGCTAGAGAAATCCACATTCCACGCTGCTTAAGGCAAGGCACTCTTATCTCAAGAGTCCTACAAACACTAGCCATGAACACATGATTAGGAAAGTCAACCTGTTGTCATAGCAACTAAAAGCATTCTGCTTGGGATCACGTTCGGCTAAACACTCTAAGTTTTATTGCTTTTGTCATTATGATAGAATATGCAAAACACTCAAACATGCAGACAAACAGACATTGCTCAGACAGGGCACACAGTCAGACATATTCCTCTGCTTTTTGGACCTCCTATTATGCAAACACAAAATTACTTACATAAGGGCTACAGCTATGGTGTAAGGATCAGGAAAAGGGTGCCTTAAAAGAAAGGGGACTAAAGGAAGCTGGTCTGATATTGAATGCTGTTAAGAAAGCCTGTCTGTTCGCTGATAGGCACCGTTACTTGTTGAACAAACCACCTCCAAACAGCTTGCCATACACAGCACGGGTGTCAAGCCACAGGAAATCAGATAGCAAGTCTTGACTGATTGGACTTCCTCACAAATTATTTTGCTCAAGGCCTTCCTGTTAGAGTCTGGAGAGATTCGGATCATAATAGAGTGACACAGCCATTGTGTGTGCCTTTGCTATTTATTCCCCTTACTGCCTGTAATTTGTGGCTTTTCCCATAAGGGTATGGTAATTTTGATTACCATCAAACCCGTAAGAAAATTACTGCAAATTATAGCAAATTGAAAACCTCTGCTTTTGGGTCTAAAAATATGAGCTGCACTTGCTAAAGATCATTTAACTGCTGCATTTTGGAAACGCCTAACAAATACTTTGTAAATGACTTAGAAAGCACCTACCTCAAATAAAAGAGTGAAGAGGAAATAAAGAGAGATGGAGAGAGAGAGAAAATAAAAATGCTTTGAATCACCATTCCCCCCCCCCTCCCCTGTGAAAGTTACTTGAATGCTTTTGTTCGAACATATGCAAGCAATAGCAATCATAAAATCTTCAAAGGCTTGTTCACTAAGCACTTCCAAGTAAAAGTGCTCATTTCAGACCAATGTTCTCATCTAGAAGGATAACAAAGAACAATGATCCTAGATCAGCTCTCTGAGATTGCATCCAGTGCTAATGCAAAAGCAACCATGAAAGTTATCGGACTGTACATGCTGTTGATTCTGTGCCAGAAGACAATAGATGATTCTAGAACTAGGGTCAAACTGTTTTATTAAATTAATGGCACAACTTTTAAAGTCACCTTGAAATGAACCAAGTGGTAGAGGATCATACTGATGGGCTAAGAAACTTTTTTTTTCTTGGATTTAAATGGATCCTGCACATCTTCAGGTCTACTGGTCCACCATTCTGAGATAATCCAGGAGATATATTACACATGCTCTTTCTATTGATTAACAACTAACGTGAGATTCAAACCTTCCAAATGATTAAGAAATGTAGGGAGTTTGTTTCACACAGTGCACTCTTACATCCATCATTATAGGTCGAGTAGTGCAATTTGTTTTTAAAAGGAAGGTCTTACCTCAGGGCCCCGATAAGGCCTTCCATTGACAATCTCTGGTGATGCATACAGTGGGCTACCACAAAACGTCTGTAAGAGCTTGTCTTTATGGTACAGGTTGGACAAGCCAAAATCTGCAATCTGTTCAATACAAATACAAAGATACAAATTCAAGATAAATAGTTTTATAGCACTGAATATTAAACATTAATAAAAGCCTGGGAGCATAGCTCTTAGTTATTTAGTATTGTGTTTAATGACTATTTCACGTAACGCGTAAAAGTTCTGCAGTATCAGAAAGTTGTAGAACTGGGTATTGTCAATTTCTGTTACCTTTATGTTACAGTTCTCATCCAGTAGCACATTTTCCAGTTTGAGATCTCTATGCACAACACCATTCTGTAACAGAAAAAAAGCTATGTTACTTTTCAACCCCAAACAATCCTATGGATGCCTTCTACTACAGGATGGTAGTAGAAGGATGCCTGCATACTACAGCAGCGACAGATGTTAACAGCTGAGATTACAGCAAGTCTTGCATACAAACATCATAAAGGATTAACTGATGCTCTAACAACTTAAGAATGTACCTAAATAAATATGACAACAGCACACCATTATATCTACTGAGGTCATGGGCAACATATTGAGATGGACCTGACTAACATCTGCGCCATAAACACACGCCTGTAATTATGGACTAGAGCTAGTTATGTTCTCACACCAGCTAGGAATAAAAAGCTGACTGTGTCATTAGTGTTTTCCTTTAAAGCAGCGACTAACATGTGGGAAGCACTGCCTGAAGCACAGCCGTTCAAGATTAGGGACACAAGTTCAGTCGCGGCAGAGTTCGTTAGTAACAAAACTATGCACTGTACTCTTCCAACTTGGCTGAGTGAAAAAGGGAACATATGTTCAGCAAGCTTTTGAATGGGGCAACATGTAAAGCATGCCACTTCCTATGTCGTCTGTGCCAAGCCTGCATGACAGCCCGACTGCCTGGAGCAACGATGACGCCTCAGTCGAACCCGGGTCATCATGGGTCATCAACGGTTTCCCCGGAAAGGGGAAATTAACTCATTCTGGTCTCGCATGCAGTGCATGCCAGCTGACAGTCAACAGGCCAGCCTACAGCAATGTGTCTTTTGGGATCTGGCGCTAAATGGAACACAGCAGGGGATCCAGGCCATGGATGAAGGCAATCAAAGACTGGACAGAAAGACAAAAGTGGAAAGATTTCCCCCAGCATGCTTACCGGCAGAATGTGCGTCATGTGTGGTCCACTCAATTAGCTCTAGCTTTAGGCAACCCACTCAATGTGGACATACTAGCTTATTCCTTAAACTAACCTGTATTCATGGCTCAGGATGCGAAGCTGTAAACAATCATTCTGCCATTCAGAGACCACTCCTGCACATGGAGAGGCCACAGACAGCATACACACAACATCTGCGCCATAAACAGAGGGGGATTCATAAGCTATATTCTGTACCTTATGGCAGTAGTGCACCGCAGAGACGATCTGCCTGAAGAAGTGGCGTGTCTCTCTTTCTGTGAGTCGTCGACGCTCGCTGATATAGTCGTACAACTCCCCCTTACTGGCGTACTCCATCACGATCACAATCTTGTCCTTATTCTCAAATACTGCAACATAATTCAAAACAGATTGTAAGGTAACTCAGTAAAAGCAAATTCACAAAGAACAACGTGCCTGCGGCATAAATAAAAGGATATCTATTATCTACTGTGTATTTCCTCAAATGCACAGCATGTCATGTAATAAGGATATAGTGCATAACATTTGGCAAATGTTCACATAGAGAAAGAAGTAGCCACAGGAGACAACAATCTTCAAAGAATGTCCTGTGGTCAAAAAATAAAAACTTCCTGTTACGTTTCACTGAATCAAGAATGGAAATTAATAAAAGCCACTCAGACATTTTTAAACATAGGGGGGGAAAAATTTTAAAAAGAGAAGATAAAGTAAATATTTTTGACTGGGCAGACTGCAGAGTTCATAGGGTCATGACTTAAACCGCTAACGAGCATGGGGCTCCGCTGTGGTGTAATGACAACAAACACCACAAATTATAATGAAACACTGCACCACACTTTCTGGAGGAGAAAGAGGTCGTTCCTGTCAAAGCCTCAAAATTCCTAGTTCTCCTTTGGAAAAGCGCCCCACCCTGAGAGGAGGCCAGGCAGGTCATCTGCAGAGAAGCATCAGCTCGCTCTGCTTTACTTTCCTGCGGCCTTCAACTGCAAGACAGGAAGGTGGAGTGCCAGGCCTTCTGGGAATTGTGTAACAGGAAAACAAGAGAGAAGAGGAAGAGAATGCTGAGAGGGCAGGAACGAACACAGTGCCACTGTTCCACTGCGATAAATCATGCACTTATCACACAGTTGTGGAAAGTAACAGGCAGCTGATGAGTCCGATGATAGTTTGCACGTTGATGGGGACCCATTACTCCCAGCCAAAACGCAGAGGTTTTAAAATAGCTCAGTCGTTTCTATGATCCATTTCTCATCAGTCATAGGATGATTTGGATCACAGAAACCTTAAATGGATCCTTGAAAGTATAATCCTTAAATGGCTAGAGCCTTAAAAGAGATGCATAATAAAAATCTGAGTGATTATTAATACAACTCTTTTAATGTGACTTTCATATGCCACAAAGAAGACACAAATCTTCCACACAGGGTCCTAATGCCACCTCCATCTGACATAAGCATGTTTTATGTTATGGGTGTGGGTGCAATTGCTATAATTAAACCTCTCAAGTGTAGGGACAATGAAACCTGCAATGAAACGTCTTGTTCCGCACACCTCAATCCTGAAGCAGGCCAGAAACCGTGATTATGAGTATCTCTAAAATATGTTTAAAATGCTCTTTTGTCCCCCCCCCCCCCCCCCCCGATTCCAACCTGTGCCGGAATTAGCTTCTATAGCTCCACTGGGACATAGACCTCATGCCTGGGGATGCTTAGAACCAATGGCCATTTGGCCCTTTCAGTTCATGTTTGTGTTCCTTAGCTGTGACCTCTGACCACTTATTCCCATTCCTCTCTCATCCTACGGGGAATAATTAGGCAGGTTACATAACCTTGGGCAGTGACATGGCGTGGGCCTCCACTTGCCCATCACTCTGCGTCTTTGTTCAGCAGCTCTGCTTACAACGCTGCAATTACTGTGTATTGTTCATGAGCTGCTCACTCCTTTCAGACTCCATAACACAATTACGCACACAATTCAGGCCTGGACAGCAATGATTAGCACTACAAAAGTGTGTATATCGAGAGTGCTTTGAAAGCAAGCAGCACTAGCTTCTAGGTTAGATAAAGTGCTGCATTTGCTTTTCTTTTTTATGATTTAAATCAGAGAACAGGAATAAGTGCGAGAAGTTGTCTGACATTTCGCTGGTGATACACTGCACGTTTCTTTTCATTCACATCTGGATTAGCTTGTCTCACATATGCAATAAACGCTTGACAAGGGTGTTCCCAAATATACATTTCTCTGTCTATACATTTCAGTGCTATTTTGGTTGGAGGCCAACCCACAACAGTAAACACAATTTTTACGAGATACGCCAGAAACCGTGCAGCGTATACATGTTTTAAAAAAAATGCAACACTTGAAGTGGTAACGGCAGACAAAACAGCATTCGCATAGACACTATATGCCTGACTCCAAAGACTAATTTGGATGGGTGTTTTCTCTTAATCATCATCTCAGACACTCTGAGATGAGCCAACCACAACATGGGCTGAGTTACAACACTACGGTGATGAAAAAAATATCACTCCTCATCAGACGCTCACCGCTTCATATACACAGTCTTTGTGTTTATTATTTGAGACTGTGTGAACAAAAAATAGCTAGTACTGTGTGTGTGTGTGTGTGTGTGTGTGTGTGTGTGTGTGTGTGTGTGTGTGTGTGTGTGTGTGTGTGTGCCTAGCCTGACGTGGCATAGAAACATGGAAGTAACACTCCTCCCTAAAAAAAGAACAAAAAAAAGTAGGGGGGGGGGGGGTTGTCAAGGGGCTCTACCCATGTTCTATCCATGTAGACTAAACTGAGAGTGATTATTCAGTCACTCAGCTGTCTGTTTTTAAATGAGTCCCACCCAAAGACTGAATTAAGAATGTATATATTAATGGTCTTAAAAAAAAAAAAAAACAGCCTGTAATGGGTCATTTATTATCAGTACTAAGGAGGTTATTAATTATTTATCAAAACAATGTTTAATCGTAGCCGAGTCAGACATGTGTCACTGCATGAGCGGGAGATGGAGACGCCCAGAGATCCCTCTCTTTCCCAGAGAGTCTGCTTCCCAGCTGCTCATACACAAACCACCAGCAGATGTCTGGCCTTGAGATCAAGAGGACTGAAGGAGACCCCTTATATGCATGGAAAGATGCCCACAGACACCCCACTCCAGTGGGCATCCAATCAGATATTCGCTCGTACACACACACACACACACACACACACACACACACTTTGCACTTTCAAAAGTACACACAAATAAACAGATGATTAACAACAGGTCCATAGTGAAGATCTTACAGTAACATCTTCACTGTGAAACTTTCCATCATGGTACAGACAACACAGCACACATAAACACGGACAGATGAAAGTCGTTGGAACACTGAACTGAATTGAAAACAAATATTCAAATGTTAGAACAAAAAAAAAAGACCAAAAAGAATGCACTTGGAGAAAAAGACAAACCTTCATATATAGAAATGATGTGAGGGTGACGTAGGGATGACATGATCTCAATCTCCCGACGGATATGCACCATGTCCTGCTCATCCTTGATTTTTTCCTTCTTAATGGACTTGATAGCAACCTGTAACAATAAAACAACTTTATTATTAACAATTAACAACTCTTAGTCATCACATAGCTCATATCATTGAATTATCAATCCTCGTACCAGTCTTAATGCTTACAAAATCTAAAACTTTTCTTCCCTAACTAACTAATTCACATCACACAACGGCTACCAACTGGGGATACTGTGGCTGACATTCTTCCTATGATACCTGTACTGCATCACACTCAAAGGAAAGCGCTACCTGCCCTCTTCAACATACATGAGTTCACAGGCACCAATGATTGGCATGAAGAAAAAGTCTGCCCTCTCATCCAACCAGTCTGGGTCACATTGACTCCTGGCATCATCAGGGGTGAATGTTTTTCCATCATACCAATGAGGAGCAGTGTTGGGTGTAACGCGTTAGAGTACTCGGATTACTTTTTCGATGCAACAAGTAATCTAACGCGTTAGGTCCGCCATTCAAGTAATCAGTTACTTTTTCAAAACTGTAATCCATTATTCAGACAATTTATGTAATCCGTGAGCCAGACAGCAGTCATTCCTAATCCATTAGTGTATGTATGTGTGTGTGAGAGGAAGTCGCCTACAAGCACCGCCCCCGATAACCCGTCCCCTCAGTTATTCCTGCTGTTATATCCCTATCTCACCTATGTGGTTTGACTACGCGAGGACCGACGCGCAGAAACATGGAAACCTAAGCACAGAGGCAAAACTCGTGGTGAATCATGCAGAACCGTACTTACGGCCACCGCGCGAAACCGCATAGGTGAAATTAGGGGTATTAGTATTAAACAGATTATGGGCCATGATGGTAAAATAATTATAAAGGTCTTGACTAAAACAACATGCATGGGCCTCCGAGTGGCGCAGTGGTTAAAGCGCTCGCCCTATCATCCGGAGATCGCTAGTTCGAATCCCGGGTGGTGCTGTAACCTCTCGCAGCCGGAGGTCTAGAGAGAGCTGATTGGCCGAGCTCTCTCAGAGGGGAGGGATGAGAGGTACTTAGTGCTCCTACATTAATCATGGCTCTACAGCCAATCAGGGGCGTCTGTGAGCTCGCGCAACGGAGGGAGCGGATAGCGCTGTCCTCCGAGTGTGTTACGCCGCCCCCAACGGTGCGCGAGCGAGCAGTTCGAAAAGATGCGGTCGGCTGGCGTCACGTGGTTCGGAGGAAACACGTGATAGTCTTCGGCCCTCCCGGCTGAGTGGTAGTAGTAGCCTTAATGTGGGAGCCCCCTAGTGACGGGGAGGAATTGGACACGACTAAAATTAGGGAGAAAATCGGGGAAAAATCCAAAAAAAAAAAAAAACAACATGCATGAGGAATCGCAAAGGAGTTTTCATTTTCTGCAATGGAAAAGTACTCGAACTAGTTACTTTTATCAGAAAGTAACGCAGTAATGTAACTGATTACTTTTTAATGACAGTAATTTTGTAATGTAATTAGTTACTTTAAAAAGTAACGTTCCCCAACACCGCTGAGGAGTACATATTACGTTACATTACAGAAGTCATTTTTTCATGTGTATTTTTTATCAAATTAAAAGACATTATTTTTTTGTATTAAAGACATTATTAAATACATTGTGACATGTCAAAAGGGGGGGGGCCCTAATCAGAAATTATCAAAGAAGTTAAAGATGAAAACCACATCATGAAGTGGAGAAACATTTACCATTTTCTTATAAAGAAGCATTATGGCATGGTGTGCTTTGCTTTGTCATATATCTAAATAATAAGAAATGTACGTTTCTTTATTAAAATATATGTAATTTATTCTTGTCATTGTCAATTCAACAGCAAAATACCGGCCAGGCAAATGAATTTGTTTTTCTGCCATAGTTACATTCCAACATGCTTACATAGTATAAAACTGTGATTTTTTTTTTTTTATATGAACTGAAGCTACTTTTGAGTTCCCCTGTTATGAATGATGAAATATCACCTAATCAAAAGAAAAACATATATCCAGTTAGCAAAATACAGTATGAACTTTCAGAAATGACAGTCAAACTACACATGTGACCTTAGCAAACAGAACAAGTAGATCAGACCACCCTCTCTGACCTCAAATGAACTCCAGAGATTAACAAATGGGTCTGTTCCAACAAGCGGTAAGCTAAAAATGGGGCCCTGTACTTCAAACCCAGCCATTTCATTCAGTGTGTCATTTTCAAGCCTCCTTGGAGAAAATGAAGGCTTGCAGGTTGGAAAAGAGAGCAAGCCATGGCGCAGTAATGGAGGCCCTCGCTGTGTCTTTACTCTGCTCGTGTGGGCGGTGAGGATTGGGCAATGCTTTCTCACTGAGACTCAGGAGCCGAGACAGCTTTCCCTCTAATAGATGGATCGGGTTGCGCTGCAGAGAACAGATCCACATGTTTTGAAGGAGAAGGAGCACACAGGCTCCCCAACATGGTGAATGAGAGATTTTTCTGTGTTTGAGTATAATCCTTAAAATGAATATAGATAGCGCAATGTAATGGTTATAGTATGTAGAAAGACTATGACCCTGGAAAGGGAGTAAGGCTCGATTTCTGCACCATTGTGTAATGATCTCATATGCTTCAGCCCTCCTCTAATCATTGTGACATAATTCTTGATAAAATCCAATGTAAGAATTCCTTAGGGAAGGTTCATAGTGTTAGAGAAACACACAACATTACTGACTGTGCTGGGGAGGACAAAATGGGGAATGCAGCTTATATGCTGTAGTATACTTTACTCGTTTTGCACCATCACCTGTTGGTTGTTTTTATCCAGATGAATCGTCACAAAGTCCTGCCATTGATGTGAGTCTGGGTGAGTTCTAGTCGTTCATGGTGGGTATCTATCATTTCTGTATATCTGTATTCACTGCTCTATTCCTTTAAAGTAAATGTCTCTGTTGCTCTTGGATTTGCTACTCAGAATTTAATTTTAGAACAATGCAGAAGGGGGATACAGTGCTGACAGAGATGATATGCAACGGAAAAGGAAATGCTGGCAAAGGATTTGCTGGCCATCACACTCTCACCCATGTGCTTCATGACATTTATAGATTGGGCAGGACACTGAAGTGGAATGAAAGTGTTTATTAGGGAAACTTATCACCAAATATACTGATTTATACTGTGTCTTCATGTCACAATGTGACGATTTGACAACTGAAACTAATGAAATTGACTTAAAAACAAAGTACAAAAAAGCGTTGAAGAAAACTTAGTCCACTTTTCTTTTTATAAATTATGGCTCCTTATAAATCCCAGCAAGCTTACCAGATCACTCAAAGTTAATAAATAAATAAAAAAAATTTAATGACGCCTTTTGAAATGAAACTCATGCCTTTTCCTGCATACAATACAACATGAACTTAATGACATGGTAGAAGTCTTGTCCATACATCTTCACTAAAAGGTCTGCTGATGAATCATCTCGCCAAGTATAATGATAGGATAAAATGTCGGACAACTGTACTCATTGCCAAAGGAGGAGCCCAGTGAACTGAAGCCCTGCATTTTACTGAGAAACAAAAACCACATGCTAAGCAGAGCTGAAGGTAAATTATGCAGCGCAGCCCTATAAGGAAACCCGACCGGAATGGCTCGAAACTTGATTATGTGGAATAAAATGGTATAAATAAATACATAAATCGGGCCAATTCACTGCACGCTCGGTTGAAACTCTTGGTTTTTTTTTTGGTAAGTCACAGCAAAATGTTTTCCATTATCTCATAAAGTTTATCTAAAGCTCAGGTATGTGCCTCCTGCCAGCCCCACAATAATAGTGCAGGAATGTCAAGACTCCAGAGGGGCCCATTGTGGACAGCGCTCTGACTGCAGAACTCCCCCTTCAAAATATGAACAATTTTGTAATCGAAAAGAGTTGTAGTACCAACAATCGTATTTCAAAAACATCTGGATCCAATCCACTGAACAGAATTCAACCTCCAGTTTAGTAAGTAGCTGATATGAGGACCTGGTTGTAATTGCAATGCCTTTGATGAGCTGACGTTCAAAAATAGTATTTTATAAAAAGTGTTTAATTTCAAAACATTTCCAATTCAAGAACCAAGTGCAATCTATTTGAAATGTGCATCAACTGCTCACATCCAACACTTGGTAGAGATGTTAAAGGACAGTTATTATGCAAAAATCACTTTTCAGTTAGGTCCCTACTGCATATGTACAAACAAAAAAAGGGGGGGGGGGGGTTCTCTTCCTGTTTTTTATTATTAACCAGGGTTTAAACAAGCCAATTAGACTCCCCCTAATGTGACATCATATAAGAATATGCCATAACCAAGCTTCTTGCTCAGCTCTGCTGTTCTCTGGTTAGCAGTGTCTCAACTGTAGCTTATTTCCATAGGAGATTCAGAAAAGGAGTGAAACAGAATGAGCTTGAGGTATAAAATTAAAAATTTAAGTAGAAATAAATTTTAAAAACAGTAAAATATGATACCGTTAACATTAATGGTTATATTACTTATGACATTCCTGGATACCTGCTATGCCTAAAAGTAAAAAACAAAGACTGGACAGAGAGACACTACTTGTCACTTTATAATCCAGCAATCTGCTCTGAAATATCTAGCCACTCATCTTGAATCAGGACATGCTAAAGGGATTTAAAAAGCCCACAGTTCTGTTAAACAACACATACTATGGAAGCACAATGGGATACTAGCTTCTAGATTTATCAGCAAGACTTGAAAGTTCACAACAATTGGAAACCCCAGTTGAGGAGATGCAAATTTGTATTTTGTGTATTGTTACAATCCTTATTTGTTTACCCCACCTAGTCTAGCTTGTGAGCTGCTGTTAGAACTTAATGAGCTTTGCTAGTGGATCATGAACCTGATTAGTGTTTGAATATTTACAATAGAGATTTAAGAAAAGATACCGCACTTAATTCTGCATTAATGGGATTCCAGGCTCTTTTCTTGCTAAAGCCCTGCATAAGATATTAATTTTCCAAGGCATTTTCATTTCCTGTGCAAGATGGCCTTTCACTTGTCACAATCTGCCATCAGTCATGCTGTCACCATAAACTTTTCCCAGTCTTTTAAAGGGCACACACCCACACACAATTCACATTATTGCACACAGTCGAAAAAGACTAAAAGACAGACGATGAATATCATACAGCAAAGTGAAAATGCTTATGTACAAGATTGCACACACACTTATGCTAATTACTCTCCAACCATTTGAAAAGTACTTCATCAGAAGACAAATCACAAACACATTTTCCAGCATTATTTTTCTGTCACTCATGAGAGATGTGGTCAGTCACTTAAGTCATGCTGGTGATGCAACACCGGGATCCAGACCAGGAGTTGATTCCACATCTTCATCAATGAAAGGCTAATGCAGATATTTTACTTATAAATTTTCTCAGGATTAAAAACACTACAGCAAGTTGGGGGAGACTGGAAGCCCTGGAGTCCTAGAATTCAAAGTGATAACCCTTGTGGCATAGAGGTAGTTGGAGCGGTACGACTACATGTCACTGATAACAGGTTGTGGCTCTTAAAGGGAACCTCTGTTTCTTAGGGAGATAACATAGGAATGTAAGACTATCTGTTAAACAAATAACTCCAGGTTTGAAGACACCCCCATAGGCTGACACGTACACACACGGAAAAATAAACTTGTTTTTTGTGTGCCTCCTCGGATAACAATGAGAAGCCATCCAGAAAAAGAAAAAAGAAAAAAAAAAATCACACTTGATGAAACATTTGGCTAAAAGTGAAAGTGAAAGAAATGTGTTGGATGGATGTTAGACTATGACTTTCAACATGTCATACCCTTTCTGTGACTCAACAACTGCTGCCACCAGGACAGAGAAAGTGAGAAGTACGTGTTTGTACTGTATATACCTCTCTCCAAATTTCTGGTTTATATTTAGCTTTATTACCCAACAGTCATCCAATAGACAGACTTGGTCCTGGCCCTGGGCCCAACCCACTCCAGCCCAGCCTGGGTTGGTTGTACTATGTTCTGTGTGTGTTTGTGTTTTTGGCTTTGTGGATAGGCTAAAAGCAGACCTTGTTCTGTTTGCACAAGTCAAAAAAAGTGGAACAGAGTACAGAAGTTACACATTCATAACGGAGTTAGGAGCTCCCAGTGGATATGCTATTGCTATAGCGTCTTAACATGCCGTATCAGTGATTTGTGCTACCAGGAAGCACGAGGCTTTCACAGGCTCTTAAACACATTTGCACACCCAGAAGAAAGGACTAGACTTTTATTAATAAACAATAAAATATGTATGGTGTGTGAAATGGATTTAGGAAAACCTGCATCGCTTTGTTTGCTCTTTGCCCCACAATTCTGACAGGCCGCCTAGCAACAACCTGTAATCTTTCTCAGTTTTATTACTTTATCTTTATCTCTCGTCTTATCATATATCGACTGATTCTCTAAGAAGTGAGCTTGACCTTCTTGCAATAAAGGTCATGTTTTTGTGACTCATGGTGAAAAACAGGACTGACGTGTATGCAGAATAAGAAAACCATACCCCATGTGTTTTTCGCTACTCATTCCCACTACTGATCAGATGGCCAAATAGCCAGCTGGCCGAGCGCGTGCCCACAGCCCTGGCTACACACTGCGCAGGCGCACTGACCACAGCTAACATTTCCCTTGGGATGGAAAAAAAAATTGCAGTACTTCATTTTACCAGCTGTCCTCGTTAAATTAATTGTGGTGCTCTTTTTTCCTTCCAACTTTCTCTGAGATTGGATACAGATAGGCTTTAAAAACTGCTTCACAAAAACTTATATTAAAAATAGCAGACAATTGGAGCATAAAGGATAAGGTACACACGTATTTAAATATAGTACACAGGTATGGAAGGGGCTTTTTATTGTAAAAGGAGAATTTTTTTTTTTTTTTTTTAAAGTTAGCACAAATTTCTGGGGGAAATGGAACTCTGGTCTCAATGTTTACCACAACTGCCTTCAATTTCCAGGACTGGGGGTTTGAGTGTTCTCTCAAAAAATTTATCAAAAAATCCTTGCTTTGAAGGTTTCCTCCAGCTACTCCTGTTTCCGCCTACAGTCGAAAATCAATTCAATCCAACTCATGTTTTATTTTTATAGAACTTTTGAAAATAGTTATTGCCGAAAGCAGCTTTACAGAATCAACAGAAATATAAGAAAATCTGTATGGAATGTGTGAGAAAATATGTATAAACCAAAATGATAAGATTGTCCCTGCACTAAAATTCATTTCAATTCAATTCAGCTTTATTAATATAGAGCTTTAACAGTGAACATTGTCGCAAAGCAGTGTTGCAGTAGCAAAAAATTACAAAAACAAGTTGATGATCAGTTCAGAATGATCAGTTTGCCCCCCTTGATGAGCAAGCCAAGGGCGACAATGTCAAGAAAAAAAAACTCCCCGAGATGGCAATAAGAAGAAATCTTTGGCACCTCATTCAAGGGTGTTCCCTGTCTTATGCCCCGAGTACCCCCATGTGACCAACACAGGATAAGTAGGATGAAACATGAGTGAATTTCTGGTGGAACTCACCTGCCGCAGCTCATCAGCCGGACCAGGTTGCCTAAACGAGTAATCAAACTGTAAAAGAATGAACACACACTCACCACTCTTCCTGAATGCCTCTCGATGGCCTTCTTCACTTTGCCGTATGTGCCTCTGCCCAGTGTCTCCAGCAGCTCGTATCGGTGTTTCAGGTTGTGTTTGTGGTGATGTTTCTTCACCCCTGAGCTGCGCTGGCTCTCTCCTCCTGACTGAGGTGACACGGCGACGGGCTCACCGGCCTCCTGTTTCCCCTCAGATTCCTGGACCGTCTCGACCTCCATGTCCACGCAGGACACCAACTCTTCCTGCCTGATTAATGTTTATTCTACTACCTAGCTTCCAAGTATTAATAATAGGTTAAGACGCCTACTTATAAAAGATATATCAATAAATAAATAAATAAATAAACGATAAACAACCAACGTTATATGTCATATATGTTTATATGCTGACGGTCAGTGATTATAAGGATCCCTACTGATCCCACATGTTGTATATGATGGACAGTTATTCTCCCTATAGCTGGCCTAATCTACCGTCTAAAATCTACGGGAAAAGGTTCGAGAAAACGAAAAAAAAAACTGAATGGGGTTGTTATGCGTGTAAACCGGCATCTCGCGTACGTTTTAATATAAACACTAATTAGTCACAATTAAGAATTGGACGCCAGTCTGTCCTATTATTAGCGGTTAATTCACTCTATTAAAAAAAAAAAAAGACACGCGTTATTTATTCTATTAACAATCTTATTTCCCTTATTCTCAGCGTCCAAACGCGTCACGTTCCGTGCTCGGCATCTCATGGCCTCCCGCCGGTATTTCTTTGTTTACCTGGGACGCCGCATAGCCTACGACTGCTCGAATTCACAAAAAAAAAATACATAGCATAAATGTGTGTGTGAGAGAGATAGAGAACGAAAAAAAAAAACCCAACACCTAAAGCGGTGAAAGCGGCGCTGGGCTCGGCGGTCAGCGCGCGCGGAGGAGCAGGAGCGCTCATTTTGTCGGCGGCTTGCGCGCCGCGGCGTCACTCAGCTGGCTTCCGGCTGCGGCGCGTGCGGCGCTCGGTGACCACGTCGAGGTGAGACGCGCGCGGCTGCTGGCGCTTTCATACAGCTGCGCCCTCTTCAACATGGCCATGATGAGTGTGTGTGTGTGTGTGTGTGTATCTCTCTCTGGGTCTGTTCTGCTCTCCTCCTCCCTCCTCACGGACAGGAATAAGAAAGGAGGAAAAGAAAATTAGAGGAGGAGTCAGCAGCATCGCTCGTGCCTTTTGTAGTCCAGTCCGGCCCTATGTAGCTTCGGGTCTCTCTCTCTCTCTCTCTCTCTCTCTCTCTCACGCGACGAATTGACTGTAATAAAACAGAACACTCTGCATAAATAACTCATAGAAGGACGTGAGCAACAGCATATGGACAAAAGTATTTGGTCAAACCTGTTACCTATTGAATTCAGGTGTGTCAATCAGACCCCTTCGAGATCCCCAATGAGAGGCAGCCTTAATACTTCAGCATACCAAGACATCTTGGACAATGCTGTGCTTCCAACAGTTTGACCTCAACCCCATCAAGTACCTTTGAGATGAACTGGAACAGAGATTGTGAGCCAGGCTTTTTCTCCAACACCAGTGCCTGACCTCATAAAATCTCTACACTAAATGGGCACGAATTCCCACAGAAACACTCCAAAACCCTGTAGACACCCTTACAAGAAGACTGGAAGCTGTTATATCCGTAAAAGGGGGACCGACTCCATATTAAAGTATATACTTTTGGGTACAATGTCATTGCAGGTTTGGGCAAGTACTTTTTACATACTGTATACGTAGTGTATAGCGACTGTATCTGAGAAATGGCATCAATTACACTAGGATTCTCTCTATGAGAACTTAGGGTGTTAAACCTACAATACAATCACTCACTTACTCACTCATCGTTTATACAGAGTCATGGGGGCCTGGAGCATATCCCAGGAGACATGGAGCGTGAGGCAGGGTACACTCTGGACAGGGTGCCAATCCATCACACTTGCTCATTCACACATTACGGGCAATTTGAAAACGCAGATTAGCCTAATCTGCATGTTTTTGGACTGTAGGAGGAAACCGGAGCCCGCCGAAGAAAACCCATCAAGCACAGGGAGAGCATGCAAGACAGGTGGGAAACAAACCCTTAATGCTAACCACTAAGCCACCATGCTACCCCTACAATACACTGTATTAATTAACACTTACATAATATGACCTTGCTGTTATAACAACCTCCACTCTTCTGCAAAGGCCTTTCTCTGTATTCTGAGGTGTAGCTCTAGAGGCTCCAGCTGGGTTCATCCCAAAGATTTTCAGTAGGAATGAGGTCAATGCTACAGTACGTGCAGAACACTCAAATTCTTCTACTTCAAACTTCACACACAATGGAGCTTGTTTCATGATCAGGGACATTGCCATGCTGGAACAGGTTTGGGGCATGTCATTTCAGTGACGGGAAATGTAATGCTACAGCATATGAAGGCATTCCAGAAAATTGTGTTCTTCGTGGAAACAGTTTGTGAAAGAATCTCATATGGATGTAATGGTCAGGTGTCCGTATACTTTTGGCCAAATAGTGTATAAACACATCAGTGCCACCTCAGATTGGCTCTATGGTTATACATTTTAAAAGTTTATTGAAAACTATTTACAATGCATCTGCAAACTTCTTGTCTATCATTGTTGGTTTTTCCAGAATTTCTAGCAAATATACAGTAACCCTAAAGAACCCTCTGTTTCAGGAATCTACCTTCAGTATTTAAGGATATTTCCAGAATCTTGAAATAAGGTGTACTACAGAAAACAAGGCTTCAAATAGAACAATGTGCTTAACACTGAACACATGGCATTTAGCTAAAATACTGTGCATAGAAAAGAACTGACAAAATGCATACTTGTGTTATTGTTCGCATCTGTTAACACACACTTCTGTATCCTGTACTCTGATAAATCATTCATCAAAAGCATACTTAACAGTGAAAACTAAAAGGCAGACTTAGAGCAGAATGCAAGTTTTCATTGGCTCTACACAAACTTGCGTTCCAATATGGTCATAGTGGAGCGTGCTCCATATCCCAAAACACACACACACATACACACTCACACTTAATCACAAATGCACTCAGACATGCTGAAAACCTACCCAAGCTAAGTTTGTCACTCCAGATCAGATGTGTTTTCCTTTGTTTGTGTTTGTATGATTTTGATACACTGCATGTCCCAACTGATTGGACAAGTCTGAGTCTGTTTGATCTAAGAGCTTTCAGGAATCTGGGACATGTGGTGCGTTGGTCTGCAGTGGGTCAGTGGAGCGCAGGCTGAAATAGTATCCGTGTGTGTGTGCGCGCCTGTGTGCGTGTCCAAGATTTGCATCACAGTCAAAGCTTGGCCTTATATGCACTCTAGTCTTAAATATCAAGAGTCAAACATGATAAAAATGCAACAGTCATTCCCTGCCAGTTCTACACACACTAAAGGACATCCAGAAGTGCGCTCACTAAAGCACATCCAGCTTTGTAATTTAGTCATAAAGCTAACTCCGCAGCTATTTGCTAGAACCAAATTAGAAACAGCGTTTACCCTAGACCTTTCAGAAGGCTATCATTTAAAAGTACACAAGGTTATATGGATGATTTTCGATGGACATCAGATGACAAAATGAAAATCTTACATGTACTGTAAGATTATGTTACATGGTACATAAAGCTTTTATGCTTATTTTTAAAGTGGATTACCAGAGAACAATGCATGTCAATGTGTCCTACACTGCGCATACACTCTTTATGCACCGCAAATGCACTAACCACTAGTTATATGTAAGACAAAAGAAAATCACTTTGTCTAACAAATTTCATGAACCTATAAATCTGTAAATCCTTCATATTCAGCAGTCTCTTCCCAGTGATATTTGAAGCTCTCATTTTCTACTGGGCCTTGAACAAAGATTTCTTTGAAGATATTTTATTCATGTATTTGATCCCCTGCAGATATTTGGCACAAGTTGCTGACTGCAATCATTTCAAGATTGTTAGCAGCGTTTGCGCACAAAGAGAGCCAGTGAAAGTGAACCCCTCCAACATAGAATTAGAGAAAGAGAGAGAGAGAGAGAGAGAGAGAGAATAATCGTTTGACCAGAATAAGAGGAAAAGATGCAAGGTACAGTACTAGGAAGGATTAAGCTCCCTGATGACTCAGAACTCTATTTATATCTCTACAATGGATGACCATTCTGGATTCAGGTGTGCTGCCCTTTCCTATATTGCTACCTTATGTCATCATCTAATATCGTTCTGTATTATGGGAAGCCCTCAGGAATGTGTACTCTAACCTTTACGGTTATGTGGTTGTTTTCTTTGAAATGTATGTGTCTCTCCTTTCTGACACATACTTGCATTTGTTGATGGTCAGATTAGTGGGAACTCAATAGTGTAAATAATGCGTGTAGTCGATAATCCTAAACATTTTCTGAACCTGGCATGGAACTAAAACCTAACCCTCATCATGAACATACAGTAAAAGTATAAACTAAGCTGAGCCACTAATCTGACACTGATACATATGCATAGTTTTAACCTTAGTGACAGAGAGAGAGAGAGAGAGAGAGAGAGAGAGCGTAAAATGCAAGGTCAATGTTCTTGTGGTTTACCATCCATGTGGCTACACTGTTTTCCCCATACAAATGTGGACACGTGCACACACACACAGCCATGTTTTCCATTGGTACTCTAGTTACGTGTGTGACGTGCAACATTGCAGACACTGTGTTTGCAGGCACATCTTATATTTTGAACCTGGACGAGAGAGGGTCCACCTGCTTTAGAGATGGAAAATCCAGTCTGCTGCCAGCAGCTGAGAGAGATGAGAACAGTGCAGCTGAAAAGTTGTACCATGGAGAATATAGACAGAGTGGAGAAATAGAGGGGATAAACAGAAATACATGCAAGCAGTTTGTATCAATAGAAAAATTCTACAACTAACTAATGATTTTATTGTAACCGTTTATAATATTTATACTAACAATCTTCATCTCTTCATTAACTCTTCCTATTTATTATCCTGTGTACAGGGTCACTGGGGCCTTAGGCCTATCCTAGGAGACTTAGGGCATGAGATGGGGTACTCCGTGGCTAGGGTGCCAATCTATTGTAGGGTGCACACACACACACACACACACATACTGGTAATTTGGAAATGCCAATTAACCAAATCTGCATATTTTTAGACTGTGGGAGGAAACCGGAGTGCCCGGAGGAAACCCACCATACTCCCTGCACCCAACCCCAAGGCGGTAATCAAACCCTCGACCCTGGAGGTGTACGGCCACAGTGATAACCAACATGCACCCATGACACCGTTATACTAACGCATTATTTCGGAAAGATGTTTGCAAAGCTCACATGCTAGACCACATAAACGATAAACGCATACACTGAAATGCATACGGTACATTGGCAAAATTACTGTAACACCTTAAACAAGAACCTGTGCTGAAGTAAATAAATCTGACCTTGGGTTCAATCCTAGGATAAGTTACTGACTTTGTGTCATCTCTGTGTCTGCATGGGTTTCCTCTGGGTTCCCTGGTTTCTTTCTTATTAACTATCCCTAGGTGTGAACATGTGTATCATTCCCTGCCATGCAACAATTCGTGGGGTATTCCTGAGATAAGAGAGTCCAGAAAGTGAAGAGTGAAAAGTAAAATCTGTCCCACAAAGCAAAGTATGCTTATGGACACTGTAAAAGTTTCTGTGATTTTGCACATCAAATATAAACAGTTGTTATATTAAAAAATAGCTTCTTTCAAGAGTTTTTTTTTTTTCCCCCAGAACCTCATCATAAAAGGCAAAATAAAATGAGCACTTTAGGACTCTGGTAGATAGGTTGTTTTTTTTTTATATACTTTGCTGCCACCTACTGTACATAATCTGTTATAGCTGCTATAACAGTTAGTTTTACACGTTGAGGGTGATACGGGGTGCGACTTAGGGCGGGGACAATTAGTGGCAGACGCTGATTGGCTGATGTGATAGTACCCGCTGTCAGCCAATAGGGAGCACATTGACTAATTGGTGAAATGAAGCGCGCAAGCCGGAAGTTTTGATAAACAGCTCGTGTGAGTTTGGTCGTTGAGAGAGAAACTATGGCGAGTGTGAAAGAGAGAGCTGCTGCTTTAAACCTCGCGGGGAAACTGTACAGCCCCATGCACAATCCTCATGGTAAAGAGCTCTGTTTGATTATAAATGATGCAAACACCTTATTAATTATCGCAACATAGCAATTCTTCATTTTCACCTAGCTAATTATATTTAGCATTTAGGATGTTCCTAAACCTGTTACTAACTGGGAGCATCCAGGTATTTTTGTTTGTTTGTTTTCAATCCATTATGTTGTTTTTTTTTTCTCACAATTTTGCTTGTACACTGTATACTGACCCATTATGTGTGTCTTTTATTCATACTATTCTTATCTACTTTTTATTAGCCTTGAATCCCCTGTTAATTGTATTTATTAAGCCAATTAAAAGTAAATTTTACATTTAGATTGTGATTTTAAAAGCTCAACTTGGGTTAATTTAAAAATGCATTATTTTATGCATCTGATTGGCTGATTAGATTCATGAATATGCAGGAGTACATGTGTTCCTAATAAAGTGGCTGGTTAATGTAATACACACGTAAATTTTTGGCATCCATATTGCACACTGTTGTATACTTTTACAATATCTTGAATTTGCAAATTTGCATAAATTAAATGTAGTAACATTATCTTCCAATATAGTTATAATATCTGAAATTATTGTGCAGTGGCACCTGTGCAATAACTTGAGTTATTATATTTGTCAGTATTATCCTAGTGCAATTCGTTGGACCTAGTGCAACTTGTTTGAAATTGTACCTATTGTTTTTCTTTTTTATAAAGGTATCTCTTATCTTAATAGTCAGTGTCATGCACTTAAAAGAAAAAAAGAAAGTAAGAGAGAAAATCCCCCATCATTCTTATTAGTTCAAGTTATGCCAAGAAGCTTATAAGTGAAAAGTGATTGGTTATAACTTTTTAAAAGGCAATACATTTTTGGCCTTTATTTCAACAAAGCAGGTTTTCAGTTTATCTTTATAAATATTTTCAAGCTTAGTCTGTTAGGAATAACGCTGTCTATTGTTGCCTTGATATGTAGCTCAGCAGGCGCTCATTAATCCGTGCCAGACCGGCTTCATCTGGAGCAGACTGATCGCTCATCTCCAGTCCGAGGTGAAGGTCAAGCGGCGACGTCACTTCTTGAAGTCTCATGACAATTGCTTTGTGGGCTCTGATGCAGTCACTGTGATCCAAGAATACATAAAGAAGAGCAAGGTTTTGGGTGATGCTGAAGTTCCCAGGGGCAAAGCAGTGCGTGTGTGTCAGGCTCTACTGGACTGCAAGGTGTTTGAAGTGGTAGCTGGTAAAACGTTTGGGAAGGAGAGTAAGCTGTCAGAATTTCAGGATAGCGTCAGCAGCCTTTACAGGTTCCTGAACACCCAAACCCCTGTGCTGAGTAGTGCAGGAAACAATCTTTCTTCTCCCGGTGAAGTTAAGAATGCAAACAGGTGATTTAAAGTCTTTAGATTACATATACAAGCTTAGATATTCATGTATTATATTTTCTTGTTTTACTTTCACTGCAATTTAGTTTATCAACCATTATAAAGATTGATTTGCTTTGAATGACATTGCAGGGATGATGACCCATTGTTCTCTCACAGTACTCCAGTAAAACCAGGCCACTTTATGGACGTCCTGTTGGAGGAGCTTGACCTTAGCCTTAGTGTTCTCCATGCTGAGAGTTTACCACCGTCAGGTAACGCTTATAACAATTTGGAGTCAGGACAAACATATTAATTGTGCTGCAATGACAGATACTTCCACTGTGTATTTGTAGTCTACCTTATAAAACTATAAATATGTATTTAGAGTGTAATGAGCAGTATTGATAAATTAAATGAATTTTATCAGCATCATTTGTAGTATATTGATGGTAGTATATAACCTTTTGTCTCTCAGTGGTCAGTAAGGTGTGGCAGGAGCAGACGGTTCAGCGTTTGCTGCAGCTGATCGAGCTCCCTGTGCTGGATGGAGTACTGGACTGTAGGGAGCGTCCAACCTCAGGAGGCAACAATAATGAACCTGACGTTCTCTACACCAGTAACTACCTGGACAGAGAAATAATCAAGGCCTTTAAGGAGTCTCAGTGAGTAATAATCTGCTTTGACCAAATAAAATGAAAATGTATAGTTGGGCATACAGTGTGATTGTCATTTGCTAATTGACTAAGTGTGGACTACAGGCCCTCTAGTGGGCTGCAAGTCATTATTTATTACAAATTAGTTTTTATTATATTTGATGAAGTATTTGCATTTAAAAAGTAACCGGATCTAATTAAACAAAGCCATATGATTTTAAACAGCATACTATTCTTCACCTATCTTAGTTTTGAGTTGATCAGAGTTTTTCACGTTTGGGTGGCCCACAGATTTTCACGTTTGAAAAAAAAAGTTGAGCCGCAGCCATGTTTGCAAATGGCTGCTGTAGGATATTGTTTCCCCAAAATGTACGTCTGTCAGACCCAAAAAGTACTGCATGTGGCCAGTCAGTGTTATCATACAATGGTATAAAATATTTGCAATAAAAAATAATCAGAGCAAATTAAACAAAGAAGAAATGACTGTAGCAGAGTTTTTTACTTATTTTTTTGTTTGGTACTCCTGCAGAAATGATGAGTGGCTCTTGGCAGCATTAGAGCTGATGGACTTTCTGCCAGACCAGCAGGTGGTAGAGGTGAGCAGAGAGCTCTCGAGCATTTCAATGGATGATGATCAGGGTGATGAAGAAAATGAGCAGTGGAGGCTCTCTGGGATCCAGCAGTATAAGGCTCTGCTGTTTGAAATTCTGGCTAAACATTATGGACAGCCCAGTTTCCAGCCTCTTCTTCCTAACGGCCTGAATGATGTGTACACGCACATTACTGAACTTTTGGGTAAGTTGGGACTAACAATGATCATCATGAGCAATGACTTTTAAACTGAAATGACTTTTTAGCCATATTACTTATGACTCTCAACAATCCTATAGAAATACAATTTGTATGTATATAAGTGTGCATTTTACAGTAATTTACAGTAAAGTACAGTAACTGAATGATTATATGCCCAGTTAATGTAAGCAATTCCTAGCATTATACTGAAAAGTTTAAATGTAATAAATTGAATAATCATATTAAATGTTTATTGAAGGAATTCATCAAGGCCTCTCATGATGGTTCTCTTGAAATTTGTTGCACCTCTGGTTTGTCGGCAGTGAATGGGAAGTTTGACGTGGCTTTAGAGGTGTTACAGTTGTGTCTGAAGTTGCTTCCTGCAGCTAATAGAGAGGAGCTGTACAGGCTGCTGAGCTTCATGTCACTGGCAGCGGACCCTGTACACATCCGGCTTCATAAGGAGGTAGGAATTAAGGTGTCATGCCTGGATTAATACTGATTATTTATTTATTTTTATGTAGTTTTCAAATACTCCAGTTTAAATGTAGTAATGTAAATCCACCAGCTAACAAACCTTGGATAAGTGTGTAATTTGTGGTATTTTAATCAGATCATATTTAATTAATCTGCAGGCGTTTCTCAAATGTACGCCACATGTCTGCTTTTTTTCTAGCATTAATAAATATTTGTCCTTGTCTTGGATGTCTTGATGGAGCCATCTGGTGGAAATAATTTCAAAATGAATGCAAATTGTGAATTTAATATCATTATTATCACCACTTCATTATGTACATCTGTTTAATTGCGTTATAACAAATATCAGCCAATCACATGGCAGCATCTGATGCATTTAGGCATGTGGACACGGTCAAGATGAAGTGCTGAGTTCAAACCGTGCATTAGTATGGAGAAGGGTTACTTGAGTGACTTTGAACGTGGTATAGTTGTTGGTGCTAGGTGGGTTGGTCCGAGTATTTCTGAAACTGATCTGGGATTTTCTCACACAACCATCACTAAGTTTTACAGGGAATGCTCTGAAAAAGATGAAATATCCAATGAGCTACAGTTCTTTGGGTAAAAATGCCATGTTGATGGCAGAGGGAAAATGAACAAATAACATTACAACCAAGGTATAACAAAAAGCATCTCAGTGCGCAACAAATCAAACCTTGAGCAGATGTGCTTCATCAGCAGAAGACCTCACCGGGTGCCACTCCTGTCAGCTAAGAGCAGGAAACTGAAAATAGAGTTCTTGATCTTGGTATGATGAAGCTTCATTTCTGCTGTGACGTACAGATGGTAGGATCAGAATTTGGCGCAAGCATGGATCCATCCTGCCTTATACGAACAGGTCAGAATGGTGATGAAACACTGTGGGGGATATTTTCTTGGCACATGTTGGGCCTATTAACCAGTTGGGCATTGTTTTAAATGTTAGTCTGCGTGAGGTTTGCTGCTGTCCATGTCCATCCCTTTGTGATTCCTGTACATGATAACATGCCATGTCACAAAGCTAAAATCTCAAACTGGTTTCTTGAATTGTACTCGAATTGCCTCCACAGTCACCAGATCTCAAACAGACTTGCATCATTAAGGTGCATCATGGAGGTGTAGCCAACAAATCTGCAACAACTGCATGATATGTCAATGTGGGCCAAAATCTTTAAGGAATGTTTCCATTACCTTGCTGAATCTATGCCACAAAGAATTATGGCAATTTTTGGAAGGCAAAAGTTGGTTCAACCCAGTACTAGCCAGGTGTACCCAAGCGAAGTGGCTTAAGTGTGCATACAGTATGTCGTAATCTGTGTTGAAATGTTTTAATTTAATGGGTTTTACGTTGATTAGTGTCCAAGCAAGTAGCAAAACATTTAAATTTAAAGCACCCAATTTTTTTTTTTTTTTTTTTTTTTTTAATGATGCATCATGAAATATTGTGTTAAGAAATTAAAACTTGTATCTAGTACATATTATTTTGCTCACTGGAGATGTATATAAAATTTTTTTTTTTGATTGCATCAGTGTCCATTCTAAAATGGCAGAAAATGAAGGCTCTATGGGGTGCAACAAATAAGTCTACTTCTTGGTCACTTGGTCAAGTTTAAAGCACTGTTATAAATGGTTTCAGATTGAGAATCGGATCCATGTGAAGAAAACCTTTTGTAGAGCCATAACACAAAGCAAGAGCCTCTCAAAAGGTAAAGTGGACTTGCTGTTGCTCTTCATGCTGGATAACCATGAGGACATTTTCAAGGTATTAAACTCTTAAAGCTTAATGTTAATTCTTTGATCGGATTTTATGGATTGATTTCCCATGTTTGAGTGCTTAAAAAATTAAACACGTCCACCTCTGAATGGAATCTGAAGTAATGTAAATCGTGGTGACATAGCTTTTTTTTTTTCTGTCGGAATTTGGATTATACCACAGCACTACTTAATTTTGATTGATCAGAAGATTCATTTTTACTCTAACATTCATTTAGACTGCAACATAAATAACAGATTTATATTAATGCGCACTTTTTTTTTTTTCTTCCTTGGACCAAGTTCACAGGACTTTGTATTGCAGATGTTCTAAATAAACAGATTAAATTATTAGTTTTATAAGTCTCCAGGTTGAGCAATTTTAAGGTCAGGGTAAAAACCCAACTTTAAGTGTCTTCAGGACTAAGATTTGCGGTTTCATGCAAATGCAGTTTCATAGTAAAACAAGCAGGTTTTTATCTTAAATTGTATCTTGTTTATAGTTTTAATAAACATAAAATTAATAAGAGAAATAAGTGTGCTGTTGCTAGAAAGTGATCATTTTCATGTGGTTAAGGGAACTCCACTACACATCAGACCATGTTACACCACCCTATAATCGACATCCTAGAACAGTGTGCCCAAGTGTTTCCATTTGAAACTTGCTGGATGTCTTGAGTATACCAACGATGACTAAGTGAGCGTTATGTGTGTTCATTATTTTTAAATTGCCATTTTTACATTACATTGCTACATCACACATTATAGCGAGTTGACTCTTGTTTTTTTTAATTTTTTTTTTATTAGGTCCCAGGTTCTTTGCACAAGCTGGTCAGTGACAAGCTGGATGACATTGTGAAAAAAAAGGACCCTAACACACAGGGTATGTCATTCATGTGTTTTATTCATCTTGTAAAATTTAATTACGTATATTTCTATTGGGTAGGTAAAACTACAGTATATGTAGTTCTTAATATACACTATATTTAGCTTTGGACAGTGTTGATTCGGTATAAAAATGTTTGGTGTTGTGGTCATGCATGTAAATACTTACTATTTATATGAAATGTATCCAAAGACACACTGGTGTCTGTTCCAGTATATATAATTCAACTCTTATTTCTAGGCTCTGCATTCTGTCAGCAAATTTCAAGCAATGTGTACCAGGATACTGTAAAAAACCTGACGCATACAGAGCTGTTTGTACTGCTCAGGAATATAGATGAAAATACAAAATACTCCACGAAAGAGAAGAAGAGATTGCTGGCACAGTTCTACAAAGGCCATCCTGACATTTTTGCTGAGTACTTTGGGTCTAGACTGAGCACAATCAACTTGTCTGAAGTGTAATTTCTGGCAATTTCCCTGCAAATGTTTAAACATTTTGTGTAGATTGTACTACTTAATATTTGTACAATGTTTTATTTTTTTGTTGAAAAAAAAATGATTTTCAGAATGTAAATAATGGTCTACTTAAATTATATGAATACTAATAAACATTTGTAAACAAATTGTTGCACCAGGTTGGGTGTTTAAATTAATTTGCAATCCTTGTGGCCAGATTTATAAATGCAGTTGCTTCCTACAGTTGGGTGACCCACAATACCAAACACATGTAAAAATGGAGCATCTTGGAGTTTGAGTACCAGTGTTTGATTTACATATTTTGCTTGTGGTATGCATGAAGATAAATATTTTTATGCAATTTGGTGTATGTTTTTGGACATTCCCTGCCTTTACTGTCATGTTAAGGTGTGGTATTATTCCCTTCTCTTGCTGTCTACTCATCTGATTACAGTGGCCCCACTTATCCTCTCCTCACACAGATGATTTGAAGTTCTCTTGCTCATTGATGTTTTGGTCCTACCTGTCTGTTTTTCCATTTGATATTTCTAATCTAAAGTTTATTTAAAGTGGACTGAAAAGACTGAAAACAGATTTTCCGCTGTGCATTTGCACTGTATTTCCATACATGTAACCTTCATCTTAACTTTTTATAACCTTAATGACTCGCATGAGTCATCTAAATGACCACTGATTGTTTATAGATTTGAAATTGACATACCCCTAAGCGTAACATCAGACATGGCACTTGACCAGTTTTACCCTTTCACCTTCTATGCATAAACTCTATAGGGATTAATATCAGTGCTGTATAATCACATATATAATATGGGAGTTATTGTGAGATGGCCACGTGTTAAAACTGATGAGCTGTAATCAATTTGTTATATGAGGGGTGTTAGTCAAAATGGGAAATGATGAAATTTCTCGCAAATGAAGATCTAAAACCAATTGACATTTCCAGAAGACTTCAAGCACAGTAGTGTGATGAACTGCAGTAAAACATATAAATGGTGCAAATTCTTTAAAGAAGATTGCTTGTCCATGAATAAGGTTCTTGATCGAGGTGGCTTGGTGCCCACTGCAGTCCTTGCCTGATCATTTTAAATTGACGGATAACTTGCCACCAAATCATGGAAGAGATGGATCTGTCTGTGAGAATGACTACTCAATCATTCACAAACACCAGTTGCATAGGGGATGTTGGGTTATTAAAGGAGTTACAGTGAGGCCAAAATTTCGGATGTGAAGTAGGCAGTCCGATCATGGCTCCGGTGTACTGAGATACAGTGGTGTGAAAGTGTTTTCCCCCTTACTGATTTCTTTTTTTTTTTTTTTTGCATGTTTGTCACACTTTAATGTTAAGGGTGAGCATGAGGTGTCCACATAGTTTTAACCATAGAAACTTCACTTTCTGAAGTTACCGCTAAACTTGAACCTCTGCATGTATACTTTGGTTAAAACTATGTGGACACCTCATGCTCTCCCTCATACATAGTACATTCCCAAACACACGATTAGACTATTGAATGTCATTCAGTGCTGCATCATTACAGCTTCCCTACCTTAATACTAGCCATATCATTGTGCACAAAGCGCGCTCAACGAAGGCTTGGTACAGACTTTGCCAAATATATTGCATTTCCTAATGAAATAAGCTAATTGCAGCAAGTTTTTAGCTTTTTAAAACATAATTTAAATGTGTTCATATAGTACGAAGCTACTGAAGTTATCCGCGTTTACTAATCTGTAAACACGCTCATCAGCTTTAACGGGCCACAAAAATCTCTTCAGCTGTGTGCTTGCAGCTCAGTACGCGTTTCACTCTGATTGGCTGAAGAACATTCCTCGACCAATCACGTTTCAGTGCGTCGATTTGTATTGGAATGCGGAAGTACCTCAGAATGTATTCGTGGATGTCCATGGAACCGCACAATAAAAGTGAAAATGTTCCTGTTGTTCGGTGCGGTGTAACCATGCGTGATAAACCATCGGTTCAAATAAGCATTATGGCTGTATTACTTGTGCAGTCACCACAAACCTCACACAACGTGATTATTATTATCATGATTATTATTGTTATTCATCTTTTATCGCTAAATGTTTAGAGTAGATAAAGCTTATTTAATGAGAATAGATACTAGAAAAATGTAATCTCCCATACAGTAAATGCACTAATATTTTGCAAATGAATTTACTCCCGTGTAAAAAAAAAAAAAGATAAGTGATGACTGGGTGAGTTGTGTGTATGTATAAAGTATTTATATATAACCCCATATTTGCCTTATGCCAAATTAATAGAGGAAATTTCTCAATATGCTCCAAACCTCAATTCAGGAATAATTAAAATTTGATTCATATTCTGTAGCCTGGAATAAATAGATTTACAGTCCACTTTATTAGGAATACCTGCACTTTCATGTAGCTACCCAATGAGGCAATCATTTGGTACCTTCTTGATGAGAAGGATCAGAGAAAAATGATCAGACTAGTAATCTATAGTCTATAGGAAGGCTATAGTAATTCAGGTGATCATTCTTTACAACCGTGCTGACCTGAAAAGCATCTTATAACACACACAATACCTGGGGGAGATTAGCTACAATAGCAGATCAGTTTCCACCCCTGTCAGTCAAGAACAAGAATCTGAGACATCATGGATTCTTACTAAAATCATGGGTACATCTATCCATCCAGGAACCTCTGTAGTCCAACACAACTAGGGATCGTGGAGGATAATGGTGACCATTGTATTTATTGACCTCCGGTCAACATTTGCACACTATGGGCAATTTGGGAACGCCCATTAAACTAATCTACATATCATTGGATTGTGGGAGCAAACCGGAGTACCCAGAGGAAACCAAGCTGAACCCTGGAAGTGCAAGGTGACAGTGCTACCATTACGTCATCATGCACCGTCTATCATGGGCTCAGGAACACCCAAACTGGACAACTTAAAACTGAAAAAAAAAAAAAAGACCAAGGATTTTTTCTTTCTTTCTTTTTCCTTCGACTTGGTAAGTTTGTTTCCATGGTGTCACCATCACTTGTTATGTGAGCCTGATATGACATGTCAAGTCCTTTTAATGAGATCAGGGAATAAAGGAGTAGCATTGTGTGTCAGGGTGGCACGGTTATGTAACGGTTAGCACTATAACCTTGCACCTCTAATGTTCAGGTTTGATTCCCGCTTCAGGTTTGTGTGCATGGAGTTTGTATGTTCTCCTCTGTTGCTGATGGGTTTCCTCCGGGTACTCTGGTTTCCTCCAACAGTCCAAAAACAATGAGATTAGGCTAACTGGCGTTCCTAAATTGCCTGCAGAGAGTGTGTGTGTGTGTGTGTGTGTGCCTTGGGACCCATCCAGGGTGAACCCTGCCTCAAGTCTGTCCTGCCCCAAGTCTGTCCTGCCGTCTCTGATTTTGATTTACATTTACATACAGCCAGTGATTGGACAGCGCACAAACGATCAGCCAATCATGATACAGGAGGCGGGATTTGCTGGGCTGAAAAGTGCATTTGTCTGTACAGCGGTGCATGGCTCCTCCCCGGATGCACACACACTCCGAACTCCTCCCTCGGTGTCCAGCTGCAACGGTTACCCCCTTTCTCACATACACACACGTACAGTTCTGGGTCTTTCATGGTGCGGGCTTGTGAGAGGAATATGAAGTTCTTGGTCGCCATCACGATTATCGTCGCTTCGGTGTTTTTCCTGCTGCTGCCAAACGGCTCTCAGGCTGATGAGAAGAAGAAAGGGCCCAAAGTCACGGCCAAGGTAAAGACTGCCTGCAGCTACTGCAACGCTGTCTATGGGCGATTTATAATATTAATAATATTAACACTCTGTGCGTGATGGGGCGTTTTTAAATATTGTGTGTAGTAAGATTGTGCAGTAGTATTTGTGAAGATGTGTGTTATCCCGTGCGGCGGGCGGAGCCGGAGTGTGTGTGTGTGTGTGTAATGGCGAGTGAAGGCCACGTCTGCGTTACCCGGCTGATGCGCATTGCGTTTGCGCATGATCCGAATTTCCTTAGTTGAAACGAAACAACGTATATAAATTCCAGCATACTTTACTCATTCTCCTGTCTGTTCATACACATCTCTGTAAAGGTTTCTGTATCCACGCGTTCTGTCCAGAGGTATTTCTTTGTTCTGTCGTAGTGTGGGGAAAAAAATACACAACCCAGAAACACCCGCGTTGAAAAGAAAGGGAGCGAGTGGGGAGAGAAAAAAAATAGCCGTTGCTAATTTGCAAATCTCCCTTCTTTCTGCTCTAGTCAGACTGAAAGTGAGCTCGTGCTTTTGAGAAACCATGGACTGAAATAAATGTACACACAAAATTGAAATGTAAATTGTGCACACCTGACTATCACCCCAGATATTTGCTTGTGTTTTGGAATGTAGAGATTCGTGCTCATTCAGCCAGAGGAGCTTTAGTGAGATGTTTGGTGAGGACTTCATCCCAAAGGTTTTCACTAGGGATAAGGTCAGGACACTCAAATGCGTTCACTCCCAACTTTGTCAAATCATGGGGATTGTTCAGTCATTCTGGAAGAAGTTCAGGACCCTCGGTTCAAATGAAGAGCGTGATGAATGGGTGTGATTGCCAGGGGTCCACATACTTATGGTCACACGATATGGACCGCATTCCAAATACATATACTTCGATATGAAGTCCACAAGATTTTGGAGTGTTCCTGTGGAAATTCGCGCCCCAACAATCTGTAGAACATTTCTATGGTTAGGCATTGATGTTGTACAAGAAGGCCTGGTTCGAAATCTTCCTTCAAGTTCATCCTGAAGGTGCTCAGTGGAGTTGAGGTTAGGGCTCTGTGTGGGCCAGTCACGTTCTCCCACACAAAACTCATCAAACCATGTCTTTATACGCCTTTCTTTGTGGAATAAAAAAAAGGGCCTTCCCTAAACTTTTGTCACAACGTTAGCCATGAAACATAGCATTGTCTAAGATGTCTTAGTATGCTGAAATATTAAGATTGTCCTTCACTGTGGGTACCGGGCCTTGATTGAAGTACCCGAATTCAATAATGAACAGGTTTGGTCCGTATAGTGTAGTTTATCTGCCCTAAATTCCTGTTTTTGAACACTTCTCCATCCTGTTATGAAATGATTCTTCAGAGACTTGACACTTTTATGCCCATAATCCCTATGCTGTATTTCAGGTATACTTCGACATCCAAATCGGAGATGAGGATGTAGGGCGCATCGTCATCGGATTGTTTGGAAAAACCGTTCCAAAGACCACCGATAATTTCCTCGCATTGGCTACAGGAGAGGTTCGAGCTCACATCTTTATTTATTGCACTTAATTAAATTAAAGTCTTCAGGTTAATTCCAGTAACATAGTATATTAAATAAATGCAAAAACATAGTGCATTTCTGCCTCAACAGAAAGGATTCGGTTACAAGGGAAGCAAGTTCCATCGTGTGATTAAGGACTTCATGATCCAGGGAGGCGACTTCACCAGAGGAGATGGAACTGGTGGTATGAAACATGTCCTTTAGTTTATACTTTTATCATTGTTAAATATTTATCTTTATGTATTTATTAGAGTAGTTTGCACCCCTATATATTACACTGCTTCACCATGGATTTAGTTAATGAATGAAGAATAATATTCATTAACATAATTAAACAGGGTCAGAGTGTGGCGTTATTTTTAACTTTTTGCCTACAGAATACATGAGCTGTAGATCGATTGAATTTGGTATGACCTGTAGTCTCACTTGAGTTTTAGATTAAATACACTCAAGATTTAATGAAAGAAATCAAGTCTGCAAATTATTATAAAAACTTGATAATGAAATGTTTTTTAAATGGTAATGACGGTTAATTTCCACCCCAAAAAAGGACCATGTTTCAGAACCACTGCATTAGCGCACAAGTGGGTCAGTGGTGCAGATGAATTTTTCCCCAATTTTCTCCCTAATTTAGTCGTGTCCAATTCCTCCCCGTCACTAGGGGGCTCCCATATTAAGGCTACTACTACCACTCAGCTGGGAAGGCCGAAGACTATCACGTGTTTCCTCCGAACCACGTGACGCCAGCCGACCGCATCTTTCCGAACTGCTCGCTCGCGCACCGTTGGGGGCGGCGTAACACACTCGGAGGACAGCGCTATCCGCTCCCTCCGTTGCGCGAGCTCACAGACGCCCCTGATTGGCTGTAGAGCCGTGATTAATGTGGGAGCACTAAGTACCTCTCATCCCTCCCCTCTGAGAGAACTCGGCCAATCAGCTCTCTCTAGACCTCCGGCTGCAAGAGGTTACAGCACCACCCGGGATTCGAACTAGCGATCTCCGGATGATAGGACGAGCACGTTAACCACTGCGCCACTCGGAGGCTGAATTGTTGTTCTAAAGACTGACTTTAAGCCCCTATGCTTAGTACCTCTACAGGCCATGTCTAGTGTAGATGTCAGATTGAAGTATTCTCATTTAAGAATTTCAATTGGTTAAATATGATCTTTCGAACTAACTGTCCACACTGCTATTTGAGAGTGATCAGATTGGATTTGGCTCAGTTCAGCCCAAATCCAACATATTGTCAACCTATCTGCATTGGTTGCTCTGGTAACCAGAAGTTTGCATGCAGCATGATATTTCCTTCTATAAAGGGATGTTTCTGTGCATTCTCTCCATCTTTGCCTGTATTGCATCTCCCAGAGTGCTATCAGACATTTCACTTTGTCCTCAGTCTGGAGACTTCTTCCATCATCTCCATTAAGTTTTCTCAATCATTAGTCATGTCACATATCATGTGATTGTGTGAACTTGTGCGTCAAGTGATGCAATGGACTGTTTGAAATCTAATTGGAATTAGTAGAGCATCCAGACTGAGGCATATCCATGGGAACCTGATTCAAATCTGATTTCTAAACAACCCTGGACAGGATATGGTTCAAATTTCAAATATGGTTCGGATTTGCCTAATTCCAAGCTTGATGGGACAAAAATCTAACTTAAGCTGTCTGTCTGAAAAATGCCTAAGTGGTTCTGTTCTTCTGCTTCCGTAGGAAAGAGCATCTATGGTGATCGTTTCCCTGATGAGAACTTCAAGCTGAAGCACTATGGCCCAGGATGGCTGAGCATGGCCAATGCAGGCAAAGACACTAACGGCTCCCAGTTCTTCATTACCACCGTGCAGACACCATGGCTCGACGGAAAACACGTCGTCTTTGGCAAGATCTTGGAGGGCATGGTGAGTGTCATTTGTCTTTAGATTTGTCTGATGATCCTGTAATAACATCGCCGTGTGATGGAGGCTCGTGTTGTTGTCTTGTATAAGGTTGTGTGCTGCACATGGTCGTAGATAAACCTTTTGCTCCTGTGTATACAGGCAGTATAGAATACTGTAAGAACACACCAGATTTGGATGATCAGCCTTTTTGTTGCCCTTGTTCATTTCTTGTTTTTCCCCCTCAGGATGTGGTGAGGAAGATTGAGGCCACCAAAACAGACGGCAGGGACAGACCTCTAAAAGACGTCACCATCCATGAATGTGGCAAAATTGAAGTGGAAAAGCCTTTTGCTATTGCAAAAGAGTAAATCACCCGAGGGGACAAACAGGACTGTGGGCTTCTGGGGTTTTAGCAGGTCTGCTGTACCACTGATATTTTAGTGGTGTGTGTGTGTATATGTATGTATGTACATACGTACGTGTGTGTTTGGCACTTGAGCGCAACCCGCCTCACACTCCATCTGTCGTTGTCCACCTTAGGGTCCATTTCAAAGAGGCATTCCACATGGTCCTACACTGACCCACTTAACACCTGCTTTTTGTAAACAAACCTTCAATAAAGGATCCAAGTTTTGTTAATTGCTCTGTTCATGTTCTGTGTTGTGAATAATGTTTAGTTTAGGAAATATGTACACAGAAACGCATGTTTAAATACTCATTAACACACCAAAATGTTAGTTAGAAATTGCAAATTAAACAATATTCATGGATTCAGATTAGATTAGAACTTGCTTTAAATTCCACTGCATTTACAACAGATGTTCTGTTAGGCAATGCAATTTCATCTTGAATTATAAGCAAGCAAGTGTCTACACATGCTTGAGGATTCTCTGCACACAGTGTGGAGGTTTTCCAAATGTATATTTAGAGCCCAAGCACTATAGGGTGTGCAAGATCCTCTCGTTTTCCTAAGGATTTTTTTCCACCTTTTTGGGAGTCTTATGCTCAAAAACCCATGAAAATTGGCAAACAGATTGGACTCTGCTGCCATTAGGATGCCTGAGAGTCATGTGACCCAAGGCCCTCACAGGAGATTTTGCTGCATAGCTCGTGCACACGAAACCTGGTACATATTTTAGAGCTCATTGAGCTGAACAACTTTCGCACCGCATGTCATTATATTGAGTGACCCGTTCAGTGACATCATAGTGTAATGCTTTTGTTCCAGCATCTGCGGCCTATGCTACACATGTACACGTCACAAATGTTAACACTCGCATGCACAAACATACTCGTGCACACATACTGTACACACGCACGCACTCGTATGACACACATCACAAATGTTAACACACAGACTCACACACAAACATGCACAAACACATTTACTCGTCACACACAGACTTGACACACCCACACGTCTCACACATATTAACACACGAACACAACAAATATTTCAGGCCTAGAAACTGGCATCAGCCCTAAATGGTGTGTGAGACGTGTGCAAGTTGTGTGGTACACCCGGACGGCGATGGCTTTTTATAGGTCTTAACATGCTCAAAACACACAGGTTGTGCGGTGCTCATGGGATGGCACAGGGAGCTTGGGGCCCGCTCATCATTGCTTGCAACTATATTTACTTTTGTACTTTCTTCAATTTAAACACCATTTATTCCACCTTGGTGAAAATCACCTCAACCATTCTTTCTGTAACATAAAAATATAAATTTAATGTTTATTGAAGTGCAACAAGCTCAGGTTTTGTGTTTTTCCTTTAAAAAGGAAAGGAAAAGGGATTCTTTTTAATGCAACTTCCAATGCTCAAAGAACATGATATCCCATGATTGTTCAATGAACCACAATTTAAATTCAGTGTATAAGACTATTTTTTTATATATACATACAGGACTATACATGTGGTAGTGTTGCAGCTTTCACAGCTCCAGGGTTTGATCCTGGGATCTCCTTCTATCTGCATGAGTCCTTCAGTTTCTTCCCACCTTGCAAAAACATGCTGGCAGTTATGTTGGCTGAGATTAAGGTGGGAATGTTTGTGTGCACATGGTGCTCTGTAATGTACTGGCATCTAATCCACCCAGTGCTCCCAGAAGATGATCTGCCATGACCCTGAGTAGGATAACGCACATACTAAAAGTGCACAAACACATCCCAAGCTCTAGTAGACTATGTAAACAGGATATCCCACCTCACAAAGATGAGGCTAATGGAAGTCATCTAAATGTTCAGGGCTGAGGCAAGGTCCGAATCCTGGTCAGTGTTGGAAAAAGGTACCCGTCCAGCATCTCAGGTTATCTGTGCTTCTGGCAACGAGCTCAGGCTGCTTGTGTCTATGACGATGGAGGGGATCGAAAGATGTCTGGAAACGTGTCTAATGCTGGGTTTGGAGAATGTCCTTAAGCCCAGCTTATTGTCTTTGGGGAAGAAGCCTTGCAGGACACCAGCTACAACTATGTCTGGCAGATCTGTAGACAGACAAACAAAAACTGAAGTGATGTATTTCATGAGTTGACTTACAGGCAGCATTAAGTTCTGACCACTTTATAGACATGTGCACTATGTTTATACAAAATACATATGTATTAACTTGTTCAAGATAGAAATTAGCTCCCTGTTGTCACTATATACAGAATTCATTTAGTTTACAAAGCTAGCAAGCTATTTAAAATGATGTCATACACTAATCAGTGCAAAGACTGGCTACTAGGGACGGGTTTCACCACGGATCACCCAATATGATATTATGATACCTAGGTGCCGATTCGATTTGATTCTATATGCATCACGATTTTGTAAATATCCCAATACGATTTTTTTAAAAGATTTTTTTTTTAAAAGACTACCACACATGATGCTTTGCCAGTGTCTAAATAGTTTAGTATGCCACCTGTAGGATTATACAGGAACTGCAACATTTTAAAATATACACATTTTTAAAGTAACTTGTTGGAGTCAATGTGCCAATAAATTCATTACTGCCACACAAAAGAATCATAATATGTAGATGAATCCATTTTTCCCGCCATCTCTATTGGCAACACAATAAAATAAAACTATGAGTCAGACTTTCTCGAATTTTTGTGTCAAACAGTAAACAGGAACTAATTGTATGTGGGAAGTAAAATTGTGAATGGGAACTGAACAAACTGCAGCCCATATGAATCACAGAATTGGTCCGGGGGAATCATTTGATTCAAATTTAGTTTTACTACGTTACTATGTCATACCTAATTGGCACGGAATCCAGCACTACTTGCTGTGATGTCACACTGTCGCTGCTCGTACATAGAAACTGAATCATCATGCATTGCATAGCCGCTCTCTAGTGTAAATGTAGAGTAAATACATGCTGTATATGCTTTACACACATGAGATGTAGACATGCTTGACATGCAACATTAATGAGTCAGAAGCAAATTTCTTCACAGGTCTGCACTCGTTTCAACTCAACATAAAGACTGTATAAAAGATTATTCAAGTGTTAAGTCATACTGTATTTTATATATGCTTTCAACATCTCACAATGTCACATACAAATGTATCATCATCCACATTTCGCATGAAAAATTCACATATTTGGGATGTCTGTAAAACATGTTGCATCTGCAAATTACTGTTGGAATGCATAAGAGCTCCATGAAGGCCCTCACGTGTTGCATCACAGGCTCGCTGTTGCACTACAGCAGACATTCCTGCATCCCTGGCATAGTCACAGGAATTTCATTTTCACAGGTCTTGCAGCACTCCTGTGTAAGCATGTCTAGACACCTAAAGCTCCTCATGAAACTATTATACACATTCACTGAAAAATGATGCCCAAAGACAAAGCTGTGTACCAGGCAACACTGACTGGTTCACAATTCTAAGAAAGATATCAGATGATTATTAAAACACAGGCATTACCTGAGTTTGAAGCAAGGAGATAGGGGTCGCACGAGAAACCCACCACTCTCTGATGCAGCAGCTCACAGCTAGAAGACATTAATTACACGAATTACAAAACACTCATATTAAACTTAATCTGTTTTAAATCTACATGTTGCTGAAAAACGTAGTAGTTCCTTATAGATCAAATTATTGGCCTCATTTAAGTAAAATGTTGGTCAGGTTTAAGTTACTTCAGTTGGTCAGGTCTAGGCTCAGCAACATTATGTGGCAATAAAACGAAGTCAGCTGATGACCTGAATGTACTGAATGACCATGTTATCACATCTATGGAGTTTTTCTTTCCTGATGGAACAGGCTTATTCCAGGACTCGACTGGACAACAGGTTGCTTCTGAGAATCATTTTCACAAAGAAGAAAATCTTGGCACATGCAATTTTTTTTAGGTGGCTGCAGGCGTTGTAGTTTATGTTTCTGCAGTTTATGTAACTCACTCAACAACCTCAATAACTATTTGACAGCTTTTGCTTGTCCCAGTTGATGCGTTTTATCATTTTATGCATAAACATTTACATTAAAACATACCTTTATCAATGGGATTTTATTTGTAACTGAACTGCTGCAATAATTTTAATTATTACTGCCAAGTGACTCAATGAAATGAATAAATTCATTCATGCAGGTGGACTTTTGCTTCTCTGTTGCCTTTTTGCTCATTCACATTAGTGTTCCTACAGTATCTATCAAATCCTCATCGAACTCACTGCATCAGTAATGAAACCATGTACTGCATTTATATAAAAAGGATTCTGGTAGACACTTACCTGTTCTTATGTTCGTGTGTATCCTTCTGATGTTCTTCACTAAAGAAATTCCATAGAAAAGTTATTATACTGTAGACTTTAAACTTATTTATCAAAATGATTAAATGCTTGTTAGTACAGATTGTTTTGAGGCTGGTTATGCAGCAGGGCACGTCCATTAAAGATCGACACATTTGGACATACACTCCCACTTGTTAATAAAATATCTCAGCATAGACAAGCGTAGGGTCAATGAGTCAATTCTCATATTTTATCCATTATTAAAGAAATTGTAGACAAATATTAAAAACTCGTTTACTGATTTGACCTACATGCAAATCTATCTGCGATATGGAAATGGCATTAAAAACAAACAAATTCTGAAGTTAATCACAGAATGCATCAGGTGTTACGAATGACATTTTTTGCATTATTAATATAAATTGTTATATACACACGTGGACAAAAGTGTTGGTACCCTTCGGTCAATGAAAGAAAAACTCACAATGGTCACATAAATAACATTTTAACATTTTAATAATGACAAAAGTAATAATTAAAAAAGAATTCTATGAATGTTAACCAATGAAAGTCAGACATTGCTTTTCAACCATGCTTCAACAGAATTATTTAAAAAAATAAACTCATGGAACAGGCCTGGACAAAAATGATGGTACCCCTAGAAAATACTGAAAATAATGTGACCAAAGGGACATGTTAATTCAAGGTGTGTCCACTAATTAGCAGCACAGGTGTCTACAATCTTGTAATCAGTCAGTGGGCCTATATATAGGGCTCCAGGTAGTCACTGTGTTGTTTGGTGACATGGTATGTACCACACTCAACATGGACCAGAGGAAGCGAAGGAAAGAGTTGTCTCAGGAGATTCGAAAGAAAATTATAGACAAGCATGTTAAAGGTAAAGGCTATAAGACCATTTCCAAGCAGCTAGATGTTCCTGTGACTACAGTTGCACATATTATTCAGAAATTTAAGATCCATGGGACTGTAGCCAACCTCCCTGGACGTGGCCGCAGGAGGAAAATTGATGACAAATCAAAGAGGCGGATAATCCGAATGGTAACAAAAGAGCCCAGAAAGACTTCTAAAGAGATCCAAGGTGAACTTCATGCTCAAGGAACATCAGTGTCAGATCGCACCATCCGTCGTTGTTTGAGCCAAAGTGGACTACATGGGAGACGACCAAGGAGGACACCATTGTTGAGAACAAATCATAAAAAAGTCAGACTGGAATATGCCAAACTACATGTTGACAAGCCACAAAGCTTCTGGGAGAATGTCCTATGGACAGATGAGACAAAAATGGAACTTTTTGGCAAGGCACATCAGCTCTATGTTCACAGACGGAAAAGTGAAGCATATCAAGAAAATAACACTGTCCCTACTGTGAAACATGGAGGAGGCTCTGTTATGTTCTGGGGCTGCTTTGCTGCATCTGGCACAGGGTGTCTTGAATCTGTGCAGGGTACAATGAAATCTCAAGACTATCAAGTGATTCTAGAGAGAAATGTGCAGGCCAGTGTCAGAAAGCCGGGTCTCAGTCGCAGGTCATGGGTCTTGCAACAGGACAATGACCCAAAACACACAGCTAAAAACACCCAAGAATGGCTAAGAGAAAAACATTGGACTATTCTAAAGTGGCCTTCTATGAGCCCAGACCTCAATCCTATTGAGCATCTTTGGAAAGAGCTGAAACATGCTGTCTGGAAAAGGCACCCTTCAAACCGGAAACAACTGGAGCAGCTTGCTCATGAGGAGTGGGCCAAAATACCTGCAGAGAGGTGCAGAAGTCTCATTGACAGTTACAGGAATCGTTTGATTGCAGTGATTGCCTCAAAAGGTTGTGCAACAAACTATTAAGTTAGGGGTACCATCATTTTTGTCCAGGCCTGTTCCATGAACTTCAATGAGTTCATTTCTTTTTATAATTCCGTTGAAGCATGGTTGAAAAGCAATGTCTGACTTTCATTGGTTAACATTCATAGAATTCTTATTTATTATTACTTTTGTCAGATTAAAGTTATTTCTGTGACCATTGTGAGTTTTTCTTTCATTGACCGAAGGGTACCAACAATTTTGTCCACGTGTGTACACTGTAATACTACCAAGTAAACATTTTAAATGACTTTTTTATCATAAGTGTGACATTTATAGGAAACAGCTGTGCAGTCACAAACAGCATGATAACATTAATCCACAGGTGTAATACATACCGAAGACCGCAGGTCTTGTTTGCTGTGTGGAAGTGTTTGACCTCCAGGAAATCCAGCAGCTCTTGAGGAACCACTTCATTCTTATACAGGATCGCCTGCATGCAGAAATGATTTTTGTAACACACCAACTACAACACTACAGTATATACAGTATATGGAGGTGGGTTTGTGACCTCCTGCTCTACCTGTATGTAGTCCTCCAGCTCCTGCTGTCTCTGCTCTGATGGTTTAGCACGCAGCTGGGTCCGCTTGCTGGGGAATTCGGGTAGCTGCAGGATCTTTTTGAGCTTTCGGTGCAGCATCTGGAAATCACTCTGCCGCCGGAGAACAAAGTGCTTCCTTCCGTTGAACAAAACCTCTACCCTGAAGAGCTATGAAACATAGAAACACGCTTAAAAAAACTATCCCTTTAAAAGAGATTCCCAAGCAGCTAGTGAAATGACCCATTCCCATTTCTCTAGTGAAATGACTTGGTCATGACTACAGGGATATCTAGAGCTCTACATACTGCATATTCAACTTGTTTTTCATGCATGATGAAGACATCAGTGTCTAATATCTCCTTTGCTATTGCTCTGTCTCTTATTCATGTCGGATGAATGCTACAATGATGTGGCAGCTAGCTATTCAGCAAAGCCAGTAAGTAAACAGAGATCGGGGCTCGTCATCGTAGCTCCGACAGACGGGCCAGAGAGCTCCGACACATCGTTCCCTATTGTATAGGAGATAAAAGAGAAGAAGCTACGTGTGCTTGTTTCTGGGCAACACCAGCATTCTGTTTCAAGAGCATTAGGAGAACTGTGAACTATTCTAGTAATGCCACCAAAAAGAAGAAGCCACAGCTGCAACAGACACAAGCAAAAGTGTTCTGGATTACTTTCTAATAGTTCATTAATAATGGGAAAAGATCAATGGAATAAACAGAAGATACATTTAAACTTCCAATCGTTGTGATACTACAGTATAGTCAAACAAGATAGATGCTGGAGGCAGTGATTAGCCATTTCATGATGTGTGGCCAGTGTGCATTGCACATACAGACTCTCCGTCAGCAAGACCTAGCTGCAGCCACGCAGGAATCCAAATAAAGGTGTGCACTCGGACTAGGATTACACATAAATGTGTAATTACAGTTGTTACATTCTTGTGGGTGGAAGCAGCCAGTCAAACGAGGCCAATGGTCAATAATACATGACTGTATTGGATGCAAAGAGGTGATCAAATGGTGCCATGTGACATGTTAACTGTCTTCATTCAATGCTTTAATCAAAACCAATTAAAAGGTCTAAACAATAGTATTACAATTCTTATTTCAATATGTCAATACCTAGTGGGCCTGAGGTCATGGTGGTAAGGAAGGTTCCCCAGACATTACATGAAGAATCCTTCAGATGAATTAAGCACAAAAGGAAACACATCCAAACACATTACTCTTCTACATCTGCGTACTACAGTGAGGAGATCAGCTATATAACAAATAATATAAAATAATAATAATATTTAAAAACATGGAATTGTTGCACTGATCAAGTAAGAACATCAAATCATCTTTAGGGTATATGAAGCACATCCAAGCTGTAAATAAGAACTAGCAGAGGTTGGTAGATATGGAAAAGCAAATAAAGGTGAATCTCAATACAGTGCAGAGTATGAGGGAAAATACCTGCAAGGTCTTTAATAACAAAAAGCTTATGAACAATTTCAAACCTGAGAAAATGTTAAAGAAGATGCTATACAAGCCAGCAATAGCCAATGAAGTTGAATTCAATTGTGAAAGCAAACGGTCATTGAATGAGCTCTTTGCCAGAAAGTATGCTCTTGATTATATTTTGAGACTGATCTACATTATGCTTAATACAAAACAATATCAAAACAATCTGGGACATTATAAATCTAACCACTTAAACGTCAGCTACGTAATAATTGCCAATTCCCCAAAATTGTCTGAACATGTTTGACTACAGTGTTGATGTATTCGAACTGTGGGACACGCCCTCACTGCAGTTCCTTCAGTGAATGAGACTAGAACAGTAAAAGCTGTATTTAAATAACATAATTAATCAGACCGTTATGCATTTTAACATCACCATACTTGAGAAAAAAATGCACCAACAGAGCAGGCCTGTTACTTTCATTATTAAAAACAAAACAAAACTGAGAAGCCATAAAAAAAAATGCTATATGAATCTAGAATGACTTGAGTTGTTTAGGTGTTGAACCCTTCATTATGAACTAAATGTCCTGGAAGCCCTGGACCTTTACCTATTTCAAGTCAGTAATTGTTTTCTATGATTCCACTAAAAAGATGTGCCAAGACGATGCGCTAGCTATCTGCCAAGTTAGAGCATCAAGTACAGTGTACCAAAGTGACCCGACTTCATGATTAAAGTAGTATATAGTTAAGATACTTTATGTTTAAAGGTAAAAGGATGATATCTAGGCGGTACGGTGGTGTAGTGGTTAGCACTGTCGCCTTGCACCTCCAGGGTCCGGGTTCGGTTCCCGGCCAGACTCGTTTCCCGTCTCAGTGTACATGGAGTTTGTATGCTTCCCCTGTGCTTGGTGGGTTTCCTTCGGGTACTCCAGTTTCCTCCCACAGTCCAAAGATTACGCTAACTGGCATTCCCAAATTGCCCGTAGTGTGTGTGTGTGTGTAAATGTGTGTATGTGAACTGCGATGGATTGGCACACTGTCCAGGATGTATCCCGCCTCGTGCCCAAAGTCTCTCGGGATGAATACAGGATAAATCGGTATAAACAATCAGTGAGTGAGTGAGGATGATATCTCCTACCTTAATGATAAGACTGAGTTACTATTGGAAGTCTTTCTTCCAATAAAAGTAGTAACAAAACAATCTGGATTCATAGTCATAATGAACCCTGAATATTCCCCAAACCCCACAATACATACAGTAGCAATTAAATTTTCATCCATTTTTTCATGTTGATCAGGTCAAATCGGGATGTTATACTTCGTATGTTATACTTTCTGACTTTAAAGCAGGATGATATCTTTTTTTCTCTTTGTTCCTGGCAGATCTACTTTATTATACGAGTGGGAAAATGTGGGAAAATGGGATGAGGTGGCGGGAACCATTTATTTATAGCCCATGTACAGTATACAGTATGTTGCAGTAGACTGTGTATTGATAAAATATTTTCAAGTTTGGGGTCAAAGGGCCTCTTAAGGGAAATACTTCTGCTAGTTAGTTTGTTTTTTTGACTTACAGCAACTTGAGCTTACCGATAGTAAATATAACAAAAATCAAAAACGCAAACGCAAACACAATTACGATTTCTGAACTTGACTGCAAATCTGTACGGTTATCAGGGAAAGTTTCTGAGTTCCTGTAAACTTCAACTGAGGATTTCACGTCCTTGAAGTTTCCCATTTTCCTTAAAAATACCGGAACTAGCAGTACTCACTTCCACTTCATATCTGTTCTCACTCTGAGCAAAACAGTTTCACTTCTCGTCTGCCTCACCTCTGAGGGAGGACAGGTTTTGGACTTGTTCCTGGTTGAGTGAACGGGAATGTAAGAGAGCAATAATCGAGCATGCTTTAACAAGTCAGGGTGAAATCTACCTGTGTGATGCAACACTGGGTCCTCAGAGCCAGAAGGGAAGTGACTTCCAGAATTTTTTGTGTGTGTAAGAAATGGCAAGTCCTCATGAGAAACTCAGTTTCTTTTTGAGAATGTAAAGTACACCCAAACTCCAGTGAAAGTGTTACACATGATGAGCGACGTGTTCTGTTGACTACATGAGTTAAGTGACATAGCCTAAGAGCGGAGACTGTGCTCGGGAGACCCAGCAGGAATGTGAGAAACAGCATGACTATCATCAACAGCAGGCTGAATTTGCCCTTTCAGGTTAGAGCAAAGTTGCCTTTTTGAGCCAAGTCCTGAAACCTGTTTCACCCTAGAGATCTGTGTACAAAGACAAAACACTGCATTTGTTACATTTTATTTACTTATTATTATGTAAAGAATAAAAAAAATAAAATAAAAAAACTGCTGATGGGACTAAAGGTGAAGTTACGCTTACCACCCTAAAGTAGATTATTGTCATACAAATGTTAGTTGCTTGGTTAAGTTGAGTAGTGTTTCAAGAGTGCTTATATTTAGTACATCAATCCTTGAAAGTTCACCACATAAAAATCTAATTCTAGAAACAACTGAAGTTGGTAACCATTCCATAACTGATCATCTGTTTGAGTAAACTATGATGTCGATGAATAATCGGTTTAAGCGCACCGTACATTGCTTCTTAGAATCATTGTGTTTACTATAAATGAATCCCACCACTGTTCACTATTACTACACCCAGAGGATATTACACATATTTCTATCAACTAGAATTACTCGCATCTGTGGTAAATGTCTTTTACCACATATATTACAATGATACAACGTTACAAACGCGACACAGTTGTCAGATCAGAAGTACTTTGTCACTATAGGCAAGAGTCTAAAAAACTGTGGAAGAGTCACCCTGAGATACATCGCCCGCATTTTACATAACTATGTTGAGCATGTGCAGTTATCAGCATTATACTCATGTACGTTCCTTAGACTTTATGTGTTTCTGCTACACAGCAGCATACAACATGACATGTTTTAGGAATTTCAGGATTTAGGATAATCAGATCACTTGAAATCCAGAGGAAATCGAATGATCATGAGCAAAAAGACAAACAAATTGTTTGTCCATATACGACTCCTCTGTCCTAAAGAACATAACTTCCATTAAACTTTGTCTAAACTACATTCTGGGTGTGCTGTTACAGGAAAATAAACACCTTCTGTTCAATCGGAAATGAGAATTCATTGCACAGTCTAAACATTTAGTGGAATAAACCTTCTTTTGTAGGTGTTATATAATGTGATATAAAAAAAAACTGATGCTGCACAATCTATAGAACTTGTACTATATTAAAATGGAGAACTACTAAAGCTGAAACAGTTATGTGGACAGATTAGTTGTGCATGCAATTTATTTCAAATTGATCCAATATTTACTTAATTAGCTAATGAACCTCATCTGTGCTGAAGGGCTCTTTAACTTTAACAGGTTGGCTACAGTTTTCCACTATTTTCCACTCAATATCTCCCCCCTTTACTTTAGAAGTGAATTCCACCTTTGAGGTCAATAAACTGAAATAATTGAATATTTTATTTGTCTGTATAGACTTTTTTTTTGTTTAAATCTTTTATTAAGGTAAATAATCCAACAGATATTGTTACATACTGTATAGACTTTTTTTATTTAAATGGTTTGAGAAGGCAGGTTTACAGCTTTACTCGTTGAAGTGATAACCTCCTCTACACCAGCACTCATTTATTCACTCCTTAAGCTGTCCGGCCAGGCTCATCAGTTACGTACTGGCATGTGTGAGGGTGTAAATGCATTTTCATTATGTTGCCCTTTGGTCAGTGAGTTACAGCAATGGCCAAGGGACATTTAAAGAGCAACTGAGGTTGTTGAAGTTAAGCTGAGTTCGATTTGTAAGTGCAGCACAGCGTTAATAATTATACCAATGGACGTTTCTTCCCTGTATAATAAGGCACGCATGAATGATTTTGTATGTTACTGAAAGAAAATGATGGTACACGTTAGGATTATACTAATATTCCAAAATCGGCATTCAATTAGGCTGATTTCAGCATTCGCTCAGCTAGAAGCGATGTCAGAACAGCAATCACAAGAATAAAACAGCTATGAAGGACGTGATAAAACATGACACATATTAGGTCAATACTAATTAATGTATTAATGTTGGCATCACCTTTTACTTAATCATAGAAATATAGGGTACATAGAAATGTGGTACATTTTTAGGATAAATATTATACATCACCTCAGTGTTCTTGCTGTATTCATGGGTTTATTCAGTCCACCACTGCAGATAACTAAAATGCCTGTGTTAAATTTCCCCTAGGTGTGAATGAGTGAGTGAATGTGTATGTGTATGCATGGAATGAAAATACAGTAATATGCTTATTAAAATGATTTAACGTTGTTATATTGATATGCTTGTACAGTGATGTTCAGCTTTTGAAACTTATTTATCAATGTTTATCTAAATGCAACACTGAGAACCTCAAACCTGCTAAAAAAGAATCTACCATACTGACAAATCTTTCGAACACAAGGCAAAAGGCATAGCATGTTATGTTGCTGCTAACCCCTAGGGAGAGAGCCTTGAGGGTATACACTAGCCTGTGGTGTGTTTTGGGTCAGAAGTACTCCCTTCAAAAGGGCTCCATTCAGCTTCTCGGTTTCCTTGCCTGCCTTCATGACTCCCTGACGCACTCTCACACACTCAGCCGGTCTCACACACTCACAGAGCAGCCTTTGTCATGGTCGACGGCATGGTTGCGTGCTTCCGCTAGGATGAAGTCCTAAGACACAGGACCCCCGTGTCCACTCAGGCACTTAAACACAAGGCCAATGTGTTTGACATACCAGCTCAGACTGGTCAACAACACACAATCAATATTCCATCTACGCTTTTCACGGTTGAGCACAGCCTGCTATGTCTGGCTTTCTCAAATTCTGAGAAATATTTATGATTTGAGAAGTGCAAGAGAATCTCCAATGTCTCAGGATTTTTAGCTCATCAGCAACGGGAGTAATAATGTTCAACTTCAGGATAGACAGTATTATGCTGTAATGTTCCTATAAGAGGACACCGGGTTGTGTAAAGACATACAAAGTACACAGCGAGTTTGCAGTCGTGTCATTCCAGTGCTGAGTGAGCGTGTGCAGTTGTTGAATGGCTTTGGTGAAAGGCATCTGAGCTTTGACTGACAGCAACACCTTCCAGCATGCTGTAATTCAGCTTGCGCATACATGATCCTACTTTAAACCAGAGAGATAAACATTAAACACACATACTTACACACACATACACAGGATTCTGCAGTATTGTACTGACTAAGTGCAAGCTGGAACTGTATAACTGTAACAGGTGACACGTCACAGCCCATCCGAATTCACGTGGTGCGTGTTGGAATACCAACTAAAAGTTGCTCCATATTAGAAACAAACAATCAGTATGACTTCATATCCTGGCTGGTGTGATCAAATATGTCCTAGAAAGCAAAGTAAATGTTTCTTCGCTGCCTATGGCATGAAACACAGGCACTGACCCTGCAATGTGGTGGACAGGTGCAGGGGTGTGAATCCCAGATGGGGTGAGATTGTGTGGGTGTGGGTGTGTGTGTGTGTCTCAAATGATCAGCATTCCTATGCTTAATGACCTTTGTGTATGTCCTGTAGGACAGAACTGATTGAGAAAATGCATGTACCTGGACAGAGGAACCATGAAAAGCAGAACACTATTGTAGTTTGTTCATTCAGTTATTCAGCTCAATGAGTAAACCAGAGGCCGATTAAGGACACATTTTATTTAAACATCAATATCAATATAGATGTCTATCAGGGTCTTATATAAAGTCAGGGCTCAGGTCCAGTGATTTAGCTTTAGTGATTTTTGGAATGTCCTGTATGACAGACACTCTGCGGCAGTGGTGGCTCAAACACATACACTCTGAGTTGCAAATTGGAAGGTCAGGGGTCCACTACCTAGCTGTCACTTTTATCCCTTTACCCTGTATCCTGGCTCCGATCCCAATATCCTAACTTGGATAAGCAAACACTTCTATAACCGTGTACCGTGTACAGGGTCATGGGGGGGGGGATGGGGGGGGGGGGGGGGGGCTTGCAGCCTACTTCAGAAGACTTTTGGATCCCAACCAATTGCAGGGCGCATACACACACCCATCCACTACATGCCCGGCAATTAGTCTAAGCTTCATGTCTTTGGACTGTGGGAGGAAACCGGAGTCCCCGAAGGAAACCCACCAAGCACAGGGAGAACATGCAAACCTAAACCTAACCCCATGGACACAGACCAGAAGCGGGAATCGACCCCTGACTCTGGTGGTGCAAGGCAACAGTGCTAACGACTAAGGGCCATGGGACACATAACTGCATCTTAATCTGATAGAAAATAACAGGCTGATTAGTTTGTTAGATCGGCATGATGTGGTAAGGAGAAACTTGTTTTAATCACATTCTTGTAGAAATTGGGTTACTTTCAAATAAACTCCACCATGATCAAAGTGATTAATAGTTTAAATTAGACTTAGAACGCATTGGCATGAGACACATTAGAGCAGAGTCCGTACTCACCTTGTGGGACTTCCCTGACTCGTCCACTTCCCTGTGCACAGAGGGGATCGACACCTCAATCATCGCGCGCGCATTCAGCATCGCCCCGCGCGCGCCCGCTGGAACACCGGCGTCTGCTAACGGCGCAGGGCGAGGAGACAAGCAGCCCGCAGCTCTGGTCCAGCTCAGGAGCCTTCCGCCATCGCCTCGGTGTGTGTGTGTCTGTGTGTGAGAGAGAAACGTCCTCTGTGCTTCACTGAGTGTTAAAGTGGGGAGAACTGAAAAAACTAAACCAGGTCGAAGTCAGAAGTGAAGTCAGTAACTCCAGGACGAGAGCACGAGCGCTTTAAGGCACGGCGGTTAAACGCTAGAGCATAAGCCCCGCCCACAAACAATAGGGGAAAACCCTGATTGGCGAGGCTTTCCCATAGGCTCCGCCCAGAAAATTATCAAAGCCCTGAAACCACCCTCGGGATACAGTATACTATAATTATTACCTTATTACACCTGATATTAATAGCTCACTCATCTATCAAACCTATTTATTTCTACCAGGACATCCAACAGAGCATTCCAAATCTCTTGAAGCCAATAAACATGAAAACTGACTTGTTCACTTCATGAGAACAAAAATGTGACTTTAATCCACCTCTAATTCACTCACCAGGTGAAAGCTACACTGAGTTAAAGTTTAGTTTGTAGGTGTGTGTGTGTGTGTGTGTGTGTGTGTGTGTGTGTGTTGGTTCTGAATAATCACTGGAAGCTGAAACAGCTTTTTATTTAGTCATCCTGTCAGTGATTAACTGTTATATGACCAGGAGCTTGTGGACACCTGATCATCACAACCCATGTGTGTTCCTGTTGCCAAAACGTTGACAGTATAGAATTGTCTAAAAAAATCTTTGTATGCCATTCATTTATAAATTCCACTTCACTGGGCTGAGCAACTTTGGAGTGAACCAGAACACCGACTGGTCTCCTTTACTTGACATAAGTGACCTCACTAATCCAAACAAATATAGTGGAAAGGCTTCTCAGAGGAGTGGCACTTAAATGACATTATCAACAAGCACATAGGAGTGTGACAGTCAGGTGTCCTTACACTCCAACAGGTAACTCAAACTCTCTCAAATTGGTCTAATCTAAAAAAATAAATAAAAAAAAGACTTCTAAAATCCTCAAAGTGATGCCACTTAGAAACAGACTTCTGCTTTTCCAGATCCAGACTGACTGGTTGAGAATCCACTGTTCATGACGTGAATGGTCTGTCCTTTATATACACACATCGCCGCACCTCACATGACTTGTGGTAACACTCGCGCACATTTCTTTCTCTATTTTTCCATTTTATAACTGCTGACTTCAGCTGCTTATCTGTGAATGAGCAGAAAGCAGACACCACATTCAACAACCCTCTTCGTACTATTAACCCTCCTTACACACACCACCCAGACCCTTTTGCTGAGGTTGTCTTCCACAGTTATGTATTTGGAAACAAATCAGACAGTCAGGGTAAAGTTTTTTTTTTTTTTTTTTTTTTTAATATCTGAATGTCAAAAAATGAAATGTATTGTAGGCAGCAAACTGGCTGCGTGCAGAGAGGGAGAAGGGGAAGTTTCCTAAAGTTCAAGTAAAAACCAATCTTTCCTACACGTAACCTTTCCAGTAAAAACCAATCTGACTTACAGTAATTCGATAAATAATTTTAAAAAATTCTATTACAGCACTCGTCAACAATCAAACAATCAAATCAGTTGATTAGTCAGTTGGTGGTGATTCATCTTCTATATGTATATTCTACACGCAGTTTCAGCTGTAAGGCAAATCAGGTTTATACTAATGCACTCATTCTAATAACTTTTTGTTGCAATAGTAATACTAACAGTGCAATAGTAATATGGCAGTAATATGTTAAGAATCCACTATACATAGAGGATTCTTAACATAATCATAGGCGAAGAATAATAAACTTTTGATTATTATTTGCTTCCCAGTATTATAAGGAAAGCTGTTGTGGGAGCAGCTTGACCATATGGTACGGAGGAAGACACCCTCAGCCAATCCATCTTGTGGGAGATGTCCCAGGAAGAATGGGATGAAATTGACAGCTAGAATGCCTATGGACTGCCAGACTATAATCGATGAAAAAGGTGTTTTTTGATCATGGCAAAGTTTGAAGAACACATTCATAATTTCCATAAAAAAATCATTATTTAATTATCACAATGTTAGAATGTCTTTTGCTTGTAATGTTTTTTTTGTTGTATTTTCTATTCACACTAATTTCGTTTGTTTCCTTGGAAAACAATGAAATCTTTCCTAACCTTTGGCCACTAGTGTTTGTTGAAATGGCCACCTTGGGAAAGGACAGAGGACTTTGCTTTCTCAGTAACATCTTTTTTCTTTTTGTCTTGGTAACTTAAACCAGGAGAATAAATAAAACGACTGACTGTTTACTGCTGTTATAATCTGAGTGGCAACAGGAGCTGGCTTTCTTAAGGTTTTGTACATTTTACAACAAGTGGTTCAAGTGGTTAATCGATTAACAATTGTGATTTTTGGCAACTTGCTGTGGTGTAAGAGAAATAAAACACTTTGAGACATGATACTGTATTATCAGAACAGAATGAACTATAGGTAGGTAACATTACCTCCACTTCAGTCTGGACAGCATGACACCACCCCATTGTTGATGACTGTTCTTTAACAGCATATCCCATTGTGTTTTATTCCTAATACTGTACATCTGACTTCAGGTACAAATCTACATGTACAAACAACACATGGGGTGCATACTTGAGAGTCAGTACACATATTAGAGAAATTTGCATTCGATACTCAAATATCAAAGGGAAAAAACAACAAACAGAACTAGCAGGCACTACAAACAAAAAAATACTTCTTTATGCAATTTTAGCAATGTGGGAAAGTTCTGCTTTTGAAACAGTAAACCACTTCAGTCCTCTCTGTGACTGCACACCGCTCAGCCTAGATGGACAACAGGAATTTTCCTCCATGAGCAAACACCCAGAAATGCTCCCATCAAGTCCACCTGAAACAAGTCTGTAACCATGAAAAATAAACAGAATACTATTTCTCTGTTACGACAGCAGATAAACAGACACAGACATTTAGTGCATACTGTACACTGTAGTATATGTAATTAAATCACTTAGCTGGATTTGAAGTCTCCTGGTTATAAAACATGTCATGTCTATGCAGTAATAAAAATAATCAAATTGCAAAGCGGAAATAATTATCAGTTGTGTAAATGAGTTTGTACATAATGCAGCATTTCCTAATCAGAGAGAGAAATTTAACTGAAATAGGTGTATGAAGTAATTATCAGCCATAACATTCACTACTCGGAACATTAACACTATCAATTAACCACCAGCAAACCAGGGACAGGATCATGGGCACCCAAGGCTCATTTATGCCTGTGGACCTAGCCTGTCTGGTCCCACAGATAAGATAAAAAAGGGCAGAAAAACAAAACTGCTGGCTATGATAGAAAGGTATCAGAACACCCAGTGCATCACAGCCTGCTGCTCATGGGGCTTATTAGCCACCCAGTTCAAGTTTGTTGTTCTAGCCTGCCGATCCACATATCTCGATCCGACCAATCATCCATGCGATGACAAGTCTGAACCATGGAGACGCCACTTTTCAACATACAGCACTTGAATTATCTGCTGCTAACATCCTGATCTCAAAAGTTGAAAAAAGTCATGCCTCAAGGGGTCAGAACAGTTTTGGAGACACAAGAGGAACCTAGACAATATTAAGCTTAATGTTTGAGGTTTTAATATTATGGCTGTATATCATGTATTATTTAATTGCACAGTATATTATAATTTAATGCTTTATTTTCAGCATAAAATCCTCTGTACACATGATAAGAGCTATAGAAGATGAATGAATAAATTTGTATTTGTTTGTTCTATGCGTAGTGTATTAAAATTCCAATTAGTAAATTTAAACAAATGGAGCTAAACCATTATTTGTTTTTTACTTTTTTTTATTTTGAATAATCCAAGGTTGCTGTATAGTAGTGGTGGAGGGCAGCGCCAGTTAACCTATGATCCTGAACCTGAGCCCATACGCCTTAAAATCCAGTAAGCCAAACATCCTTAAACATCCCTTTTTTCCTGTTTGTTTTATCACAGGCTGAACTCTCTCCAGCCAACATTAAAATTTTAAAAGCTACACCAGCAGCAAACACAGGGAGATATTCTTTAAAACTATCTTTATTGTGTTTTTCAACAGAAGGTGTGCATAAGCAATATCTACTGTCTCGGTTGAAAGATTAAAAAAATACAGACTAACAAATAAACCTTTACAAACATTTATGGCAGTTCAAAAGATTTAACAGGTCAGATAAGCAAGCACGACACTCCCTCACCACCTCCCTCCCAGCGTCCCACTTGCATGTCCAACATCTGGTAGATGGAAAAATTCCAACTCTATTATTTATTAAAGGGTGGAATGATATGCAGATAATTCATATCAAATACAACGTCCTCTGTTAGTGCAGTAGCGTGTTGGAAAAAAATGTCAATCACCATAAGGATGATTGTTCTGACATGCCACATACCATGATTATAGCTTTTGAGGGAAGAAATAATAAAATGGCAATAAAAAAAAAATCATTATTGTGATAAGTGCATAATGGATTTAAGTATACAAATGAAAAATGTTAAGGGCTATATGACAATTACTGAACAAAATAATTTGTATAGTAACACTGCCTGAAATGTGGTTTCCGTAATTTCATGGATAAGAGTGGCTCCAACATACAATGTGTAGCACAAAACAGACACCATTCTAGGAAACCATGCTTAAAGAACGACTCACAGGCAAACGTTTTCAAAGTAACATTGTTCGGCAGCGTAAGTGCTTAACCAGTCTGTATTTAAGTACACAATTTATAGCAAACAAACATACGATCTCTCGACACTCAAAGTGTGGTCAAAGTGCGGAATGTCGCCTGTATGAACAGGTAAAAGCCATCAGATATTGACGTACGGTGAATGTCAACTGACATGACAAAAGAAAGACAGCTCAGTTCTTCTCGGACTCCAATGCAGTTTGTTAGGGTGGATCTCTCAAGTGTACACACCTCCTCCTCCATCTGACAACCGAAGAAATTAATCACTCAATACCCCAACATTTCATGGAACTGATTGGTTGTTTTAAACTCAGAAAGGCTATTTTCCTTACGTGCACTTTTACACAATAAAACATTCCTAACACCCATATCATGTGCCTTCATGAAGTTAACTTATTTCAATCAAAACATTACATAACGTAGAGCCGAAGATCACAACAGCCCAATTTCTAAACTCTGAACAAACTCCTCTTATTCATCAGTTAACGTGTAGGATTAGGATCGGTTACACCAAGCACAAGAAAGCATGGAATGGAGAAGGAGGACAGGAGACAGCCTAAACTTGGGAAAGGGTAAAAAAGGTGGTGTCTTTTACATTTGGAGAGAGGGCCCACTACTGTAAACCATTAGCACTGCTGATGTGCTAAATCTCAGAGTCCAGCACACACTCATCTTCCCCTGGATGGTGTGAACACTATTCACACTAATGGCACCTACTATGTCTAAACACAATACCTTTACAAAAAATTAACACGTCAGACTGTTTCTGTCCCATCACCGCGCATACACACCCCCTAAAACTAGTTGTCAAAAAGTAAACATGAAGGGTACATGGAGGGGGAGGTAACAGAAAAATTCAATCAAAGACTATAAGCTTCTGGTGATTAATTAAAAAAAAAGATTGTTTCTCTTTCCCTTTGCATTACATCTCTTGGTTTATAGGCAAGAGGTAAAGTGTATAGAAAAGGCAGACTCAGTCTTAAGCAGGCCTGTGTATGCATGTGTTTGTTTGTGTACACCGACATCAAGCAATTGCTTTTGCCTCTGGCAAGAAGGCCTCCCAGTACTTGATCATCTATGAAATAAATGAGAAAAAGAGAGAAAGAGAAATGATGAGTTTCTTCATAATAAACGTGGAACCATTATATATATGAAAAAAGGTAACATTTTTACCTGTTGCTGTGAATTCAACAGTGACTCCAAATATCGTACAATTTGTTTCTTGAAATCCCGGGTCTTCTCTTTCTGTTGTAGGAAAAAAAAAAAAAAAAAAAAAAAAAATACACCTTAATGCTGTTTACCATAAACAAGCATTCTTACAAGCATGGTACAATTATTTTTCAAGAAGTCTGCAAATCATAGCAAAAAAAAAAAAAAAACATAAAAAAAAAAAAAAAACACTATAGTCCATCCCCACCTCAAACCTGATGACTTCCTTTCGTACGGTGGCAGATACTCTCTCAAAGTCTCTTTCATACTGACTGACCTTAGACTCCCACTGCAACAAACAACAGTCACATCAGCCCATTTGGAAAACAGCAACAAAAAGGTCTCATTGCTTAAAGAATCATGTACATATCATCTGATTGGATTATCTATTATTCTGTACAACAGTGTTACCTCGGAGATCTCATCCTTAGCTTGCTGAAGTTTGTCTGGTTTGTTGGCCCACAGCAGCTTGGCCTCAGTCTCTCGTTTCTTCTGCAGCATGTTCTGAGCGTCCTGCCAGCGCTGCCATGCCTTCATCCGCTGGTCAAAGCAAGCCTGGACACGCACACATGGGCACAGACACTTGAAGCTAAACCGCTTTAAAGCTGAAAATGTGTGAAGCTTTCCTACCTCTGAGCTTTCTGAATGTATGCAATTAGAAAAATTGCCTTGTTGTCTACCAAGGTTTAAAATAAAGATTCCAAATCCATTAACTAGTGTCAGTGACGAAACTATATTATCCATCGATGTGCATCCACAGGAGTGAGTGCGAGTCATTCACATATAGGACTGTGTATCTGCATACCCTGACTGATCCAAGCAAGCGGATGTAGTCTGCAAGATGCTCGGCGTAGACAAAAAAGTCATTAGAAGCCTGGTCCTGATGAAGTTGCTCGATGCGATCCTCCACTTCGGCCAGCTGGGACAGAGCTCTGGAGAGCGCGGTGTTATCCTCCGAACTACCCAACATTGCCACACTCTTCGCAAACACACCTGTGTTCACAGACAACTCTGCAAACAGTCAGCTCAAGTATTATTACTCCAAGCAAGCAAATATATGAACTCATACAGTCAGGAAATAAATACATTTGTGACTTTATAAAAAATTAAAAAAAACAGAACTACAAGTACAGGACACTATGATGCATACAAAACATTAAAGTCATTAACAGTAATAACTATTCAGCCAACACTTATTCATCCTTACATTACATAAAGCTGTCTCATACGTGCAATTGAGCACTTGTGATCACCACATACTTCAACCAAGAGCACAAAAATCACACTTACCTTTCCTGTGGTTAACGAGTGACTCAACCATGATATGTAGCTTCCTCAGCTGTTGGTCCTCACTCTCCACCTCCTGCAGTTTCTCTTCAAACCACTAAAACACAAATTAATATACTTAGCCATTTTTAATCAAGATGTATTACGCTGTGGTAGCTCGAGAAAGACCGAGTCATCACTCACAATGTCTGACTCATTCATTTTGATGGTCATCTTGCTGACTGCATCAGTGGCCTTGTTGATCATCTTCAGGAATCCAGCTCCACTCAGTGCCTGGGTACTAACTGCCCTGGGTAACTAACAGAACCCAGAACAGACATGAAAGCTCTGTTACAGCTCTGTTAACACATGGACTTTCTTTTGAGACTTTTGAGATCAACAACAACATTTTTAGCCAAAATTTTGTGGACCCCTGACCATTGCACATAGGCTCCTTTCCCAAACTGCCGCGAGAAAGTTTAAAGCAAACAACTGTGTAGAATGTCTTTGTATGCTGTCCCATCACGGGAAATGGTGTGTTAATGGTGTGTGATCTCAACAGGATCTCAACGTCACTTTGGAATGAAATGGAAAACTAACTTTCTCACTGAATAACCCACAAATTCTCACACACACTTCAAAATTTAGTGGAAAGCCTTCCTAGAAGAGCGGCTGGTGGTTATTATAACAATCAAGTATAAATGCCCATGGTGTTAGACTGAGGGTGACATTCAGGTGTCCACATATTTTTGGTCTTTGTGTGTATTGTGGAGTGCCTTACTACATAATAATAAAGTTCTATTACCTCGTCCTTCTCTAAAAACTCTCTCAGATCTGGGTCTTGCAGCAGTGATGGATGAGACACAAGTCTCTGGAGGTACCTTAATGATCATTTAACAGATTTTACTTTGGGGAAACTTACATTATTGTTATAACTGAAGGAAAAATAAAAACAAAACACACAACTAAAAAATCAACCAAAAATAATGGAGAAGAGGATAACCTTTCCAGAGCAGCTCTTCTCCTTTCTACAAACTCAGCTGACGATGGATCTTCCTTTCCCACCTTCACTTTTGTCATTCCTTTAAAAAAATAATAATAAAGAAGAAGAATTTTGGTAAAGCAATCTAAGAAGAAAATGCTTGTTTTTTCACTACAAAACCTGACATACCCAGGATGCTCTTCTCTGGCGGCGGAGGCACAATGTGTCCATTCTGCGAATGTTTTTCTGACAGTTTCTCATAGAGACCCAAAAAGTCGCTGAAGCGCCTGCGCACTGTGAACTGCTTACTGCGGAACATTGGTAATGTTGTCTGTGTGAGAGAGAAGGATTTATGACCGGAGTTACAATCACTGTTGTCTCACAAAAAGATTTTGCTTAGCAACTCACAATAAAGAGACAACATACTTGTGTGGAGACTCTGTAGGCCATGTAGGCATTCATACCATCACCTGCAGAAAATACGAGTAATGAGTCCAATTAGTCCAAAGTAATGAGTAATTTGTGCGTTGGATAAACCACGCTTAAACTACTCAAGCTTTATTACTGCAGTTGTAGCCTGTTAAAACATTAAATGTAAACCATAAAACAAGGAAAGTGGTAGTATAGCTGAAGGAGACTGGTTGTAGATCTTCAGTAAAGTGTGGAGGACAGAGGAAACAGCAGCTAGTTGGCATTAGGCAAAAGGGGGAAGTGAAATATTCTCAGATTTGTTGAGCATTGTCTGACAAGTTATCTACACCCAACTATTTAACCGTCATCACAATGCTAACATTCTACTTCCCAATGGTAATAATGAAGTTCCTTTGAGGTCAGCCACGATTAATTGAAAAGGACGGACTTACCGACTTTCTCAGGGTTTGTAACTGAAATGTTCAAATCAAATTTGTCCTCCTTTTCCTCTTCCTCCTCCAGCTGCATAACAGAATCAGAGAAAGAGAGAGAAGAAAAAAATAATTTAAACGCACACATTATAAATGACATTGGGACTGTTATTACAGCACCTCATCCTCAACACCCAGAGGAAATAAATATTGTTCTGATTGAACTTAAAATAAGAAAACATTTCATTACTTTTTTTAACTTGATTATAAACTTGGTGACACCATGATGCTGTGACGTTTTACTGGTCTGGCTGTTGGAAGGAAATCTTTTTTTTTTTTTTTTTAAATAAGAATGTTAACTTGTTTGAACAGATACAAATAGATGTAGAAACAGTGAGACAAATTGAAACAGTAACTCTTAGGGCTGAAACGCAACACAAAAAAGCAACATTACACAAAAGAGGGAGTGCTGTTGTACTGAATATCAGCATGGCCATGATGCTGCCATACACACAAGGGCACAGGCAAAGGCAAAAGGCATCACAGCCATGCTCATATCCATCACAACAGCACTATCTCAAGTACAAGATTTTACAGGTTTTAGTATTCAACAAAAAGCTAAATTATCAAGAATAGAATTTGTTTATTTAACCAGTTATTTTGCTCCAAAAACATATGTGGTGTACAATCACTTGTTACTCATACCAAATAATGCCCTTGATTAGGGTTTAGAGAAAGATTCAGGATTCAGCCCTGTTTCAGGAGCTAGTTGGCTTTGTACCTTGCCTTATACTTATTTAAAATAATAATAAACGGTTCAGCGACAATACAGAAAGACTTTAATAAGCTATTAATAAGACGTCATAGTGTTGCTTAAGATTACATTACATCTATAAGATGTTATAAGACACATTTGTTCTTGCTGAAAGTGTCTCTGTGACTTCTTTTTAATGTGGGTTTAGGCAGGCAGCTACTCTCACCTCGTTCCAGTACTGCGAGCAGTACTGACCAACTTTCACCTATGCAGGTGACCGACAGTTAGTACGTAATTAATAATTATTAGAACACCTGTGCCGCAGAGTGGTACATATTATTAAACACGCCAGTGCTCTTACCGTCTGTGATCACCACTCACAGAACGCCTTTCCTCCAATTAGATTACTCGGTCAGAGCTAACTGTTGTGTGCTTGACGATTTTGCATGAAGTAAACAAACCTGGCGATACTTGAGAAGCTTAGTTTCCAAGTAGACATTTAAATAGTACTTATCGCTGTACTCGCTGTTTTGGCATGCATTTGTCACTGTGGAGTGGTAAAGAAACATAATACAGACGAGGTATTTGTGGTCATGGACGCAAATCTTCTCGCCATTTTTAACATGCCTACAGCATCCTGTGGGCATGTGCACAAAATACACACCAAAGAAACACAGGACACACAAGGCAGCCATCAAGCGAAAATGAAGGCAGATGTAAAAATGTTTTGAGAAAAGAAAATACAACAGCTCACAGCAGGAACATTATCCAAGAACTTTGGATAGGGACAAGGTGCAAATACAACGACCCTTTACAGGAGACCTCCTCAAGAGAGTAAATTTGCTAATAAATTTATATGTCCTGTGTGACATCAAACAAGATATACTTTAGTATAACAGATGTACATGTTGTGCTTGTGTACAGATGTACTTGAGATCATATTTCAACATTTTTATTATCCATACGAATATTAGAGATGGGAAAATTATGTTTTTTTTTTTTTTTTTTTTATTGCAACATTTAGAATAAAGATGAACCGGTTGATCTGCCAGTGAACAGAACTGGTTAACTCTTAAATGCTGCACTTTGTTTTTAAGTGAGAAATGTGATTTTATAATGAATGGGCTAAATGTAATTAATACTTAAATTTATAATTAATATAAACTAATAATTTCTTTAACTTTTTTAAAGGATTAAAAAGCTATGTGTGCTTTTAAAGGTTTAAAAAGCAATGCGTGATTATCTACCTCCTCTAGTGTTTTAGGCTGAGGTTTGGGGGCACTCGCTGGAGCCGAGAGAGAGGAAGCTGGTACAGAGGGCTTTGGTGTTTCTCTCTTCCTGCGGTCATTACGAGGACTGTCCAGAGACAGCTCAACAGTGGCCTCTAAAAAAAAAAAAAAAAAAAAAAAAGAGGGACAGAGGAAGGGAGTGAGGAAAAAGAGAAAAAATGTTGCAGATCACACAACACATTGCACACACATGTTTGCAGGAAGTGAGCAAAGGTCTGAGGTCACTAGCAGGCCATATCAGCATCAAGAAGCTAAAATGCCTCATCAGCACAGCGGAGCTCGAGTAAGTATGGAGAAGGGGGGGGGGGAGGATGAGCTGCCCTTCCTCTTCCTAAACTTAAAGACACACTGCTGAAACTGCATTTCTTTATCATACTCTTCCAAGAAGGTCTAAGAAAATACTAAACAAAGCACCAAGCTCAAGGTTGATCATGTTTAGAAAAACTGTCCTATCAAATTAAATCACAAGATAGACAAAGTACCTGTAAACAGATCATCCTCGTCCGAATGCAGGCCATTGGTTTTGGAGCTGGTCTCCATGCTGGGTTTAGCAGCAGCAGCAGCAGCAGCAGGTGGGACTCGGATGACATCCTCAGAAAAAAGGTCAGTAGTGGCATTCTTAGACTGATCAGTCTGCCCTTTACTGGTTTCCTTTACCTGAGGTTTCTTCACTGAAGCTTGCAAAGGCTCCTCAAACAGGTCGTCACCATCATCATCTCCAAACAGGTCAGAGCTGGGTGCTTTCTTCCCAGCCGCCGGTTTAGTAGTACCGTCTTTTGGTGGCTCTTCGAAAATGTTCTCAGGCTTTTTGACCTCGTTTTGAGGCTGTGTCGCTGAGCTCTTAGTGATGCCGTCGCCCTTTGGAGGTGCCTCACTGATTTTCGGTAAAGCCGCACTGTTTTTATCAGCTCCAGACTCGCTTAAAGGATCAGCAAACAGGTCGACCTCCACGCTGGTGGCTCCTTTAGAGTCACTCGCTGACTTGATGTTCGTCCCGCTCAGGTTGCTCAAGGGATCTTCTCCGGCTGTACCGAAGACGTCTTTAGGAGGCTCGCTGGAGTGAATAAGAGAATCTGCCGGTTTAAGAAAAAGCTCCTGCACACAGAAGAGAAGAAGAAGAAAAAAATAAAATAAAATGCTTCGACTGACTCGGACAGAGGACTTGATATATTTAGGGCCCACGCACTATACCCCTCTTGTTTTCCTAAGGATTTTTTTCCCCACCCTTTTGGACTTTTCGGGGGTCTTAACATGCTCAAAAACTCATGAAACTTGGCAGACAGGTTGGAATCTGCTGCCATCAGGATGCCTGAGAGTCTCGTGGCCCGGGGCCCCTAGGGGACCCCACACGAGATTTTGCTGCATAGCTCATACACACTTTCACGTAGGCACACGAAACTCGGTACACATTTAGAGCTCATTCAGCCAAACAGCGTTCGCACTGCATGTCCTGGGCTCAACTTAACAGGAGGCCGGTTATTTTGGGTCGTTTGAAAAAACGCACCTGATGGATTTTGATATACTCCACCTAGGGAATTTATACGATTGCCACCAAACCGACCCGAAGAGATCTAAAGACATTGAGGATGCAAAATTGTGGAGGGATTTTCGATATCTCAAACGGGCCAGCCGTGATAATGTCTTAAATTTGCACCGAAAAATGATTAATAACTTTCTGTGTGGCATTATATTGAGTGACATTATGTTCAGTGATATCACATTGAGGAACATCATAGCGTGAGGCTTATTTTCCAGCATCTGCGGCCTATTGTACACACAAACATCACAAAGGTTAACACACATGCAGACACGCGCACACACACACACACACACTAACGTACTCAACAAATATTTAGGGCCCAAACTGACATTAGCCCTGTATAGTGTGTGCGCCCGGGGTGGCGATGGCACGGGGTGCTTGCAACTATATTTGTGGTCTTGATGTTTTTTCCCCCCTCCCATCATGAAAACACACATTAGCAAGGGTTGAGAACTCTTGCATTACTACTCTACGCCCTTTACTATTGAGTCACAGCCTACATACAGAGAGCCAACAACATCTGACTGGGAGGGGGGGGGGAGCTGAAGTTTTGCAGAGCAGCACTTCCTTGAATGAATTTGCATCAGCTTTTCCACATCTGTGCTCTCATTTACCTAAAGCAGTCCTCCATTTCCCAAAGCTCACTGCTTATGTTCATCTGTTGCACTAACGCAGATCAGACTGCGAAGATTAGCACACACTCACCATGTTTATATTTAACCTTATAACACTAGCACATTTACAGATGACTGTAGTGACCATGTAATCCTCAGACAGCCCGAGATTGTTGTGTCAAATATTAGTACATCATGCAGGACATGAAGTACACCAACCTAGAAACTTTTTTGTTTTGTTTCTTATCTGCTTTAACAATCAAAATTTAACTAACAACACATTAGCTAGCGAGCTAAAGTTTCACATAGCTAGCTTCTCGACTGTTATCCATGTTCAGCGAGGACCTGATTTAAAGTAACGCGAAACTGTGATGTTAGCTAACGTTATAAGCATTAGCTGACTAGCTAACGACATTTCTGCTAGCGAGTCGCGTTAGCCGAACAGTGAAAGTGCAGCAGAAAGACAAGCTCACGCCTAAAGTTTACAGAGCTAGCGTTAGCTTTAGCCGCGTAACAGAGACGCAGCTATCCGTGTTAAGCGAATACACGCAACGTAGTTTTACTCACACTGCCTGTGAAAATGTCCGCTCCTTCATCGCTGTCATCGTCCTCGCCTAACTCAGGCTCCTGGTCCTGCTCCTCTGAGTCGGGAAAAGGAGGCGGACTGCGCTCCGAGCCAGCCGCCATCTTCACTCACAGCCTAATATAACGAAAGAGAAGGAAAGCTGCGGCATAAAACTTTAGCTCAAGGAAATATATCGTAGGGAACGCATCCTGCGCATCAGCGACCTCTACTGACCTCTGTATTGATCAGCACATCGCACCTCAGCGTCCACTACTGACAAGCACAGTGCACTGCAAATCAGCACCCAGTACAGAAAAGCAGAATGCACGGCACATCAGCGCCCTCTACAGACATCTGTACGAAACGGTACACGGCACTTCAGTTTTCTTTGCTGATTCCTGTATTAATCAAGTCAAGTCGGCTTGTATTTTTTCATTTCAACCATATGCAGTTCAGTACATAGTGAAACGAAACAACGTTCCTTCAGGAACGAGGTGCTACTTAAATTAACAAAACTAGCTAAGACAACAAATTAGCCAGCTAGCTAAGACAACAAATGAACACCAAATTAACAAAACTTGCTGACACCCAATTAGCCAATTAGCTAAGAAAACAAATGAACACCATAAATGAACAAAAACTAGCTAAGAACTATACAAAAAAAAAGAACATAAAGTGCTCTTTTGCTAATGTGCAGACAGTAACAAACACAACACTATGCAATTCACTCTCTGTCTAAAGATCACACTGCACATCAGCACCATCTACTCAGAAAACTATCCCTGCTATCTGACATCACCCAAATGAAGATGGTTTCCCTGTTAAGTCTGGTTCCTTTCAAGATTTCTTCCTCTTGCCATCTCAGGGAGTTTTCTCTTGCCACCATCTCCCACAGCTCGCTCATTACGGCCAAACAGATCATTTTGATCATACATATTTCCTCACACATTTCAAACCATTTCCATCATTTTCTTTTGATCCTGTAAAGCTGCTTTGCGACAATGACCATTGTTAAATGCGCTATATAAATACAACTGAAACTGAACTGAACATCACACAGCACATCAGCCTGGAATGTTCGTGTGTCTTTATGGAGATGAAGAAGTAAATGTGATACTGCCAAAATAAGGCTCCAAGTGAGAAAGCTGATGACTCTTGTCTGGACTCTTATCTTTGATCCCCTAGGTTAATTGAAGGCCTTGATAAAATGTCATTTTCTAGGTGTGATGTTATAACGTGCCAGTGCCAGTGTCACAGTAGAGCTAGTGTGTGTGTGTGTGTGTCCTTTCTTCTGGGTAACGGAAAAATCAGCATTATTACATTCATGAACTTAGTTCAAAACAGCATCCGGTCTCACAATGCATGTTTTTTTTTGTGGTATAACTGTATATTGGATAACTGTATTCTTTTTTTTTACATTCCAAGTGCAATGACTGTAAATGTAATCATGACTCATGTGTTGTGCCTTCCTTTATCATTTTAAGGATTTATTATTATTATTATTCATATTATTGTCTATTATTGTCTAATTTATTAATCTTTTCCTTTCTTCTCAGACAACAACGGTAAGCAACTGTAACCAAGACAATGCAATTTCCCTCTGAGATTAATCAAGTTCTTTAAATCATAAACCTTAATGTAACAGAAACTTATGTTTGTTGGAATTTCTTTAAGGAACTTTATTACAAACATCTTTAACATGTCTATGACTCAAACTGTTGTTTCTCCAGAAACAGAAAGGAAATAATTTGCTTAAATCAGTTTCCTGCATCCTGCCTTAATGACTATTGGCCCATTACACCCACACCTGGCATCATCAAGTGTTTAGACTGGCTAGACACAAGACACATAAAAGCAGGCTTCCACCACAATGGACCCATTTCCGTTTACCTTCGACTCTGACAACAGATGATACTGTATCCGATGCTGTCCCTCTATCTCTGACCGACCTGCACGAAAAAAAAAAAAAAAGGCAATTGAGGATACTGTTCATCAACCTAAGTGTAGCATTCAGCACATTGTAAATCAGAGAAATGTTGAACCTGCTGGGATTGAGCAGCGTCCTCTGCAAATGGATCCTGGACACTCTGACAGGGAGACTTCATTCCGTCACGACCTTCAGCACAGCCTCACTGAAGACCCACGGCAGTATGTTCAGTCTATTGCTGTTTACTCTGCTGTGCTATCTAAATCACATTATCTGCTTTGTTGATGAAACTACAGTCATAGCCAGTAATGAGTCAGCTTGCAGGGAGGAGGTGGAACAGTTAACAGAATGGTGCTTACAATCAATCTCTCAGTGTTGATCAAATGAAAGAGTTGATTGTTCGCTTGCATGAGGACCAACATGAAACGTGTGCCAATGGATATAAATAGAGTGACTGTCAAAAAAGCAAACAGCTCCAAGCAAGTTTCTTGACATCACAGAGGACCTCTTCTTGATTTTCATTACCATCCTGATATGTAGAATCTTTACTTTCTGTGGAGGCTGTAGAGAGCAAACATCTTTCCATTCTTATCACCTTTTACAAAGGAAAATCAGAGAATGAATGGCCCCCGATCTCACTCTTGAACACCTTTAAAAGGTGAGGAAGACAAAAATGCTGACAAAAAAGATGCTGCATCCACAAGAAGGTAGTCCTGTGTTCTGTGCTACTGTATTGTTTGTGTTGCATCATGGTCCTAAGAGAAGTATACTTCTATCCCTATGTATACAAGCTGTATAGAGGATTCACAATAAAAACCCACTTGATTTGACTTGACTAGAAAATAAAGTGTATTGGAAGACAAAGCAAAGCAGTTAATGATTAATGTATTATCCCATTATTCCATCACCCCAACCCCAAACCCCTGCTGTTTCCAACTATGGCTGGATGAATTATGATCAATTATTATTTCAGGTGTGATTTGGATACTTTAGTGTTGCAGTGTTTCTTCAACTTAGTATTAGAGCAATTCATTCACAACTAGACTATTTCTACTAAAAATGTCATACATTCCCATATAACACTTGACCTTCAGATTCCCCAGATCTCAATCCTATCAAGCATCTGTAGGATGTGCTAGGCAAACAAATACAATCCATGTAGGCCCACCCCACCATCTAAAGGTCTTCAGGAGTCCATGATTTATAGAGTTTGAGCTGTTTTGAGGACACTAAGTCCTATACAATATTAGGTTAATGTTATGGCTGATCAATGTATGTCAATAATGACTATAAATGTTAATTTGTTAAATAGCAATAGTTATATGTGTAGCAATAGTTCTGTGGGTGAAGAGTTCAAGGTTGAAACCTGTACAGCTCAATAAATAGTCAGGCTACAATTGTACACATTTGAAGCATGACGACAACAGTTGGGATTATGTTAATAAAACAAGTCTGTACTGATGGATGTTGTTTGGAAATTTAACCTAATGAAAGTTAGACATTATTTTAATAGATATGCCACTTCCAAGCTTTACTTACCAAATATATATATATCAAATATATATATAAAGCAGGAAATCTTGTTTGGGAGATGATGGCATATGACAATATTACATTCATGATTTATTATTTTTTTCAAATGAAACTTTTTTTATTTTCAAAACTCAAAATTCTCTCTATACATACTATCTCAGTAATGTCTTGTTCATAATACCATAACATTATGACCACCCCATAATGGGATATTGAACAGGTCCACCCTTTGCCACCCAAACAGTAATGACGTGTGTGTGTTCTGACACTTTTTTTTATATGAACGATCTTATTACACAGGCCAGCCTTCACTCCCCATGTGCATCAGTGAGCTTTGGCCACCCATGACCCTGTTGCCGGTTCACTGTTTTTTCCTTCCTTGAATCACTTTTCGTATGTCCTGACCACTGCAGCCTGGGGACATCCCACAAGAGCTGCAGCTTTGCTCTGACTCAGTCCTCTAGCCATTACAATTTGGCCGTCCTCACAGTAGCTACAGTTTTAATATTTCGATACGATGGTAGCCGGATGTGGGTGGGATATACTAGGCAGCAAATGAACCTTTTTTCCTGAAGTTGATGTGATGGAAGCAGAAAAAATAGTCAATCATAAGGATGACTGGAGGACTGCGTCAGAGCAACTCCAAAACTGCAGCTCTTGTGGGATGTTTCTGGTCTGCCGTGGTCAGGACATACCAAAGTGATCCAAGGAAGGTAAACCAAAGAACTGGCGACAGGGTGATGATGCACATGGGGAGCAAAGGCTGGCCCTTGGTGTCTGACTACTGTAGATTAAAAGGTTAATGCTGGTTCCAGTATTGTTATGGTGGCAAAAGGGGGGACCTACTCAACATTAGGCAGGTGGTCATCATGTTATGTCTGATCAGTGCGACAAGTTTCCATGTTATTTAGTAATAATATTAACTATCTACTATGTTGGCTGATAGCTACTTTAATGTATTTATTCTATTATGCTTTTAAACTTGCATGTATACACAAAATATAAAAGTACAAACAGATTTACAATGCTAGTTTCCAAACTAATTTATTTGAGTCAACAGATTTCCTCAAACGGTAAGTTAAAAAAAAAAAACAACTGGTAAGGATTTACAGTGCATATAAAAGTGCATTTAAAAGTAATTAAGCAGACCTGTAATGCTTCAACAACTTTATTGTGCCCAACTGGAACAACCTCCAAGTTATGTAACCATGGCAACACTCGAAGACCAATGAGGTAGAGATTTTTAGACTCTAAAAAAGAAGTTGGACCAGGCAACAAGCTCAGCACAACAAATGAATTAAAACAAAAAAAAAAAAGAGAGAGAGAGAGAGAGAGAGAGAGAGAGTGAGAGAGAGAGACTAGACCTTTCTTTGGCACAGAGCCCTAAACTCGAAATAAAAACGGGAGTTAAAACTGCATCGGATCTGAACTGGTTTACAGTCATTAGACCTTGAACCAGTCAGCTCAATTCACTAGGAACAGAACCAGTACCAGTAAATGAAAAGATCATGCTTAAACAACTCCCCCATTCAACAGTTGTACAACATTATATTTAAAAACTACAGTTTTTTCCCATTCCCTGAAGTGCAAAGGAAGGAAGTGCAACAATTCGATTAAAACTATGTACAGTCCACAATCTAATCGTTCCTAACGCAGTAATGGCAGCAAAATATGAGATGTTTAAGGCTGCTGCATTAAAATTAAAGGGAAAAACCTACTCTGGGTAGTTGGAAATGATCCACTTCTTATTCCAGTAAAGCCAGAAAAAGGAGTGTGTAAATAAAAATGTTCATAAATTAATCACTGGATAAAAGTGTCTGATAACCTATAATTAATAATACTTATAACATATAAACAAAAGAAAGGCTACATGATAAATAATAATAAAATACAGATGCCATATAGTCGACAAATTCAAATACAAAGATAAAAACAACTCTAAAACTCAGGCAGGCATTTTCTATTCGCCACCCACAGAAATATGGGATTATCTCCATGGTGATGGTTGCCCAGGTAAATGGGCCACCATCATGCGGCATGCCACTCTACATAGTGCCTTAATTAACAAGTAAACAGCAAAAAGAGTGAAAGCAGTGCAACACATGAACTTTCTACAGTTGTTCTCTGTCGCAGCAACATGAGCTGTAGAGAAGATGGCACAGTCAGACCTCTGTGGGTCAGGTCATCCCATAAACCTGTGGGCTAGCAGCTGAATTACAGCTTGCATCGGCTGTTTAGTTTGGGTTGAGGCTCTTCTGGTTGCGCATCAGTGGCCGGTGAGTACTCAGCATGTCCGCTGAGTGACGCCAGTGCCAACAGGAGCGGCAGTAGTACCGAAAGCAAGTCTGAAAGAGAGCCAGCAAAACGTTGCATAAAAACAAAGGAAGTAAAAGTGACTGGTTTCGTTGGTGGATGTTTAAAGCCAAGGCTAGGTGTGTTATTAGTTAATTGTCCCTTCTTGTGTGATTCCCTTTGACATGCCAACATTACATGCTGGATCAGCCCCACAATGTTCCCATGTTGACTACAGGAGCAAAGGCAGTGCTACAGTAAGCTTCAGCATCTGTTTTAAGATCAAGAGCTGTTTTATTTACCTGCATTAATAAAATTGGTAGTACCACAGAGGGCCTCATGTGCAAATTGTGCAGAATAACAGAACACAGTTACAAGAATAAAATCCATTTATTTCTCTATATAATCCCCTGCTACCCAAACACACTTATCCCAATGTTACAGTTGTGCTTAGATACATCAAGGGAGAAGGTTTTCTCAGTACGCCAGAGCCATGATCGGACTTCCTGCTTCACATCTGAGAGGCTTGAGAGGCTTGGAGCAAAGGTCAGGACTGTTCAGGGGTTCCTGTATTTTGCAAGTTGGACACAAGTTATTCTTCAATTTTCACGAATCTTGCATTCCAATCATTGAATGTTTAGCATAACCCCTGCTGTGGTCTCCGAGCCACCTCGGACAGAATTGCTCTTCATAGACTTACAGCCCTTTTTAAAATGTTTGCACCATTCAAATGTCTTACTGCAGCTAAGAGTCATATCACCATACTGCGTCTTCTGTAAATGTCAATAGTTTTCTGGCCTCAATCCATGAGAAATTTAATCACAAGTCCCGGTTTGATCTGAACACTACTGGTACATTTTTAAAAATCATTTTATCACTGATATTGCTTTTTTTCCCGCAATTTAAATACAGACAAAGGGGAAAAACAATTTAAATTGATTTGAGGCTTGAGAATCAGCAGCTATAAGCATTAACCACTGATCTAACAATTAAAGCCATGGAATACAAAGCAGTGCTGATGTGAGAGCACAGCATTACTTTCTCACCTGATCTCTACAGAAGAATGGGCCTGGCTGGCAATTACATATTTGGCACATGGAGTCATCAAGGTATGGGTCAATCTGAATCTAAACCCAGTGGAAGGCAAAAACATGAATAGTAGATAAAGTCGTTAGTAAAAAATGATTCACCTTTAGAAAAACTGAACTGAAAATGATGCATGACGATTCTACCTTCTTGGAGAATTTAGTAGTCTTGATTTCCACAAATGCAGCAGTCAGTGCTTTTAGGTAACTCTTCTGGTTCCTGAATGTCACACGTCCAGACCCTGCAATAACCGAATATCAAACCTGAAATCTCAACACCTTTTTTTTTTTTTTTTGATTTTTCCCCGATTTTCTCCCTAATTTAGTCGTGTCCAATTCCTCCCCGTCACTAGGGGGCTCCCACATTAAGGCTACTACTACCACTCAGCTGGGAGGGCCGAAGACTATCACGTGTTTCCTCCGAACCACGTGACGCCAGCCGACCGCATCTTTTCGAACTGCTCGCTCGCGCACCGTTGGGGGCGGTGTAACACACTCGGAGGACAGCGCTATCCGCTCCATCCGTTGCGCGAGCTCACAGACGCCCCTGACTGGCTGTAGAGCCGTGATTAATGTGGGAGCACTAAGTACCTCTCATCCCTCCCCTCTGAGAGAGCTCGGCCAATCAGCTCTCTCTAGACCTCCGGCTGCGAGAGGTTACAGCACCACCCGGGATTCGAACTAGCGATCTCCGGATGATAGGGCCCTTCAACAGCTTTAACACTGATGACAATGTGACATAAGGGAGCCGGGCATTTAAATGCAGACCTATTGGATATTTGTGCTTGTCTGTGTCAAGCCCGGCATAAACAACCTCCCCGAAGAGCTCCGTCATAATGTGAGCTAAAGCTTCAGCCGTCAGCATGCCATGCAGAGCCCCAACAAACACTGTCCTACTGGGGAAGAACCGCAGTGAGGGGGAACACACAAAGCTACTGTCTGTGACCACCCATGGGATCACCTGCACCTGTGAGAAAGAAAAGGAAGATAATAACACAATTATTATATAGCGCAACCTAACCTGCTCTAGAATGCAAACATCTGCGGTGAAAGGTGCTTAATACTGGAACTTATTCACTTGTTAATAATATACTGCTGGCCAAAGAAAAAGGGTCACAATTTCAGAAGGGTTAATTTATTAGGCTGCATCAAGCAAAGAAAACAACTAAGGACATTTGAATTTATTGCACGTCTTCACCACCACGTCAAAACCAGGAATGACAGTGCGAAACCGTCAACTTGGAGGTAGAATTGCGATTGGAAAAAATCACGAATGGAGATCAATTAATCACTTGATGAATTTTCATGGTAAAAAAACTCAACAGTAAAAATGATGACTACGTTTAATAGTGAAAGCTAGAATATTTCCATACTCACACAATGTGATAAAAATATTTAAAAAATCACAAGATTAGGACTAAGCTATGTGGCTATAAAAAACATTGTTAATTAAACAGATCCGAAAAAGTTTGCTAAGGAGTATAAAGATTAGATTTTGGAGAAATGGAAATAAAGTCTGATGTGGCATGATGAGTTCAGATTGACCCTATTCCAGAGTCATGGGTGCATCAGGGTAAGAAGTTGAAAGGGCATGAAGTGATGCACCCATCATGAATAGTGGCCACTGTACATGCCTCTGGAGGAAGTTGGTCAGGTCTAGGCTCAGCAACGTGATGTGGCAATAAAACAGAATCGGCTGATGACTTGAATGTACAGAATAACCAGGTTACCCCATCTATGTTTTTCTTCCCTGACGGCACAAGCATATTCCAAGACTGTAAAAGAGTGGTTCTGGGAGCATGAGGAATCATATTCACACACGACCTGACCACCACATTGTGTGCTGTAATCAAATCAAAATGTGATTGAATGAAATCTTAGTGTGCAACTTTTTTTTTTTTTTTTGGCCAAGCAGTGTATATTAAACTTAAATTTCGAAATAATAAAAAATGTAATATACACACGTGGACAAAATTGTTGGTACCCTTCGGTCAATTAAAGAAAAACTCACAATGGTCACAGAAATAACTGACAAAAGTAATAATAAATAAGAATTCTATGAATGTTAACCAATGAAAGTCAGACATTGGTTTTCAACCATGATTCAACGGAATTATTTAAAAAAATGAACTCATTGAAGTTCATGGAACAGGCCTGGACAAAAATGATGGTACCCCTAACTTAATAGTTTGTTGCACAACCTTTTGAGGCAATCCCTGCAATCAAACGATTCCTGTAACTGTCAATGAGACTTCTGCACCTCTCTGCAGGTATTTTGGCCCACTCCTCATGAGCAAGCTGCTCCAGTTGTTTCCGGTTTGAAGGGTGCCTTTTCCAGGCGGCATGTTTCAGCTCCTTCCAAAGATGCTCAATAGGATTGAGGTCAGGGCTCATAGAAGGCCACTTTAGAATAGTCCAATGTTTTCCTCTTAGCCATTCTTGGGTGTTTTTAGCTGTGTGTTTTGGGTCATTGTCCTGTTGCAAGACCCATGACCTGCGACTGAGACCCAGCTTTCTGACCTAACCCTAACCCTAACCCTGGGCCAGCACATTTCTCTCTAGAATCCCTTGATAGTCTTGAGATTTCATTGTACCCTGCGCAGATTCAAGACACCCTGTGCCAGATGCAGCAAAGCAGCCCCAGAACATAACAGAGCCTCCTCCATGTTTCACAGTAGGGACAGTGTTCTTTTCTTGATATGCTTCATTTTTCCGTCTGTGAACATAGAGCTGATATGCCTTGGCAAAAAATTCCATTTTTGTCTCATCTGTCCATAGGACATTCTCCCAGAAGCTTTGTGGCTTGTCAACATGTAGTTTGGCATATTCCAGTCTGGCTTTTTTATGATTTGTTTCCAACAGTGGTGTCCTCCTTGGTCGTCTCCCATGTAGTCCACTTTGGCTCAAATAACGACGGATGGTGCGATCTGACACTGATGTTCCTTGAGCATGAAGTTCACCTTGGATCTCTTTAGAAGTCTTTCTGGGCTCTTTTGTTACCATTCGGATTATCCGTCTCTTTGATTTGTCATCAATTTTCCTCCTGCGGCCACGTTCAGGGAGGTTGGCTGCAGTCCCATGGATCTTAAATTTCTGAATAATATGTGCAACTGTAGTCACAGGAACATCTAGCTGCTTGGAAATGGTCTTATAGCCTTTACCTTTAACATGCTTGTCTATAATTTTCTTTCGAATCGCCTGAGACAACTCTTTCCTTCGCTTCCTCTGGTCCATGTTGAGTGTGGTACATACCATGTCACCAAACAACACAGTGACTACCTGGAGCCCTATATATAGGCCCACTGACTGATTACAAGATTGTAGACACCTGTGATGCTAATTAGTGGACACACCTTGAATTAACATGTCTAGGGATACCATCATTTTTGTCCAGGCCTGTTCCATGAGTTTATTTTTTTTAATAATTCTGTTGAAGCATGGTTGAAAAGCAATGTCTGACTTTCATTGGTTAACATTCATAGAATGTTTTAAAATTATTACTTTTGTCAGATTAAAGTTATTTATGTGACCATTGTGAGTTTTTCTTTCATTGACCGAAGGGTACCAACAATTTTGTCCACGTGTGTACCTTGATGAGAAGCAGATATGCAATATGATTAGTATGCTATCACATGCTGTATCTGAAACCCTGGAATTATACAGAAAAAAAACATGCCCCATGTATGTTATACTCACCACCTTACAGCGTATCTTCTTGCTAGAAATTTTGTAATAGTACTCCAGGTGATCTGTGGGATGCAGGTGATGGTGGCTGCAGGCCTGCAGCAAAGCCTTCACTGATTTCTCTAAATCAAACACTAGGTACACATAACCTAGAGAGAAGTAATAATTATACTGTAAATATAAATATTTTTTTATGTAACTAACAAAATCATCTATTTTCCAGGTTAAGAAAGTGTACAGGGAAACTGTTACATGGCTGGTTACCTTGAGGTGGACATTGAGAGTGTTTACCATCCTTATCAGGCCAGTCTACTTTTAGAGATCCAAACACACTAAATGTGTTCAGAAGACTACCTGAAGAGACACAGACACACAGCATGTTATTTTTTGCTTAGTCATAAATTTAAGGTGGCCTATTTAATGTCACTTAAAGTCTCATGATAGACCAAAAACTCACATTTCATGCATTTATAAAAAATTCTTTAATGCAAGCCGTTATAGATACTGGCCACTGTTTCAGCATTGTATTCATTGAGTACTATATCTGGTTAATTGGTTGATTTAATAACTATAATTTTTTTTTAAACAGGGTCACTGGATAACCCTTTTTTTCAATAAATAAAAAAGCTGTTTAAAAACTGTGTTTTGTCTTTATTTGGGTTGTCTTTAGGTTTGGTGGAATAATAATAATAATAATAATAATAATTGAAAAAAAAAGTGGAAAAACTTTATCATCCTGGAATTGATTATTTTCCATTATGGCATGATTTTTTATTTTTAAAAGAATGATCATTTAACCCATTTATAGTCCGCACACTCGCAACGTCTCCTTTCTCCTCCTGACCACTGTTACAAAGCACTGACACTGGAGACTCCTCCCAAAATGCTCCTCACACAAAAAAAGCAACATATGGACAATTGAACAATTTTGCATTTCGATGTAGCATCCATTACGCAAAGCACCGTGTAGGATGTTGCTATAGAAACGCTTATATATCAGAATGAGCACATTAATATAAGCATGCATTTGGCCTTGATGCCAAAACTAATGTCTGATGTGTTTTGTTATAAGAACATTAAACAACACCTTCAGGCCAGTCAGGTTCAAGAACAGAGCTGTTCAGTAATTTATATCTCCCATCGCAAATTTCATCTGGTGAAGTTATGAATCAAGAAGCACTAATATGCACTGCAATGTGGATCTAGAAATGTCATTGTTTGTGAACATTACTCTCTGTGACGTCCCATGGCACTCCTCCCAGGAATACTTTACAGGAGTAGATGGGGTTTTTGTAGATGCCTGGAGGCAGCTGTCCAGCCCAGGTACAAGTGGCTTCATTTGTTGCTATAAAAAAGATTTTTTACATTGATTAGATTGATTTACAGCATCAATCAAACACAACACTTCCACTTAGCTGTGATTTCGCATAACACTTGTGAGCTGAGCTTAGCATGCTAGCTGAACACTACCTGCAGCCTGTCTGTGCAGCTGAGCCTTCATCTCAATGCTGAACGTCTGCTCTGGTGCATTCTGTGAGCTCCAGCTAGGCCAGGGGGATTTTCTGCTCCAGCATTTAGCCAGCGACTCTTCAAGTACGGCTGGGAGGCTGGGAGCAAGAGGAGAGATGGGGTCTTCTCGCTGCTCTAGGCTAGGCAACAAAGCCTCCTTCTGAGTGTCAAACAGGTGGAATTTCACAGGCGATGAGATCTGTAAACTGGTCTAGGAAAGAGAGGACACAGCAGTACTGCGAACGAAATGCATTAAGCCATCACTTTGGTATTTAATCTTTTAATCCTGCTCTTGCTTTACATCCTGCCAGTTATCTGATTACAGAACACTTACAGTAACAGGTGGTCAGGCTAGAAGAAGCCTTGCCTTTCCCAAGTATATCTTCTTACTGGATATGATGGCATGATTCTTGCAATGACTTTCGTATTCTGACTGCTTAAATAATCACTTAATACATTCACAGCAAGGTAAACAGCTAGCAAAACCCATGAACACTTTCGGATCTACAGAAAGTACCTAAAGTCAGGTGGACTTTTGCTTAAGCTTATGGAATCAACAATAAGACAGTCATTGGGTGAATTCAAGATGTCAGCCTTCACAAAAACATCTCAAAGCACACTCATTATCAGCTATGAAAAGTAGTGGACCAATGCACCAATACCACTTTCTTAGAGTTCAGTTTTTTTGTGTTGTTACTGTTTCTTGGTTGCTCAGGGTATATGATCGGCGCAATATACCAGTCAGCGAAATAAATACCGACATGATAACCCACATGCTAGTTGGATGATAGTAGATGTTTTTTCCCTTTCTTACCCAAACAACTAAGATATACCAGCAATGAGAGATAACAAAGATGTTCATCTAGGAGGTATATATAATGTATATATATATATAAAATGTATATACATGTAAACATATATCAAACTGACCAGGTGATCAGATCCAGACGAGATCCCGCTGGTCTCAGAGTCGACAGGACTGCTAGATCCGGAGTTTAGCAGCGAAAGCGACTCCGTTATACGACTCAGGTCGGGAAAATATTCCAAAAGGTCACCTCCACCTAAAGGACCCTGTCTCTGAAATCCCTGCAGAGTGTCCAGAGCACTGCTGAAAGGACTAGGCCAAAGCCCCAACACTGTAGCGCACACACACACACACACACACACACACACACACACACACACACACACACACACACACAAAGACAACACAGAAATAAAAAATAAGGCAAAACAAATATCAGATTTCAGACAACATCATAGACTTAAAATTAGACTGTCATGTGCTCTAACAAAGTGTGTTTTGACCAAGACCAATGTCCTGGATTGACACGGCCCTGAATGAGACAGCAGAACTGAGCGGCTCTGGGTACTGCACAAGCTTCTGTGTCATCTGCTCTATATAAAAGAACTGGGGCAGAGCAAATGGGGGCCACAAAGAGACTTTAAACGTGTTTATACTCTACATCACATAAACATTGCTTTCCTGGGCTGAACAAATGCTAGAAGATCGATAGAAAAGCTGCTGTTTGAGGTGTGGTGGTGTGTTTGAGGTGATTAGTCATGCATGAGTTAAGAGTGTGAGACAGACTGAGCTTAAACCTTCCAGAATAATCTATAATTATAAAGGGAAAATATTAATTACATAAACACACACACACGCACACTTTCATGTAAGATCTCATAAAAGTCTCAAGTCAAGACTCTTCAAATAGATAAAAGAAGTCAGATTGATATATATTCTGATTGATATATTCTAGCAGAAACTATTTGATTAAACATTGCATTCCGTGCCGCTCTGACTGTTGTGCTCACAGTTTTCAGAAGAGCTGGGCCTGGCTGGAAGTTCACGCTCAGTGTAGTCCCAGGGCTGCTCCCAGCAGGACAGGCTGAGCGACTGCAGGCCTAGACTGAGCTCGGCGGCACTTAGCAGGCCGAGACGTGACTCCTGCTCCTCCTGAGCGCAGAACGGCAACCCGCTGGCCACCGCGGAGCATTCTGCTTCCGGCAGATCTATAGTAAACAGACAGTAATACAGTTTCTAAGCATACCACTTAACATCACTTAACACATGCATGAACAGCCTAGATAACACACTAACCAAAAAAAGAAATAACTCAGATGCCAACCTGCTGTGCTGCCCGGTGAGGCTTCCATGAGCCCTGCGTGTGCATCACTGACACGTTAACCATGTGACTAGAACGGTCACTCTCTCGCTGCTCAAGTCATTGCTTGCACTGCGCACACCGCTCTCTCTAATCACACATACACACAACTGGTCCGCATACTTACAAAAGCCTGAGCTAGCTCTGTATGGTGTTAAACTCTCCGCTGCACTGCTCTCGCTGCTCTCATCACATGGATCTCTCTCTCTCTCTCTCTCTCATTCCCTTCCTCCCTCCCTCTCCCTCTGCTGAGTCAGGCCTGGATCTGAAGCCAGGCCGGATGATGAAGGGAGGGGGGAGGCTGAGGTGTGTGTGTGTGACCAGGAAAGAGAGAGAGAGAGAGCAAGCTCCTATAATCATAGTGATTCAGCTGATTTCAATGAACAGTTCTGGGTTTTTCCCCCAACTGAGTTGGCACATCGCACCCTGGCTTCACTCACTCAGTACACAGACGAACACACACAGGCCAGCCAAATCATGCTCATTTGACATTGTTCATTAATATCTATGACAGAGGAGCTGCATGGAGCTGAAATAAAGGATGAAAGTGTGGTTTCTACTCATAAAAAAATGCAAAAAAATCACATTTATCTAGTAATACTTTTTCCTATGATTATAATAAACTAGATATACACAAGGTCTTTTAAAAAAAAATCTAGACTTTTTAAAAATCAATTTCAGGCTTGAAATATTCATTGGCTCATACTTTTGCTGATTTGAAGCCTGTAACTGCAATCTAAAATTAGAAAAACTAGATACATGCCCCTATATTCAAGATGTATTTACTTGCCAAGATATCTTTTTGCAATATGATTATTAATGGTGTTGTAATTTGATGGGTTTTTTTTCTGATCCCAGTTTTGTGAGCCATATATTTGTTTAGAGTACAGTCTTCTTATATTTAGAAAATGTTAATATCTGCTTTGTTAAATCTAAATAAAGAACACTCTCATTCTGATTCAGACATCTTCTGCCTCTCAAGGGACACAGTAATAATGTAATAATTAATGATAGTAATCATCTGCCCCAGAACACACATAGGCATGTTGGGCCTGTTTATATGTGCACACACTGACAAGGATCTTAGTGTACCTTGTGTGAACTAGAAAGTGATTCAGCAACATCTTAACACGAGAAAACCTGGTGACGCAGGCACTCTGGCAACAGATGGAGCAATTTACATAAGTGTTAGGTGGAGGAAGGACATGTGCAAACATTTGGAAAGCTTAGACCAGGAACGTTAGGTGTATGCATGGTGACGTTGCTGCGATGGCAAAATTTCTGAAAGTTTAATATGTCATTAGGTGACACAGGTTTCACAGGCGGAAAAGACACATATGCAAACAAATTAAAACAGTGCACGACTCCGGGCTTCATTACATATATGGTAGATTATGACATACTTAATTCAGGAACCCATTTTGTACTGCAACTATTTAATACAATAGGGGTTCAAGTCAAAATGAGACTTTTAATTGTGCAGAATAACAGAAGACAGTTATAAGAGTAAAAATACCTTGATTTCTTTATATATGCACGGAAACACTGGCCTTTAGCACAAACATGTAGAAATGGCAGGACTGTGCAATGGACGTGGCAAGAACTCATAGCTGCATTCCTGTAATGTGCAAATGTCCGTGAATGATCGTGTGTACAGTTCCCACAGACAGATGCGTCTCTTCCAAAAGTTGGCAACAAGCCATCTGTTGATTTTTAAGAATCAGGTATTCCACTTGCTGAGTGGAACGACTGCAGTGGGCTCCGAGCCACCTGGGCCAGGACAGTCATTCATGTATATTTAACTTCATTCGACTGTTATACTGCAGCTAAGTCTTATCAAAGTATTGTAAATGTCAATAAGTTTATAAGTTTTACAGCATAAGAAATTTCAGCACAAGTCCCGTTTGGACTAAAGATCTCTATATATAGATTTGCTATTGTTATTTAATTGGTTCTAAGCACTATGCCAACAGTCCTATGACATCATGGTGTTTTTCTTTCCAGCATCCAAGGATTTTTTTTTTTTTTTATGTGCTCAAAAAGGTTATGAACTTGCTACCATTAGGGCGCCCGAGTGGCTGGAGCGTGAGCAGGGCCCTCACATGAGATTTTGCTGCATAGCACATACACACTTGCATGTATACAAGCAAAACCCAGGACACATTTAGATCTCATTGAGCTGAACAACTTTCACTATGCATGTCATGGGCTCTACCCAACAGGAAATCAGACAAAACGCACATCCCCCTCCTGGGGGATTTATACGATCACCACCAAGCCATTAAGACTGCAAAATCGAAGGGATTTTTAATATTTCAATAAATTTAACCATGGAAAGGTCTTATGGCAAAAAGTGGTTAATAAGTTCTATACTTGTATATAAAATGATGTAGCTATATAATATAATATGTCATAACGGTATTGTCAGTTTCCCTTTAAATGCATGTGCCCACTGTCATTCTGTGTCTTGCTGCTGTCGAGGGGTAAATATTTTTTTTGTTTTTTCAATTTCTTTTTTTACAACTTATATATAAAAAGGACATTGAATCTGCAACAACAGCATACTGTATACAACAGCATTATATTCTGCAACAACAGCATACAGCATTATTTTAACTATAAACTTTACAGTAACCTCCTGGAAAAGTCTGCTCCCAAACCTGTTTTTTTCCCCCCATAGTTTGCATTTATTTACAGCATCAAACTGTACCTTTTCCCACCAACCCTGCTACCATTTCTGTACTAATTACAGTGCCATTTTCACAGTGTGTGATCTGATGATATGCTGATATGGACATTCACCGGTCTTGGTGCTCCAGCTCCAGGTGCTCATCAGCAGACTTCTCATCCCCGCCTCGGTCTCACCGCAGACCCCTGGAGATGCTACGTGATATTCCCTTTGCATATGAACAACTTTCCCCTAGTGCCAAAAAACAAACAAACCAAAACTCACAGTTATGCACAGACTTTTCAGATTCACTTCTGATGCACTCAATTAATTACAGCGGAAATATGGCTAGGCCGTATTTCCAGAGAGGAAAAAAACAAGGTCAGGATGAGGGAGCGACACTCGGGTTCATGTGACGCAGGAAATGACTGGAGTACTGAATCCCGGCGTCCCGCTCGCAGCGCATATGCTATGCTAACTTACCCACGCCGACATTTCCTTCTGACATAAAGACATCCCGGGCTTCCTTTCAGACCCCAACACACACCTTTAATAATCCCCACAACGCGTTTTTTTTTGTTTTGTTTTTAAAGTACACACTGTCGGGAAAATCTCCCCTTTAAGCACTGCGTAAGAATTTAGCTTTAAACTTTACTGCTAATTTCACTGATATAAACTAAGAAAAGGAAACATCGCGAAACCGCGGTTGCAATAACTCCCATAGACGCATGAAGGCGCTACGTTGTAATATTACACATATTGTTTTACGATTTTTTTATGTATAAAAATGAATTTTAGTGGAATTGTCCCCATTTTGATGTACATTCATGTTTTTTCTTTTTTTCTTTTTTTGTTTGTTTGTTTACATTTAACAAGTTTGTGGTTTGCTGCTCCTAACAGCACAGTGTGATCCTCGGCTTCAGTAGCTACTTTTCGCAACGCCTGTGACACACTCACAGAAGGGCATAAAAGCTGATGATGATGCTGCCCATCACATATGGGACTCTGCCTACTGTTACATTGGGTGAGAAACGCCTGTAACACTCTCAAACGCCTGTAACACTCTCACAGTATTGCACAAAAGGTGAAGAAGACGCTGCGTACTGTTACATCCGGTGAGGAAGGCCTGTACGTGCTCGCAGTATGACACACAGGTTGATGATGATGCTGCTCACCTTTGCAGTCGGTGATGAACGGTTGTGACTGTGACAGAATGACATAATAGTTCACATTACAGTATGATGTGAAGTTAGGTGTGGATGCCTGTGAACTGGGCCAAATTAATATCAAACTAGTACTATTATAGTTAGTGTATGCATTGTGTGTCAATAGTTCTACAAGCATTCAGTCATCAGCTGTACAAGTGCAGTCTAGAGGAGTAAGTACATGGGATATTTTCTTGTTTGGACTTGGTAGACCATTGAGTGAAAAATTGTCCTGGGTCTAACTCTGCCACTAAATTGCATCGCCTTCTCTCAATTTCTTTGTGTTTTCTTTTCTCTCTCACTGAGGTTCCCTTCATCACTTCTCAGCTTCTTTCATTTTATTGAGGTAACACTGTCAGGTCTGCATCACTATGTGCCCTGTTGTGCCACAGCGGAACGTGGCACCATTCCCTGACAAATGCATACTATTTTAGCAAATTGTGTACATCAACCCTTGTCTGTATTGTACCATTGATCCTGTGTAGGGTCACAGTGGTCCTTGAGCTTATGCAAGGGATCTCAGGGCAAAAGATGGATGGGGCTGGGGAGGATGGAGAGCCAACAACCATACATACACTCACTTAATGTTTTATAAACTACAAACAATTTGGAAATGCCAATTAGCATACACCGCATGTCTTTGGACTGTGAGGAAACCGTAGTTCCAGGAGGAAACCAGTAAACCACCATGCTGTCCATAATAAACATTTGTATTATAAATTTGTAATAAATATCAATACTCTGTTACCACTTATCGATCTTATCCAAGCCCTGTTTATGTGTCCTCTCTGTTACCATGCAAAAATTAACAAGATGGACAGTAACAGTTTACAATTTATTCTATAGTTATGCATATGTTTGCTTTATCAAGCATTCCAAATCACAGAAAATAGGATACATTAAATAGTTGTACTTAATGGTTTTTTGTAGATTTCCCAACAAAGTGTTTTGCTTCTTCATAAAAGTCATGTGACCAGGGGATGTATGGCAGAGTTACAGGGACAACAGTTGATTCAAGGACACCAATTCAATTCATTTCAGTCATTAATCAGGAAAATTTGGTGAGATTAGTTATAGAAAGTTTAATAATAATAATCAAAGCAGAACTTATAGCAGAAAGTTTATTGTATTTGTAACTAAAATTGAAAAAAAAAAAAATACAACAACAACAAAAATGTTTTTGTTAAAAGTGGTTAATTCCACTTCAAAGATTTAATTGTATGTAATTAACCTGAAGGTTGGATCATTGTGTTCTTTACTAGGGGTGAGGTGGAAGGGTTAGTCCAAGTGTAATAAAAAAAATAATAATAAAAAAAAACAGTCATGAGAATGCAAATAGTACAAAATAATAGGAACTCAACTACCATCGTTTTATTGTCAACAGCATGGGGGGAAATGTTGTAGGTTTGGTCCTGCACCACAAATAAAAATGTAAAAAATAAAGACTAAAAATGTTAACGTTTTTGCCCTCTGTAGAGAAATTTTATAAATTTTCTTTTTAAAGATTCTTGTTCATTAGCCTATACTTAAACATGTGTTTATTAAATATCTGTCTCACAAAGGTGGTATTTTTGTGAGACAGATATTTAATACCACCTTTGTGAGACAGTTATTAAATATCTGTCTCACAAAGGTGGTATTTCTGACAAAAAAATTAATATCTAAATCATTTAGTTTGGTTGAAGAAATGTCCATGCTCCAAATCTTAAATAATTTAATTAAAGAAATGTTGCATCCAACAATTTTATTAATTTGGCAAATGTAACAAACCAAACAGAAACTCAATACACTTTTATTTGTATAGTACGTTTAACAGTAGACATTGTCACAAAGCAGCTTTCCAGAAAAATGTAAACTTCAGATATTAATTTTTAATCCCTAATGACCAAGCTAGCTAGCTAGTTAGCAAGGTACAAACATTTTCAATCCAATAATATCCATCACAGCATTAAAAAATACATTTAAAAGTTGAATAAGCAAACTTAAGGAGCATTCATGATAGAAAGTAATCTTCTTCAGTAATAAACATGTTGAAAGCAAACAGACAAAATATAACGTATAGATAATATTACATGACCACTAACAGGTATATCATATAAAATGATTCTTTTCTCCCAGGACTAGGTGTCTAACAATTAGGAGGGTTTGAAATTTTAATGATTCTTGTCTGTGTTCACAAACCTCCACCCCAGAAACTTAAGCCGTTCTTATAGTTTTTACATAACGACTGACAGGAGGTGTATCCCTACACAAACAAGCTTTCCGGACAGGACGTACATTTTTCAAACAGGTTTCCTTAACACCTTTTAATAAACATGGATCTACATAGGTCCTTTATACTGTACCTACCAAGGATTATTGTACCTTGATCCAAAACAATAATACCATATAAAATACCAGTACAAAACCAATACCATATACCAATACCAACACTTTTTGCTTGCAGGTTCCTACATCCCACTGTATGTTAATATATAAATATTTACCAAGAATAATTTATCTAGATACATAATGACTGGGCGTTGTACTGTAAATAAATGTGTATTCACTTCAGTGATTTATTATATCAGCCTCACTATAGCTGACAGATATGACAGTGATTTTCAATGCCAGTGTGATTTCTGTCCTGGGCAGAATAGACAGATGATTTCCCACCAAAGTGTTTGTAGAAAAATACAAGAATTGTCAAACACTGTCCAAAATAGTTTGTCACAGATTGTTCAGGATACTTTCACTGCAGGCACTTTGACAGTAGTGTTCTGGCCATGTGACTGTGTTTAATCAGTGGCACAGCGTCACGTGATGCTGCTCTCTCACCACCTATGTGCAACAGTGCCCCCTTTGGCTTGAGCTGTCCAGAGTGTGAAGTACAGTCTCAACGCACTGTTTGTCTTGCTGCGACCCCATCAGTCTACATGCACAGAATACAGTGAGTGATCAGGTATGAAGTTGGCTTCACACATATCTTTTTAAATTATTCAGCACAGCTCCATTATTCTATGCTTAATTTTTCTCTCTGTCGTCTCACCTAGCCAGATGTGTCATAGCCTCGTGGATATTATGGCCACTTTTCGCGCTGCATTCAAAGAAATCAGTCTGGTACTCCTGGCACACAAAGACAACTCTGTGTTACCAGACAAATCTTAAAACAATGGTTAGACAAAACAGAAAAGTCCTGACGAATTGACTACCTCAGCCAGTTTCTGTCCCTGTGTGGTGGTCACCTGTCTACCTCCTCCAATCTCCATATCCATCTTGTTGCCTAGCAGCATCACACATGCACCATCAGCCTTGTTTTTCTGCCAGAAGGGTGAATTCACATTAGAATAACCAATAGTAAGAGAAACAAGCTGTGGGGTTGTCCCATTTCACATCACCGTACTACTTCACCTGTGGGAATGCAAACCACCTCAGAATGGCTTGTTTGCATCACAAATTGGCCTCACCTGCACTTGGCCAAGCCAATCACGCACTGCCATGAACGAGGTGGTCTGACTGACATCATACATGACCAGGATCCCATCTGCTTTCCGGTAGTATTGTGCTGTGATGCTGTGGAATCTGCAACAGAGGAAACACTTGTTGTGTATTATTATTATTTTTTCATTGGATTTAAAAAAAAAGGTGATTTAGATGGATAGCATAGTTTCTTTAATTAACACCAAAGTCGTCCAAAAATTATGTGGCTATATATTTTTTTTTACTTAGAGCCTTACCGTTCCTGTCCTGCTGTGTCCCAAAGCTGGAGAGCAATTAGGGTGGAGTCAATCACTAGACTTCTCACCTGGAAGTCCATCCCTGTCAATCAAATGCAAATGATGATTGGTATGGAGAGAAGCTATTCAATGCAACAGATCTAAACCTGATTTTAGACATAAGTACGTTAACAGAGGATAAACCTGGCAACGTAGCTTACCTACAGTCGTGCTCATGTTATTAGGAAAGTGTCCTTTGCAGTAATGATGGATGAATGAGCTCTTGCCCACTCCTGAACTACCTAAAAACACAATCTTAAACACACGCTGTGGACCACTTATTTTAACCTGAGGGAGACAGGAGCAGGGTTGGTAAAACACACACACACACACACACACACACACACACACACACAGACACACACACACACACAGACACACACACACACACACACACACACACACACAGACACACACACAGACACACACACACACACACACACACACACAGACACACACACACACACAGACACACACACACACACACACACACACACACACACACACACACACACACACACACACACAGTAAAAGGTAGATTAGGTCAAACTATTAAATAAAAATACACCAAACACACACACACACACACATATATATACAGAAAAATGGTAGATTAGGCTAAATTATTACAGAAAATACACCTAAAAATATGACGCAAGGAACTGCTGCATGGCCACAAAGAAAGTTCTACAATGCAAATTGGTCACATTATATATTTGCATCATACACGTGAGCCTAGCAAGCTCACACTCTGCTCTTCAAGCATTCAATCCTGGGCAGAAAAAGCATCATGATCATATCTTTATAAATCAAGATTGTTTAAATCATTACAATACCGATTTGCAGTTTGAGTCTGCTTTCTCTTTGTTCTCAGAGAGTGTTAGTTCGGCCTCAGCAATCACATCAGGTGAGCTCTTTCTCATCTGATCAACAAAACTGACCTGTCTTAAGAATTGATAATAATAATAATAAAAAAACAATGTTAATTCAATGAAACACAAGTGTAACCCCTTAAACGTCTATGGCATGTCATTGCTGTCTTATTAGCCGGATATCTTATTTATTTCCTGCAAGTTTCACTACATTAATAACCAAATAATATGTTTAATAATAAAACATAAATACACACTTTGAGGAGTAATTGGTGTAGTTAATAAATGTTACAAGCTAAATTATGCTCGTCTTACAAAAAGGTACGTGGTTCACTGCATAAATACCTATAAACAGAAAAAAGCAGCAAAGACTCAACCTCTTAAATGAATATTAAAATCTTAATTATATATTATGCATCACTTAAGCTGAACTTAAGAGGCCTAGAAAATATTTCTCGTTCGCTGATGCTGGATATAGTGTGATTCATCATATCATATATGTGTGTGTTCACTGATGATGAACGTGTTTAAAACCAAGATTAATTATTTTAATTAATCCAATGTTTCATTTGGAAAACTTTTATTACAAATGTGAACTTTAGTGACCCACCTGCTGCCAGGCTTCTTGATCAGCATATAATCTCCGATTATTGAGCCTTTCTTCTCTAAAGGTTTCGTCACCTCAGGTGTCTATGGAACAGTCCATAGGATATTTTGGCTTTAGATGAAATCAAAAGCTCTATGTAAAGCATGCACGAAAACATTATATGAACATTACACATTAAATTCAAGCATGTTTCTCTTGTAAAACAAGAATTAAAGTGCTAGTTTCTTGAGTCACAGCCTTGCTTCTATGTTTATTTAAGAGAGATGAGTGTTTGCATGTGTATAAATATGTTTGAGTATTGCACAATAAGGACACAGATCGAGATCGTATTGTGTACCATCAGTAATGTATTTTATTTACTTTGCTGGTGCTGGAAAACACACCCCTTTGTTCAAACCTGAATTTTTTTTCTCCATTATGTTCATGATCATGAGCACAAAAAAACTGGTCACAAAAAAAGACTAAACATACAGCGAACGTAATAAGTTAATCCAACTTTACATAAATGTACAACATAATCGTATAGACATATACAATTTATACACAAAAGGACGTTGTGATGAATAGATTCGTTCTGTGATGCAGAACGTTTCACAGCATGTAGACTTTCAACATTTTACTCAAAAATCTTTTTCTGCACTTTTAAATAGCCATTAAAGTAATAAAAATAGATCTTTGGTTATTGCATAATTTTTTTTATAAATGAACCGTTCACAAATAACCACATAATTTAAAAACAATTAAAATATGCAGAAAATATGCCTTCTTGAGAAAATTGTCAGAATGTCCTTTTAGATATGGTGAAAACATGCTAAAATTTGCTTCTACGAAGAAAAATAAAGAAAAATAAATCAGATTATTGAATTCAGCTATAAAAGTGGTAATGCACAGCAACTGGAAACCTTCCACATTTTTATCTAGACATCTCAGATGGTAAAAATCCCAAGTAGGCCCATGTCGATTCCAGGTGATGGGAACAACAAAATATGAAAATGTCCAAGAGGGGGAATATTTATGCAAGCCTCTGTAACTACAGCAAATGCTACAGACAGTAAGTCATCAGGCTTCATAGCGGTGCTGCTAGTGGCAGCTAAAGATGTGCTGAATTACTATGTGAGTAAAGTTGTGTGTACCGGAATGGTAAGTAATAACTGTAACATTATTTTATCCCACATAAATAATAGCAGCATGCACTGCTCTTCAACAGGTTACCTCCTGCACTGACATGTTAAATACCAAGTATGGCTGGTAATACAGCTTTGTTCAGTATCAAATGTCGACACTAATCTCTGATTCACTAATTTAATTAGACAGGTGGCGTTCTATGAGGGCCTACTAGATTTCCATGTTAGTTACATAATATTTACAACTGTAGCAATAGTTTGTTAAAATGAAACTGTTACTACAATTAATGTACCTCTCTATCAATCTGTGTGTTACCATGGCAACATACAGTAGAATGCTCTATCCGGTTGTGATGAGTAACTTATTATTTGCACTTGTTGTGTCTGCAATGACAGTTATTAAATATAAATGTATTTTTTGTACAGTAGTTTTGTAGTGTTGTACATCAGTATGGCTGAAATTATTAGCTGAATATCTATAGTAGTTTTTTGTTTGTTTGTTTCTATATTTAGTAAGCATGAAGTACACTGTATAAATAGTAGAGCAGTACAAACAGCCAGAGTATTCTCAGTATGCTAAATATTCCAGACAGGCATAAAAGTACATCCTGGTCCAAATTTCCAATTATGAAGATAGAGCTATTTTCATGCATGATCAGTTCATTTCTAAAACAGGCTGAGAAACCGTGATAAAGAAAGCAGCTCCAACAGCAACTATATACTACTATATACAACGGTATATGTATACAGTAAAGGATATAGATGGCTGGATGAACTCTTATTGATAGGTTGGTCAATATACTTTATTAATCACTAAGGGTAAATATACTGTCCTTCCACACAAAAAACTATGGTCGCCCATACTACAAACTAAACTCTCAAAATCTATTAAAGGCTTGTTACTAGAAATTGGACTAATAATTTCCATTAACCATTACATCCAATGATTTTAATAGTGGTCAAAAGTTTGGTAAGGCCCGACCATTACTTCCTTATGTGTTTTTTGAACATGCCATTCCAGATTCAAATCTCCAATCAGCGATCAGGTTCATCCCAAAGCTGTTCGATGGGGTTGAGGCTGGGCCTGTGTGCAGCTTCTAAACTGCTGCTTTGGCAAACCATGGTCATGGAGCTCAAGCTCACTGAGTGCACAGGGGCATTGTCATGCTAGAACCTCTTACATCCAGCAAAGGCAAAATGTTTTTTTTATTCGCATATTAGCAAATTTTGTACAGAGGTCTTTACAACTTTTTGGCAACCACATACTGTATGGGCGTGATGGCCAAACCTTTGGCCATATAGTGTATCTCGTTACTCTGATCTCAGCTTTGGTTATCAGCACATGAAGTATTACAGTATTTACTACTGTACTATACAAATATAACACCACACCTACACCTTTTTTTCATTTGCATGATCATAGAAAATTGCATAATAATATATAATTAATAATCTAATATCATTTCTAACATTATTCACAGTCTGGATTAGTAATATTTGGATGTGGAGCTGAGCTAAAGACGTAATATTATGGAAAACTATTCTTCACTTTCTGTAACAGATGCAATAAAAAAATCTCATTTTTGTTCATCTATAAAAGCAACATGGAAGACCGCTATTTCATTCACATTCACCAACCTGGCCTTCAGGGTCCACAAAAAGAAACCCATCATATGGCTGTAAGTAATCATCATGACAGCTATGTGTACATATTCTCATGGTTGTTCATTCATTTAGTTTAAGGCTTTTAGAATACGAATAATACAGCTTCAAATCAAACTATAATAATCAAACTATTCACAATTCACTGGACTGGAATGTCGGACGCCACATCTGAGTAAACATGAATTGAGAGGAATCTTCAGTAGTCATGGCTAACCCTTATTAGGACCGAAGCCCCGAGCACAACCACATGCAAAGGCAGAGAAAGCAAGTGAAGATTCGCTGGTTTCTGCTCATGCACAGCGCTGCCCACAGCTTCACACCAGTCAGAAGGAGGACCCGCGTATAAAACACCAGCACAGAGTCCAGGTCAGTATGGGTAAAAAGAGTACCCACCCCACAGTGGGGTGTTTTGGCCACAGTTGCACTGCGGGTGAGATGCAAGAGGAGACATGAAGGATTGTCTTTGACTAACCCTCGTCTGATCCTGGTGTGCATCCTTCTCATCCCGAAGACGCTTGTTCATGTCCCTGAGAAAGACGTGTGGAGACGAATAGTTAAAGAAAATGAATGAACTCTGAAATGCTATGAATAAAAATATTTTTGTATGGTCTAGTTGGTCAGCTAAATTCTGGCAAAGCATTTTCCTCTCTGTTTAGTGTGCTACAGTATGTGTTTAAGAAGTATCGATAAACCACTAAGGGTAAGATAATAACATTATGAACACCCTCATTGTCCTTAAGAATATTCAGCTTTCAGATTAAAAATTTTTAAACTTCTATTTTACTTCCCCAGCACATATTCAAAATAATAATAATAATAAAACGTTTTATTGAATAGACTTCTGATGGAAACTAATTATGCACCATCTACCGTTTTTCGGAGGTATATTTCTGTCTTTTGACTTCCTCATTACTACTATTTCCAGTTTTGCAGGTTGTTTGTGAGTGCACCACACTTTCTGCCTTATCTTCTACCTGATATCTCTCAAGAGCAAATAAACCTGAAATGGACAATGACCTGGAGACACACCCACAAGAAAGCTTCAAGTTATGCTATGCATGCATTCGTACTGTCGTACCTGAGCAGATCCAGCTGCCTCATCAGACTCTCTCTCTCTTTCTGCATGTTTTTGGAGACTTTCAGCACTTGCCTGGGGATAAACAACACCACACACAACACACACACACAGTCAAACAAAGGCAAGATGTGGGCCTATTTGGATAAACTACAGTAGTTTCATGAATCGTATATCAGTCAAACAGAAGTCATGCCATTTTAAGAACTCAAAAAGCAGTTTTTTGCAATTCCCTTTGCAATAATGTACTGGACAAAACTTGTATTTCCCGATCTCTGAACAGGAAGAAAACAAAGAAAACGCCCCTTAACTCGGAATTCCTACTTGAGAACCTTCAAATAAGTTCCACTGTATACAGTATATACACTATATGTATATGACAAAAGTATTTGGCCAAACCTGGTAATTGTTGAATTCAGGTGTTTCAATCAGGCCCCTTATCCCCAGTGAAGGGCAATCTTAATGCTTCGGCATACCAAGACATCTTGGACAATGCTGTGCTTCCAAATGTATGGTAGCAGTTTAGGGAAGGCCCTTTTTCTATTCCAACATGTCTGTGCCCCAGTGCACAAAGCAAGGACTACAAAGACGCGGTTTGATGAGTTCAGTGTGGAGGAAGTGGATTGGCCCGCACGGAACACTGACCTCAACCCCATCAAGCAGCTTTAGGATGAACTGAAAAGAAGATTGTGAGGCCAGGCCTTCCCATCCAACACCACTGCCTGTGACTTTATAAATGCTCTACAGAATGAATGGGCATGAATTCCTAGAGGAGACACTCCAAAAATTTGTGGACAGCCTTCCAAGAAGAGTGGAAGCTGTTATATCTGTAAAAGGGGGACCAACTCCATATTATGTATGTGTATTTGGATACAAATGTCACTGCAGGTTTGGCCAAATACCTTTGTCCATATAGTGTATATGGGTGTTCAAGTCAAACTAAGACTTATGATAAAAATTTCTTGTGAATAAAGCTGATTGACATTTACGGGAGACTTCAAGCACAGTACGGTGATGAGATTCTTAGCCTCAGTAAAACATTTGAATGATGCAAATGTTTTATGGAAGCCTGTATGTGCGTGAATGACGACTGCGGTTGTGCCCGTGAACTCTGCAGTGGAATGCCTGATCTTTGAAAATTGATGAACTTCTTGATGCCACTTTGCAGAAGAGACGCATCCGTCTGTGGGAACTACAGTATACAGTATGCACACAATCATTCACGAACACCACGTGCACATTACAGGTACTGGGCTGGGAGTTATTGCAACACTCTGTGTACAGTCCTGACCTTGCTCCAAGTGATTTCTACATGTTTGGGCCAGGGTTTCAGACGTGAAGTAGGCAGCCTCATCAGATAAGATCATTATTTCTCTATATTTCCCCTTATTTCTCTATATAAGCTCCTGCTACTGATCAGCAGGAATGTAGCAGGAGCTTATATAGAGAAATAATGGTTTTTACTCTGGTATTTGTGTTCTGTTATTCTGCATAATTAAATGTCCTGGTTTGACTTGAATGCGCTTCATGTTTGCTTTAAATCAATCAACCGCTTCTTAATCTATAGCATGAGAAGGTCAATATAAACTCGCTTATTATAATAGACTGGCTAGCATGTTGCCACCTCTCACCTCTGTTTGCTCTCCTGCTGATCCGTAAGTGTTTCCTGCATGATCTGCAACTGGTTAAGTGCCTTCTGTAGCTCCTCCCGGCTCTCCTCTAACTGTTCCCGTAAATCTGCGTTCACAAGCTGTAGCCTTTGGTTCTGCCCGCGAGTATTCGTCTGGTCCTGGCACAAAGCCTTGATTCTAGCCTCAAGCTACACGAAATCCCAGAGAGAGGATGTTATTACATAAGTCCCGTGCAAAGAACCGAACCGAGTTCGAAGAAATGAATTATGAACATTTGACCTCTCTCTGCTTGGTCAGTGTGAACTCCAGCTCCTGCTCTCTCATCCTCAGCTCCTGCAGGACCTGCTCTCTCTTATCCCCCTGTCTCGCACTGTCCTTCAGCGGAAAACCATCATTATCATCAGTATCGTCATCGTGAACATACTCTCCATGCATGTCGTTTATATGCAGATTATTGACGTCATTTTCATCTTGACTTACCAGAGCGAGTCGTTTTTCTCGCTCTTCTCTGAGCTGGTTCTCGAGGTCTTCATAAAGCGAGCGCACCACTCGGTCGTGGTCTTCTTCTCGTCTGTATGGGAACACACACACACACACACACACACACACACACACACACACACAGACACACAGACACAGACACACAGACACACACACACACACACACAAACTTAGTACTACAACGCGACATGGCATTCCAAGAAAACTTGGCATACAACGTCTAAGCTGACCTGCGCAGCGTCTCTTCCAAATTGTCCCTCTCTCTCAGAGCGTCCTGAAGATGAGCCACGGAATGGGAAAGGATTTCCTCTAAAACATTTAACATCTCAGGCCTGTCTTTCTGCAAATCACACCAAAGAGAACACAGCTCCCACTGACTACACACACACACACACACACACACACACACACACACACACACACACACACACACACACACACACAAAATCATTACACTCTCTCGAATCCTAGTGAAATAGTAATCATTTAAAATGACCGTGTATTAGGAATGCTCAGTGAAGAGGAGAGTTAACACTCACTCTTTCAGGAGTTTATCTGCTCCAAGCTCTATAAGAATCTGTGTGAATTTAAGTTCTGCTGGATCTTTCTCCTCACACTCTTCTACCAGCTCTCCTGATGAGGAAGGGATGGTTCAGTGAATATCCTGTTAACTGATCTATCTGTACCAACACATTACATGTATTCGTTTTAACCCAACAGGAACCAATCAACTCTTGGCAACCCCACTATATGCTAACAATATTAAATAGGTGTCACAGGTGGTTGATAATCACCTGAACAAAAATAAATAGATTGACCAACTAATACTGACTAATACACCAATTCCACTGAGGGTCACCAATTCTACACCGATGCAAGTTAGTTATGACCTCTGGAGAGCTCGGTAAAGCTCAGTAACGGCTCCTTGCAGCCTCTTTTGGGCTCGGTGTGAATTTGTCGTGTCAGGAGGAACATGTTAAAAAATTCCGGCTGGCACCTCACAACATCAATGTCTTCATAACACCGTGGTATCGATTCTTAAGCATTGGTATCACCTCCTTACCTGTTTGGCATCCTCCTATTAAATATACAGTAGATGGAAGTAATGACAAAATGAACAAAGTGATATTTTAAGGAAAATATTAATGAAGAGTATTGAAAGATATGAAATCTAAAATGTCTGTGGTTTGATCATTTCTGTTAATTTCAGAATTTCATTAAAGTCTGATGACAAATTTACCACAGAATTTTTATTCCTAAAATATATATTTGCACATGCACATGCAATTTTCACTTAATTATGTTTATTAGCCTTTATGAATATTAAAATGCTACATGATTAAACTATTTTAATGTAGCCGTAAATATTGACATGACCCTCACTCGCTCTTTAATGCTGCAGCTGGTGCATTTGCGTGTGATTTATGACTCACGCAACTGTAAACATCTGTTCAACCGGACTGCGAGAATATTATTACTCTTCACCTGGAGAGAACAAAGGGGCGGAGCCTGTGTATGTGACAGAGTGCTTTAATGTATGTTCCGTTCCTCCAGTGTCTATATGCTGGCGTTTATTTAACGGGACGATATGATGTCGTTATCTTATCATTAACGCCTCTGTAATAGTTTCGTAATAGTTAGTAGTGTTGTTTTAATTTTGCTTTAAGTTTAACATGGTTTAGGACTCAATATAACACTGTTAAATTCCTTAACGGCTCATTTTCATGAATTCGTTTAAATCATTAACGACTTGATGTGGGGTCGCCTCTCTTGAAAAACTTATAAAATTGGCACCGACCACCGCGACTTTGGAGGCGATTTCAAATCGGTAGACGTCGAAAGAGACATCGAGTGCAAATTTAGCTCAGTGGAATGGGGGTATAAGAAAGTGCCGTGTCAGAATTCAGTGTGGGTTAACGTTTTTCTGCATGGGAGCATCATCAGAATTGCATGACTATGCCTTCACGCAGCTTAGAGGGAACAGTTGTAGTGTGATGATAAATCCTGCTATAGTGCTCAATTCTTAGATATTGTATATGGTCAAAAAACTGTACAGTCGAACCACGGATTGCAAGTAACTCGGTTTACGAGTGTTCCGCAAGACGAGCAAATATTTTTAATAAATTTTGACTTTAAAAACGAGCATGTCTTGGTTTACGAGTGCCGAGTTTTTGACACCGACACACACACGACACACACACACACTCTCTCGCCTTTACAGCCCCCCTTCCCGTCTTCACACAGACACACATACTCTGCTCTACACAGAAACTCTGCTCTGTTGCGATTCTTTTCAAAGGTAAGGTGCTGGTTCATTTGTTTGTTTTTTTTTACTTTACAGCAGTGATTCCGTTAGTATGCGCTCACACGAGTGTCATTAGAGAGATTTCTTTTTTACCCATTAAAACAGTGTTATCGTTGAGTGTGTGTTTGTTGTGAAACTTACAAAGCGAGGTGGGGGAGGGAGGAGGAGTTTTACTGTGTAAGACGAGGCGAGGGAAGGGGCAAATTCCACACACACACACACACACACACACACACACCCACACACACACACACACACACACACACACACACACACACACCCACACACAAATACACGCCGCCTGCGCGCACAAACGGAAACACTTATCTGTTGGGATTTATTTTAACTTTTTTTTAAAGGTAAAGTGCAGGTTAATTTGTTTTATTTTTACTTTATATATTGTATTAATTATTTTTCTGTATTTATTTTTTTGGGCTGTGGAACAAATTATTTGAGTTTTCATTATTTCTTATGGGAAGATTTGATTTGGTTTAAGAGTGTTTTGGAATACGAGCCCACTTCCGGAACGAATTATGCTCGTAACCCAAGGTTCCACTGTATATGCTATTTTTCTATCTATTTATACAAATGTTTAGTTTCTTACCTCCTCAGTATGAAATAATTTACACAAAACAAAGGAGATTATTCATAGGACATCTTCATAGGACATTTATAAAAAAATGTTACTACTGCTAATTTATTCTTACACAAACACAAACCTAGGCCTGTGTGGAACTCCAGAGGTGTAAGAAAGCCGTTTCTGTCACGGTCCAAACTCTCAAACACAGACTCCAGCTGCTCTGGGGTCAGAGGCACTTCTCCGTGTAACCGCTGACGTACACAAACACAAAATGCTTTTATGAAAGCAATGCATTTTCCATGAAAACAAACCAATAACTCCAAATCTATTTAATGCATTTGTGCAAACCTGCAAGTCTCGCTTAGTGATGAAACCCTTGTTCTCTTTATCGCAAAGCCTGAACAGGTCTTTGGCTTTCCTCATTGTGTTCTCTGGGGACTTGATGGCTGCTGTGTCGGGTGAATGTCGCACCTTCCTTCCTGAGGTTGGAGTCCTAATTCGAGGGCTACGAGGGGGAACCTGGCCACTGCCTTGACCCTCGAGCACCTCTCCATCTCTTAACCAGCCTGACATTACTGAGAGACAGGACATGTAATCATTAATTTAGTCATTCAATAAACATTAAACTTTCATTGGTATTATGTATGTGAGTTAATAATTTAACAGTGGTTTTAGTAATTTATTAGCTTGCTTTATTCAAACAATTGCAGTTTCTAGCAGAAAAGGCTACAGAGTTTAGAAACCTTTATCAAGCAGGTTGAAAAGAAAACACCTAATACATAAGTTTGTACTGAATTATACTATAACTCATGGCTAATGAATAATTGTGAGATTTCGCTTCTATCCCCTAAAAATAAACATTCAACAGCTCACCACCATTTACCACTCATACAACATACAGTGCAGATGAAAGACTGCTGACATTAAAGTCCAGAATGCAATACAGCTACACGATACAGCTCCTCTAAGCACGGTGCAGACTAGTGAGTGACCTGGGCGATGACTGCCATGACGACGTGGATGATGGTATTATAGTGAAACCTGAAGCTTTGAAGACTGTTCTGACTGCACGGATCAGGAGGGGAGAGAGTTGGACAGACTAGAGAATTATAGCACTTTATAGGAGTAACGTGACATCCAACTAGGAAAAAACAATGAATGTGAAATTCCTATTCAGAAGTCTCCTTAACTTAAGCATACGATGTCATATCAAAATGGCTGTTCCATTCCACAATGTTAAAGTAGATAACCTGCTCCACATCTTTATCAATTATAGACTGAGAAATTTGCAAATCTTAGTTGGGGCTCAAACGGTTAAGGCTCTGGGTCACTGATTGCTTGGCTCTGGTTGGACGTGGTTGGCCCTGTGCTTTGACCTAAACTTCCCACCTGGGATATATTGTATGTTGAGAAGGAATTTCACTGTGTGGTGAGATACATATGATAAATAATAATATCGTCATCATCAGCATCATCGTTATTAACGTAGGTAACAGTCCACCAAAGCAAAAACAGACAGACATGTCCATGAAATAACATTATATTGAAAACTCAGGATTTTAATACGAGCTAAAATTTCTGAAGATCGCTATGGACGTCTTTCAATGTGATGGCGCATGGTTAAAAGCCCTATATAAATAAAACTGAATTGAACTGAAATGAATGATTCCTAAAAACTCTCACGGGTGCAACACTGATATTAATACTACCCTGATGTAATACTATTGACCGATCTATTAATGTCCCAGTATACTGTTTATTCTTTCAGAATGCTGCTGAGATGTTTTATTCTGGACTAAACCAGGATCTCCATTACCAAGTTAACACCTCACCGTATGATTACACAAAGCAATGGGCTCATAACATCTAAAACCCTAAACAAACTGAAACCGGATCCTTTCCTTATCAGCAGTAGAAGAAATAAAAACGACATGCAAACAGACATAAACCTCTTCAAATAACTGTGGGTAAATTCTGCTACGATCCACCAGCATGCTAAAGGGTCAAAATTTCACCTTTGCTGTTTGAACTAATATGTCATGGAGCTCTGCCCATAGTAAATATCTATGTGTAAATACTGTAGGGTCAAAACAGATGTTGGAATAACGTGAAGCCTCTGTAGCACACTATCGTTATCACGTCTGAATGAAACTGGAATGCTAGTTGATGAATTCGGAGAGTCTGGTATAAGGGCAAAACAGCTGGGGATTTCCCAACGTGCCACATAACAACACTCACACCACTAATCAAATGGAGCACTTAATACGCTCCATGAGCACACATTCTCTTTAGTTTTCCTCTCTTTGGGTTAGTCAGTGCCTCTGTCAGAGCTCCAGGATATTCAATACTGCAGAAGGGTGGTCATGTGATGGGACTGTGTGTGTGTGTGTGTGTATGTGTGTGTGTGTGTGTGTGTGTGTGTGTGTGTGTGTGTGTGTGTGTGTGTGTGTGTAAATGTAAATGTGTATGTGTGTAAGCTGTGTGCAAGCTGGGAGTGGACAGAGAAACAAAGCAAGATGCAAATAAAGCATTTACTCAAGTTTGCATCGGGCACTGTCTATTAGAGCTAGCAGCAATCACAGCCTGAATGATGTGCTGGTGTGAATGGAAAGCATTCTATTACATTCAACTGAAAGTCATAACTCGTCATTTCCCACCTCTGATTAGGAGAAAGCAAAGAAAACCCTCTTAACTTAAACTCCCCAATTCAGAAGGTTGTGGAGGTCTCTGTAACTTCAGCAAATGATGTCATATCAAAATGGCTGCTCTATCACAATAATAAAAAAAAAACATCATAAACTGATTGTACATTACAGGAACTCTGGGAAGTCTGGGAGTTACTGCCACATCCCCTGTACAGTCCTGATCTTACTCCAAGCCGTTTCCACAAGATTCGGCCATTAAAGGAGTTCCTGTAAAGCCGGTGTTTTAAGCATAAAGCAGTAAGTCAGATCGTGACTTTGTCGTACCTTGTTTGTCGAAAATTTTCTACCTTGTTGGTGTCCAAGCACTAGTGAAACACTGGGATAAGTGCATTAATGTAGCAGGGGATAACATAGAGAGACTACTCTCATAATTGTGTTCTGTTATTCTGTACAATCAAGTCCCGGTTTGACTTGAACTCTCTTTGTATAACTTTCCTGTATCTATAACTCACAGCTTCAGGGTCCGTGGTTGCTCAGATTATTGTCGGTACAGATTTTGTGTATGTCTGCATCGGGTTCCTGTGCGTTCTCCAGTTTCATCCCGCATCCAAAAAGAACAAGCCAGCAGGTAGACTGGTTATATTAAACGTCCGTATGTATAAATGAGTGTGTGAATATGTCTGTGTGCCCTGTACTCTGTACTGAACTGGTTTCCCATACATGGTGTATTCTAACCTAACACCTAATGTGCACCTACTCTGAGCAAGATAGAGCGCATAGTTAAAGTGATGGCAATGGAGGACGCTTTACACATATTACACAAGTCACACACAAACATACAGTGTTGCATATTTGAATAGCTTTAATCAAGAATTCTGGTTAATGCTCTAAACAAGAAGGCATGATAATATGATATTAATGAATAGATATCACGCTGACTTTCTTTATTCCGTACAAGCGTTTATTATAGTCTCCGGTTACAGAGAGCACTATAATAAGAGAAATAATATTTGCTCAGTGCAATAACCAAGATGAATGTTGGCAATCATTCCACTGGATTTTGTTATGGATGAGGCTACATATAAGAAATAGAACCTTAAACATTCAGGTAGAAAATGTACAGGAAAGAATAGTATACTCATTACATTCTTTGTAAGAAGGTGTATTATAATGCTACCTTCTGTGGGAGGGAACGGGAACTGCACAAACTGAAGGTGGAGAGATGAGCAGTGGACATTCCACGTTTGCTTAGCACGCAACGTCAACATTGACTCTTGAGGTGGATGAGCTACAACACCCAAAGACGAGAGGTTCAGGTTCGGCTCCTGTCAGCATGAAATCTGAGGCTATCATGGGCACACACTCGCCCAAATCACATGATCTTTTTTCCAGTCAATCTGTCCCGTTTGGAGGAGTCTGTACTTGGGATAGACTCAGAATTCTGTTCTTGGGTGACAGGAGCAGAACCTGATGTGGTTTAAGGCAGTTACAGCCCATCCGCCTCAAGGTTTACTGTGTTGTGTGAGCTGGAATGCTGACTGCACCCCAGGCCAACATTAGCTGACCTGAATAATGCCGTTAGCAGACTGAGCCCAAATCCCCACAGTGACACGCCAAAATCTATACGGAAAGTCTTCCCAGAAGAGGATCTCCATGTTAACACCAAACGTGTACGGCAGTGACGGTCACGTGTCCGCATACCGTCGGCTGTAAAGTGTGATCATATGAGTGTGTGTATTTATTTCGGACATCTATCTATTAGGAGACCTAAAGTATGATAGCATATTGCAGTGATTAGTCGGACATGGCTTATGTGTTTAAAACATGGCCATTTGTAACTCTAAATGTGCTGAGGGAAATGTTAAAGTAAATGAGAATTAAATAAAAAAATGAAGCAGTCTTTCGGCTGCTTCCATCGAGAGTTCGCCACCGCGGACCAACTGATCTACACACAACAGCATGTGGCACAGGTTTTACAACAGACGACCTTCCTGACAACATAACCCTCTCATTTTATCCGGGCGTGGGATATTGGGATGGGGTTTGAGTACTGGCTGGGAATTGAACCCAGAAGAGAAACCTGCCACTGAGCCACAACTTATAAATCACAAAGGAAATTAGAAAGGACAAATTATAAAATAGGACAAGACATATTAAATCATGTGTATTAGTAGTAGTAGTAGTAGTAATAATAATAATAATACCATTATAAGGACGGGTGTGTTCCCCTGTGCGGCTCTCAAGGTTAAGTAAACACTCGAGTCCACATGAGAGTGAACAGCAAGGTTATTCTGAACCTGAACTCACACCAGAAAAGTGTAGATCAGTAAAAGGAGTAAGGATTAAACATTTGGGAAACTTCTATCTAGATATGCATGAAGACAGAATATATCAACATGATATGAATGGTGTATTGGACACAAACCCCAGAGCAGTTCTCCTGCTCATAAATAAAGCACACCTGAAATGTTTATCTGCTGTGTAATAACTCCACCTGTACAGCCTGAGCTGCTCACCTTCACTCAACTAATACAATCCAGCTGAAGAAGGAGACAGAACAGCCAGGCAGTGAGACTCATCAGCCCATCTATCAGTTAAAAGAAGTACACTATAGACATTTCGCTGACACTGCGTGCGCGCGCGCGTGTGTGTGTGTGTGTGTGTGTGTGTACAGTACTGTACAGACAAGCCATAATTCATAATTAACACATTTCATGAACAGTCGAGTCGAGTACAATTTCTAGCTCGTTCATTAAGTACATGTTTCTGAAGCAGCGGTGTAACTCACCTGTCTCGGACTTGTGCTGCTCTCCAGCCGACACCGTCTCGCGAAGTGCTCACATGCCGTCACTCCGTCTCGTCTCAAGTCAAGTCAAGTCCGCGTCTCGCGCTACTGAGCGCTTCTCACTCCCGCTCCTCCGCCACTAGATGGGGATAAACTCCCCTTACCGTAATCTGTCTCATACACGCACACCACTTTAAATCTCAGACAGTTAATATTAGTGCACCGTTCTCACTCACCGTCTATAATACTTTAACATGGAGATGAAATAATAAATCATATGTTTACATCTAACACTAAATATAATAATAAATATAGTAATTCCTACTCGCAAAGGTTAGTCTGTTCACTTTTCTCTGTTATTTACGCTCTACATTCTTTTACACTTACGGTAAAAGGCTGTTTGTGTTTGTGGTATGGACTAACAGCGGTACTTTACCAGTCTCGCTACATTAATATATTAAACATTAAGCTTGGTTCGAATAGAATGATTTGAGAACATCAACTCCAAATCGTTGAATAGTTGGACCCCAGATTTCCAGGGACTCAAAAGCCAGAAATAGTTTTTTTGGGATGATCGTATGTGTCAGACTTTACGGTAAACGTTGCTATGGGAGACGTGGTAGGCTCTCCGTTCACATGGACGCGTTTGCGACTTCTACAGTAATCAGTTTGGATCAGAGAGAAAAGAGAGAGAGAGAGAGAGAGAGAGCAGTGTGTGTCAGAACTAGCTCCATTATATACACTCTGAACATGAGGTACTGTTTTAGCTTTGTTACAACAGTCAAATAGATCAGAAGCTCAATGTTAAAGCGCGCTTTTGGGTTAGCTAGCCTGTTAGCTGGGTTGGGAAGTTAACGCTAAGAGGAAAATGTCGCGATGCTAAAAAAATATAATCATAATAAATAAACACGGCTTTGTTTTGATAATCTGCGTGAGGGTACACGTTACACATTTGCAGCTGAAACGTTTTAAAATCAGACGTTTTAAAGAGCGACCCTAGGCTCAATAGAGGTGCACATGATCTAGCCAGATATAAACAACAACAACAACACTGGGGCTTCCAGAAGCTGGTCCAGCTCCCTTTGTCTCCACCTGTTTGATTTCCAACCATGTGTGCTGTAAAAGTAACCTGTTATCAGTGTTACTTTGTTTAAAGCATTGCTCTGTGTGTGGGTGGAAATCCGAGTCAGGTAACATTAGAGATTAGAAAGAACACACAAGATGTCTAAGTGAAATTAAACCTTAATCCTCAGCGAAACCATTCCTCCTGCCTGTGTAACAGATTTCGTGCTTAATACAAATATGGTGAGCGGCTGTGACACTTTAGATATCAGTGTCGAGACATCATGGTTTCCTCTCCATCCTCAAACCCACATGGATCATATCTGTATAACAAAAAGAGGAATTATTTACCACACTGAATAGCACATGCTTTGAATGGTGATGCATTGATCTGTGAATTGTGTTGCTTTGGGTCCTGTCTCACTTCCTAACGGCGCTTTGTCTCATGTCTTTTAGGTGAAGCCAGTGATGACCGCATGACGCTTTTCATAACGTCTACCTACAACCCCATTTGGATAGATTTTGACTAACCTACAATGTCTTATCAAATATGATTAAACACTCAGTGTGTGAGCACACTGTATGTAAACCTAAACCTCTAACACGATCTAAATGTTCTGGTTTGAATCCCTTTTTCTTTTTTTCCCCCTCATTTTTTAAATTACTTCCACAGTGAGATAAGGAATGGCTGAAGGAAAAGTTCTCTCATGACTGGCTCACACCTTCCCTAAAATCAAATGAGCCACTTTGGACATGATCGTCTACACCAGTTGAGTTTTATGCTCATTTCTGCTGTTGCGTTATATCTGAGAGGAGCAGAACTACAATAAATACACGCTGGTAATCCTCGTGTGAGGCAGCACTGAACTCCGAGATGCTCCAGACCAATAATTACTCGCTGGTGCTGCTGATTCAGCTTTCTCTACTCGCCTTCGACCTCTTTGTCAACTCTTTCAGCGAACTTCTTAGAGCAGCTCCAGTCATCCAGCTTGTGCTGTTCATGTGAGTGTAAGATAGTGGTATCAAGTCAAGGTCATAAATGTCTAAATAATAATAAATTTTAAAAAAGTCTAAATAGAAAAAAAACCTAAATAAACATTCATGATAAATAATTTTATTTTAGAACAGTTTCCAGTGTTATCTTAATGCATCTTGATTTCTGCAGAATCCAGGACATCGCCATTCTCTTCAATGTCATCATCATCCTGCTGATGATGTTCAACACGTACGTGTTCCAGGTGGGACTCCTGTCTCTGCTGCTGGAGAGATTTAGAGCACTGCTCATCCTGTCTGCTGTCTACCTCACACTCAGCATCTGCCTTCACTGCTGGATCATGGTGTGTTTTATTCTCCCTCTGTCTCTGCTTTGTAGAAAATATTCAATGACCCTCAAACCAGATCGCTGTTTAGGTTACTGTCTGTGTGTGTGGAGTTTTTTAGGCTAGGTGATCTATAGGCATGGCCATGTGCCCAGTGTTCCCAGGATAGGCTCAGGGTTCATGACAACTTTGACCTGGATACCACGGTTACTAATGATGAGTGAATTCCAGTGCCTTTTCCAGTTTTCATAATTTCTGAACATTTTTAAAAACGCATATGAACACTACAGTATGTACACTATATGGCACTGATGTTGGGTGAGGAGGTCTGGGGTGCAGTCAGCATTCCAGTTCATACTAGGTCGGGGCTCTGAAGTATTATTCCACTCCTATCTTGGCAAACCATGTCCTCAAGGGTGCACAAGGTTACTGGCATGGAACACGGAAGCCTCCTAGCTCCGGTGAGGGGGAATGGTAATATTACAGCATACAAAGACATTCTGTACCATCAAGTGAGCAGTTTAAGATAAAGTTTTTTTTGTTTGTTAAGCCAAACAGTGACCTATAAATCATTCAAGAATAGAACATCTAACATAAGGCATGAACCAGTGAGAAACAGATGCTGATTAGTCTACTGGTGATGCTGAATGATGAGTGGTTGACGAGAGGGGAAATGAGGTCGCTTTAAATTTGATCTTTAGGCCCTTTGCAGCCTGTTACAGTAAAACATTTGTTTCGATTTCTTCCGTCTATATCATTTAATTTAATATGAAGAAATAAGCAATGAAATCGACACAGTACTTTATATCTGAGAGAATATGAACAACTGCAAACTCAATTCATGATGCTTCTTTTATACTACTATTATTATACCAATATATATTTCACGTCTTTCATTTCTGTTTGATTACCAAAGTGAACAGCGATACGCTCACTACAGAAATGTGTATTTTACAGAATCTAAGGTGGATGGATTCAAATCGTTTCATCTGGACAGACGGCTTGCAGGTGCTCTTTGTGTTCCAGAGACTAGGTAAATTTAATAAATAATGCCGAGATATACTCTTAACTAATATTCTTAACTCCTACATTACTCTGCTTCATGCATCTTATAAAGTGTACTCGCATATCCAGAACTTTACTGTTCTGTTTTTCACATTCTAAAATTAGATCATACCCATTACATCTTCAGAGATTGATTCATATTATCTTCCCATATTATTTCTCACAGCTGCAGTTTTGTATTACTACTTGTACAAGCGCAGCACTGAGTACCTTGGAGATCCCAGACTGTACGAGGACTGTGCCTGGCTGCGGGATGCTTTCGCTCGGGCACGACTATGATCCCATTCTGAGGAACAATATAAAAAAACTGCAGCACGTTCGGGGCGGAGCTGACTGATCTAGTCCCGGTACTGGAAATAGAGCGAAGAGACTCACTTAGCACACTAATGGAGTGTTTTACTAACGGATTACACAAGACCTTGCTATACAAGAAGCACACCAAACTCAGATATTCTACACATTTTCAAAATGAGCCATATTTTAATATATGCTAAAACACAGCGCATATAATAGTCCATGTTTTAATATTTCCACGTTACTTTTAGTTAGGATTAAGTGTTTTTACCTTCACCGCAGGCGCTGCACCAAATAAAAGCCATAGTTTTTAAATGTTATCTGTAGTCTCAGGCCTGAGTGATTAATTGTACTGTATAAGATGATGTTATACAGTACATCATCTGAGTGATTAATTGTATTGTATAAGATGATGTTATACTCTATTGTAGGTCATATTTTTTATAATATTTTGTATTGGTTTGTTGTACTGACAGACATTATGATTAAATCCTGAAACAGATAAATGGTGAACAAAGAGCGAGTGAGTTTTGATCCATTTATAACATTTTATAATTTTTAGGTATGTTTATCATCTGTTCAAAAAGGACCCACATTGGTTTTCAGCGTTTCCGAAGTGCCTCTAAATCATTCCAGAACGCAGAATAGTACAAGGAGCATTAAAATCCAACTGGCACTTTTATTGTGCAGAATAACACAGTTATGATATTATATAACACTCTCGATATAGTCCCCTGCTGCACTAATGCTTGGATTACCACCAAAGGAAAACGTTTTCTCAGTACACTGGAGTCATGATCAGACTGACTGCTTCACGTCTGAAACGCTGGCCTTCCAGGAACTCCAGTAATGGCCCACACATGTGGAAATGGCTCGGAGTAAGGTCAGGGCTGTATGGAGGATGTAGCAATAGCTCTCAGCTGCATTGCTGTAATGTACAAGTGGCGTTCATTAATGATTATGTGTACAGTTCCTAGAGATCGAAGCGTCTCTTTTGCAAGTTGGCACTTAGTATATTTCAAGGATCAATTCTTCAGGCGGGAATGACACAAACTTTAAAACGCTTAGCATCATATTTAAATGTTTTACAGCAGCTAAGAGTCTGATCACCGTACTGTGCTTTAAGTCTTCTGTAAATGTCAACAGCTTTTACGGCTTCATCACAAGTCCTGGTTTGACTTGAACGCCTCTTGTAGTATTGGTTAGTAATATTACTGCAGTGGCCAGTGGGCAGTTTTATTGATAGTTAGTTGATGCATAGACGATCAGAGTGCTGTTCATTTTGGACATTGAATGCCTAAGGTTTTATGTAGAAGACATTTTAGTAATAAACAATTGACATTATGTAATATGTGGTTGTCCCTGATTATTGTCAGCAGTGTCACCACAATTACCATAGGATCATAAATCACATCAGACACGATGTATATCCATAACTATGATAACACTTCTTACTAGTCTGGAAAATCAGTTAAATATGTATTGCTTTGGTTTTTAGTCACTTAAATAACATGTTACCACCATCATATAATGTACAATTATGCTAAATTACAAATAAGGAATAAAAAAAAAGTACTGTGGTCAGGCTTTAGCTCACATACTTAAGTTTATCTTTCAAAACCATTTGGGAACACTCAGGGTTAAAGCCTGATGACCAGCATGCAGACACATTGCATTAAGGACTACAGGTTACACTGAGAGCCTGGCACAGACAGACTGCTCTATTCTTATCCCTGAGATTACAACAGGATTGGAGATTTAGGCACCACAACAGCCTGCCAGGCGGATGAAATTTAATCACATGATGGGTAAAGAATATATATATATACACACACACACACACACACTCACCTAAAGGATTATTAGGAACACCATACTAATATGGTCTTTGACCCCCTTTCGCCTTCAGAACTGCCTTAATTCTACGTGGCATTGATTCAACAAGGTGCTGAAAGCATTGTTTAGAACCTTTGGCCCATATTGATAGGATAGCATCTTGCAGTTGATGGAGATTTGTGGGATGCACATCCAGGGCACGAAGCTCCCGTTCCACCAAATCCCAAAGATGCTCTGTTGGGTTGAGATCTGGTGACTGTGGGGACCATTTTAGTGCAGTGAACTCATTGTCATGTTCAAGAAACCAATTTGAAATGATTCGAGCTTTGTGACATGATGCATTATCCTGCTGGAAGTAGCCATCAGAGGACGGGTACATGGTGGTCATAAAGGGATGGACATGGTCAGAAACAATGCTCAGGTAGGCTGTGGCATTTAAACGATGCCCAGTTGGCACTAAGGGGCCTAAAGTGTGCTAAGAAAAGATGCCCCACACCATTACACCACCACCACCAGCCTGCACAGTGGTAACAAGGCATGATGGATCCATGTTCTCATTCTGTTTACGCCAGATTCTGACTCAATAGAAATCGAGACTCATCAGACCAGGCAACATTTTTCCAGTCTTCAACTGTCCAATTTTGGTGAGCTCGTGCAAATTGTAGCCTCTTTTTCCTATTGGTAGTGGAGATGAGTGGTACCCGGTGGGGTCTTCTGCTGTTGTAGCCCATCCGCCTCAAGGTTGTGCGTGTTGTGGCTTCACAAGTGCTTTGCTGCATACCTCGGTTGTAACGAGTGGTTATTTCAGTCAAAGTTGCTCTTCTATCAGCTTGAATCAGTCGGCCCATTCTCCTCTGACCTCTAGCATCAACAAGGCATTTTCGCCCACAGGACTCCAGTATACTGGATGTTTTTCCCTTTTCACACCATTCTTTGTAAACCCTAGAAATAGTTTTGCGTGAAAATCCCAGTAACTGAGCAGATGAAATACTCAGACCGGCCAGTCACGCTCAAAATTGCTTAAATCACCTTTCTTTCCCATTCTGACATTCAGTTTGGAGTTCAGGAGATTCTCTTGACCAGGACCACACCCCTAAATGCATTGAAGCAACTGCCATGTGACTGGTTGATTAGATAATTGCATTAATGAGATACTGAACAGGTGTTCCTAATAATCCTTTAGGTGAGTGTTAACCTCACAATAAAAATATGTGAGAAATCCTAACATTATGGAAGATGTCACTACATTGTGAATGCAAAATTATTGTTATGCCTACTTAAAAACATCAGAGTTTTGTAGTCCATTACTTGATTTTTGTGTGCAAACATTTAAATTCAACCACATTATAATAGTGTTTTTGTTCCACCAAAAACTCAATCTGAATTTTGTACACCTGATTTTAAAAAATGCATTTAAAATATGGGATATGATTTCAGTTTAATGTAATTCAGCTCATTCACTTACAGTACATATTAAAATAAAGGCATGCAGTTGTACTATGTACATGGTAAAATTTATATTTGGCACTTTTCTCATTCAAGCGCCAAGCTTTCTTCTATAATGCTAAATGATGTACAGATTGAAAAATCCAATATTTCCTTTCCTCAGTATTCCAGATATTTCATAATCCTCTCTTATGGACTCTTCTGCTCGTCCCAGTTAATCAACTCATAACAACCCATAAAACCCTAAGTTTTGATTTATTTTCTGTACTCTAGAACAATACTGGATTGTTTCAAAATTATGAAATAACATGGCATTGGGTAACTAAATAATAACAGCAACAGTCAGTTGTTGTTTTAAGACACAAAGGTCAGTTGTTCTGGAATAGTTCCAGAACAGAATTGTCAGGTGCATTTGAAAACCCAATCATGCACCATGATGCAAACGGCTCTCATGAAGACCATCCCAGAAAGTCAAAACTTACCCCTGCTGCAGAGGAGTTGTTCATTTAGAGTTACCAGCCTCAAAAATCACCAATTAACAGCACCTCAGATTAGAACCTTTAAGAACGCTTTATAAAACTTAGCAGATAGTAGCAGATACATCTCAAAATGGACTGTTCAAAGGAGATTATTGCATATTCTTTTGAATGCCTTCAGCATTGTTTTACAGTATAGAAAGAAATAAAATCAGGAGAGACATGGATCACATCACTCCTTACGAGAAAAAAAAAGAGAGACCAATAAAATTATTAGAAAATGATTTATTGGTGAAGTCAACCTACAAACTGTCAACATGCTGCCAGTGCAAAGTCCAATCCAGATCCGTGGGTGTGTGACTGAGCAAAAGAGAGAGTGTGAGAGAAATCTATAAGCACTGAGGTAATGCAGAGTTGGTGGAATGTTTCTCAATCTGCAACCTACAGCACAGAAATAAAGCAGATGCTATCAGACTATGTGCTTTAAATAAATAAATAAGTACATTAATAAATAATAGCAGTATTACTACTAAGCTTTATATCAGTATGGAAGAATTTATATTCTAACATTTAAGAATCCTTAAGTATAATTATTGAACAACATTAAACTAGTTTATTAAGCATTTCTGTCATTTGTTAATCAAACTTGTACACTAATTTAAATATTCAAACATGCAAGTAAAACTTGTATTTTAATTCACAAAATCACACAATCAGGTGAAATCTTTACACATACAGAACTCTGCAGTACAATTAAATCCTCACCTTCACACGTAGATTCCAACCCAAAGCAGCAGGAAGAGAACCCCGAAGCCCATAAAGAGTGACGCAACCAGTGAGATGAGCAGCTCCTTGTATATGTCTCGTGTGTATTTTGTGGATGTTACTTCATAACTGGAGAAGATGGGGTTAAGGTCATAGACAAGCAAATGGTGTAAAACAGAATATTTCTTCTTTCCTGCATTGTGCACTGGCAGAAAAAGCAAACATTTCACTGGGCTGTTAATGTGAAGGATACACAAAGAACCAGGCTGTGAAGAACATGCCAATGGCGAGCAGCACCACAGTGAGGTGAGGAAACACAGCCGGGTTCACCGGACTTGTGTACCTGGTCATGGCCTCCAGCTCCTGCACAGAGGAACAGCAGAAATTAACACTGTCCGCCTTTTAAAATACTGGTTAAAATATAATTCTATATATTAGTGTCTCCATGTGTTTTAAAACCCATCAGGTTCTTTACTGCAGCAGTTCTTAGCATGAATATGTGCATGCGCGACTTTCTCAGGACTCATAATCTTATTACTGCCACAGAGAACTGTTTTGTCTGTCATCAGCTACTATCATGTGAACAATTCTATCCATCTATCTAGCTATACAATTATATTTGTCCCCTCTAATGATTAAACGTACAGCTTGTGTTTACACGGTTAGTCGATTCATACCGTAAAAACATTACTAAGCAAGTCCTGGAGTACAGCGTTAAGTGTATACTCCTATGTGTATGCATACATTATTTGTGTTTTATATATATATATATATATATATATATATATAAATACAAATATATACTCAATCTCACGGTTGTTTAACTTGAGCCTGAAAGGCGTTAGCTAGTTTAGCAAGCAGTTTAGCTTGTCTAGCTAACAATACTGCACTAGACCCGTCTTAAATTAATAAAGAACAATACTCACTACTATTTCCATTAAAATTAATAACATATAAACAAAAACGTTTATATATTATTATTATTATTAGGAACAGAACTCACCATGTTGACGGCTAGTAGTGATTCACCCAAACCGGAAGTGCGTACAGAAAAGCCACGTATGTGAAGACGCCAACTCTCGCGAGATCTCCGCAACCGACACGGACTGTCGGCTTTTCAAATTAAAAATCTCTATAATGAGAAGACTTTTTTTTTTTTTTTTTTAATATCTTTTTAGACCTATTATTGTTTACGACCACTAAACATAGTTTATATATTTAAACGTTTATATATTTATTCTTTTATTATTATTAAACCTTGGTTTGTAAAATGTATAGATGACAATAATAATTATTATTATTATTATTAATATTGTTTTTATGATTAATGTTATTATTATTATATAACAACAACAATAATAAGTAATAATTCTGCGCAAAAGGATTAGCTACTGTATTTCCTATTTGGCCAACATTATGTGCACACCTGACCACCATGTCCTATATGTTGTCTTCATATGAAATTCAGGTTCCCTTCAGATACTCCTTAATGACTACTTAATGTCCTTGACTGAAAACCAAAGGATGGACTTGTGCATGGTATTATAAATTGTGAAACAAATTGTATAGTTCAAGGAATCTGCTAAGCTACACATAGTTATTAAAAAAATATAAATATAAGAACATTCAAAGCATTGTTCCCATCAGCTGCTTTCATGACTCGACCACTGACTGATGGAGTCGTTATGTTTTCAGGTTGTCCTTCTATCCGTCCTTCTGAGATTCTCAGAGTGGCTGAGTGTTTGTAGGATTTATATGGAAGTATACGTTACCAAGGTCAAATATTTTAATATTCCTTCTACATACAGTATTTCTAAAGGCTATTCCTGGTATCCAAATTGCTACCAAGATAGTCTAGTCTTGTGACAGAGACCTCATTGCTCCATACTGTTGAGTCCCACTTGTTATTTTCAAGATCTAACTACTCTTTATACAAAACACCAGATTAAAAATCCTCTAGCAAACTCTAATCTAGCTAATCTAACCTTCTCGGTAGCTCAATAGAAAAATAAACATTGTAGGTTGAACAGATGGATGGATGAACACATATTAAAATAATCCAGACTGCCAAAACATGTGACAGCATGTTTCATTTTTAATGACATTAAAAAACAAACAAATAAATAAAACAAATCTCACATTCTCACAGCAAGTACATGAAGGCCTAAGATCATGTAGTCTAGAATCATACATTAGAATCATGACAAGAGAGAACCTTGAGTTGATTCTTCAAACTGACAAAGTGGAATATGAATTATCTGAGCCATTATGTTTCCTTATTCTCTGTTTACAGCAAAACCATAAACGAGGAAATAAATAATAACATTCCATGCTGCAATCATGTGAATTCACAAAGATCAGGTCAACAACATAAAACAAAGTCCTGCTATACAACAGAACATTAATAAAAAAAAATAAAAATACTAGCCCAGGATACAGTGCTGGTTGTGGGTGGATAGTAGCTAAGCATTCCATTAAGCTTCATTGTAGGGTTCTCACTGAGAAGAAAATCACGATAAAAAGACCAGCATTTATATTATTTACTCATTCAACACCTGCGCAGGTTGGTTTAACACAGGACGCACACACAGTGCCTTTGAATAGACTCATGAGTCATAATTTTTTTTTGTGTTTGTTTGTTGTTGTTGCAGGCAAAACAAACCTCTATGAATAACCAAATAACCTAGAATATATTAGACTACGTCTAGAGTGCATTACTAAAGTTGTTGTACATGCCTCAAACATATCCGGTTACTGTAAATGGAGTCGTTAAAAGCAGCAATGTGTTGAGTGATCATGGTGTTAAGAGCAACAGGACGCTCGTCGACACAATGCAAGCAAAGCTGTCCTTCCGAGGGGTGTTCAAGTCAAACTGGGACTTTTAATTGTGCAGAATAAAAGAACATTGTTATGAGAGTAGACTTTTATTTCTCTATATGATCCCTTGCTTCCCTAATGCACTTATCCCAGTGTTTTTTTTACATCTTTGCTCCATTAAAGGAGTTCCTGGGAGGCCAGTGTTTCAGACGTAAAGCAAGCAGTCCGATCATACTTATCTACAGTATTTAAGCACTAGTGAAAACTCTCAAAAATATATGCTCTAAAAATATGTTTTTATTCTGCACAATCAAAAGTCCCGGTTTGACTTGAACGCACCACATGGAAATGATATAACTATCTCACACAAACACAAAATTTACGTAACAGCAAGTACCAGGCAGGAGAAGATTAATGAATGAACAGTCTGCTTTGTAAATTATTGTACCCATTCAGTTTTACATTAAAGTCACTCGAAGGTTTGAATGTTTGAAAAGATTTTTGAAATGCCTGTGTTTTTTAAATGCACGTTTCGTGTTTGCAGTTATGAAATCTGATAGTCACGATTCATTAAAATAACCATTAGAAGTACCCCTAGTAAATGTAACTGCTAGTAACAGCTTAAATAATCGCTGGAGCTCCATTTCAGACCGTCACTGTGTAAACAGGGCCGTGTTCGGCCATGTGTTCTCTTCAGCAGGATATCCCAGTCGCACCCGGTAGCTGGTATTTTCTACACTAATCCAGTAAGGCTAACCCTATTGTGCTGCCCATTTGTGTAAAGTAAAAGTAAATACAAATTTGAAATAGACAAATAGTCAGTTGGGAATGTTAAAGACTGGGTCAGCTGTCATATCATGCAACAAACCTAAGGAAAAAAATCAGTAAAGCCAAATAAGGTTATACTGATCATTCCCAGAGTTTAATATGGATCATATTAAGATTTCAGCTCTTCAGGGAAACTACTGCAATTTAGCTCTATAATTATTATTAATAGGTTGTGTATACTAGGAGTGATATTGTGTAGTAAATGACAGAAATTGGTCAGCACACAGAGTCAAAGCTACACACAGCTACAGATTATTGCACACTACCCGCTCGGTCATCACTGCGTCAGTGCATGAAGAATGTCCTTCACAAGCATTGTACCGATCACCATCTTCTCACAGTTCACAGTGAGCTGGGCTTCTCCGGTCTCCTTCCTCGCCACAGTGACGAGCACGAGGCAGCCGGTGCTCACCGTCTTCCCAGCAAACCTGGACACAGGTGAGGAAGGAGGAGGAAGAGGAGGACTGAAGTGAAGCAAAGTCAAGCGCAAAACAGGCCAGAAAATACAGACGAAAGAAAAGATTTCAAGTATACAGGTGAAAACAGTAGAGAGAAAGAGGGAGATTAGAGATGAGAGATGAGAGATGAATATATTAATGCACAAGATATTTCTTTCTTACATTACAGTTGGGTTAGCGTTAGGGTTAGAAATACTGCTTCACTTTATTCAGTATTTAAACTCTGCATCCTGTTCGCTTTAATTAGAATGCAACATCTACAAAACTTGACTAGAGTGTACATGGAGCAAATTCAATTCATAGTACATGATTTAGCCAGACACTTCATAGTACATGATTTAGCCACAATTCATAGTGCATTTCAGACCTAAGGCTAAGCCATGATGTTCATCAAGGAACTATCTATAGACCTCCATGATTAAATTGTGTTGAGATAATTTTGAAACGATTAAAGTGTAAGATCCATCTAAAGCTTTGAATGCCGCCAGGAGCACAGTGGAGTTCCTCATTGGGAAATGGAATAAGTTTTGAGCCACCTGAACTCTTCCCAGGACTTCTTCCTTCTGGCCAAACTTGGTCAAAGGTGACCAAGAACCCCTTTCCCACTCAAGCAGAGCATTGTAAGTAAATCCCTCATCAATTAGATCTTTATGGTAGAGTGGGTAAATGGAAGGCGCTCTTGGATAAAACTCATATCGGAGACATTTAAAGGACATATAGAAAAAGATTATCTGGTTTAAAGAGACAAATGAATGTGTACGTATCACGCAAATGCTTAGATCATCCCTATGGTGAAACATGGTGCTGGCAGCATCATACAACTGGAGTGCTTTGTTTTGGCTGCTCACGTTGGGTATGGGTTTATGCGGGATCCACTTTCTGACATGACCTTCCAATGTAATCCACCACTGAGTTGTACATCCCCAATGCCTGTGTGTTGTTGCAAACGAACTGAAGCCTGTCATCTGTGGCAGATAATGATTCTACCGGTGAACCACCAAGCCTCACAGATCTTTCAAGACTCAACCTCAGATCTTTCAGCGTGACAGTGAACCAAAGCCAAGACAACGCTGGAGCAGAGAATTTGGAAGTTCTCTGAGCATCATTTAGTCAACCAGCCAAAAGCGAAATACCCAACAGAATATCTGTATAAAGATCTGAAAATGGCTATCACACAGTGTATAAACATCCATTCTGACTGCACTTGAAAATATCTGACAGGAAGAATGGGAGAACCTGCCCAAAGTCATTGTACAAAATACTGACTACTTATCCAAATGAGAGATTTCAATTAATTCAATTAATTAATTAAGTTTGTCTCTTTGTCATTATGCTGTATTTTGAATAGATTGATTTAATCGTCTGAATCTTGTGTATGATCAACAGTAAATCATCTGGAAGAGAGTGTGTGTATGCTTTGTGTTTTAACTGTGTATGAAAGTGTGTGTGCATTACCTGCACTCTTTCTCAGAGCCACAGGGCACTCTGCTAAGGTTAGCTGTCGCAGTGACTTTCTCTACAATAGCGTGATCACTCTGACACTTCTCCCCCAGACTTAGCTTCTCTGAGATTTCATTCATTCCCATCAGCTGACCTGCAAAACAGTGACCATAAACAGGCCCAACAGTTTATCCAAAACTCAGTTCAGTTCTATTTATACAGCATTTTAACAACTGTCGCACAGCAGCTTTACAGAAGAGGGGCAATTTTCTCACACTTTAAACTGAGAATCCTGTTCTAATCAAGCCATCAGAAGTGACAGAGGGCTCTATCACTATAAAGGCGTGCTCAGGAATAGTTTTTAATTTAAAACTCCATGTCCTATCTTCGAGAATAGAGTTAACTATATACTTTAATTCTCTCTATATATTTTGCTGCCTGATGGATGTAATGTAAATGTTTTATGGAATAATTGGTTTTGTGATGCAATAGTCTAATGCGGTTTAATGTTCGCTGGATGGTACATGAAAATTCTTTAGTCGTGCAAAGTGCAGAAAGGACATCGATTAGAAATTTACACCAAGCTAGAAGCAGAGGGAAAGACAGTGTGTGTGTGTGTGTGTGTCGGGAGGGGCAGGAATCAGGGTGAGGCAAGCGGCAACCTAAAGGATCCAGGCCTTTAGGGGAACTTACCGCGTAATCGCATCACTAAGGACAGCGGTTTAAAATGAGCCGACAGAAGAAGAAACGGAAAAATACAACATAGGAAAATTCAGTACTTTCAGCTGGATCAGTGCTTATTCTTTAGCAAATACACATGATTACTAGGAGTGTTTACTGTATATGCCCCATGTTAAATAGTATGCAACTATTATGTAAAATGGTTCGATTCCCGTCTCTGTGTGTATGGAGTTTGCATGTTCTCCCGGTGCTTGGTGGGTTTCCTCCGGGGACTCTGATTTCCTCCCACAGTCCAAAGACATGTAGGTTAGGTTAACTGGCGTTTAGTGTGAATGTGGTGTGGTAGTGGTGTGAATGATTGTGCCCTAAGTCTCCTGAGATAGGCTCCAGGGCCCCCGTGACCCTGAATACAGGAGAGTGAGAGTGAGTGAGTATTATGTACAGTATAATAATGGTAAAAGGGGTAATGGTAATGACTGGCTCACAACGAGCAGGCTTAAGACTTGATTTATGCTTCTGCATCTAGTCTACGCCGAGCCTCCAACTAGTGTGCTACGACGTTGTGAGCATTTACACTTGTGCGCTGGTGTGTATGTGGTGCTCTGCAAATAAACCGCCAAACCGCTAGCTGGCGGTGAGGTTTCTGTACCACTGTGCTGTGTCTCTTCACCACTCTCTCTACATGAATGAATCTGAGTTGGAGCTAATCTTGAACAACAGTTATTTTTACTGAAGTTACTGCAGAAATCAGAGAAGATGTTAGTACAACACTCAAATCAATTCAAAATTGGGACTGTAGAAAAAGAAAGACATGCGAGGCTACTAGGTGGAACAATCAGAGTTGCAGTCTGCGTGGCCGCGACTTGTAGTTATATTTCTGAAGAGTAGCATGTTAGGCTACGCCGTAGGTCTCGTGTAGTCGTATACACTACGTACTGTAGTAGCCTGACTTGACGCAGAAGCATAAATCAGCCTTACATATAATGAAAATGAATAAGAATAATAAACAAGCGTTCCATACCAACATAAGCATGTAAATGTTTCTAATAAAACAGCGTGCTTTAAACTGAAGAGAACTGGTGCACATCAGAGTCGGAGAGAAACATGTGATCATCTCACCTTGCTCCTTCTTAAACTCGTTCTCTGTCAGAAAAGCAGGAGTCATCAGTTCTCCAACCGGTGGCTGGATGGACACGAAGAACTTCCGAGTGTGAGTGCTGATAAAAACGACCAAAAAAAAGCAGGTAAGAGGATTAAATATAATCTCAGTAAAGGTAATCTGGCTGTTTTTATTTTAGACAGAAATGTGAAAGCGTAATCATGCAGGAGAGCTGAGGAACATTAGCATTTACAGTGGAGGGCTTTCCTTTTATATCCGATCAGGGTACAACCTTGGATTTGAACATCATTTCATAAGAAAAAAAAGCAGACATACATATCATCAATACTAGCACAGATTGAGTCAGTCTGAACGTTTGTTTTCTTACCAAAGCTGGAAGTTGGCTGCTTGTGTGGAGTCGCAAAAATCAATGCCCATTACAACAGTAACGGATTCACCTGCAGGTAAAATCTCTGAGAGAGGAAACAGACATCACATCATGAGACGCATAAGAATATGTGATCCTTTAATCACAGCGAACATATTTTATTGACAGAACAATGCAGCGTGATGATGGTTTAGACAAAAAAAAATTCAATATAGACTTAAAACAGAAACAGTTATAAGGCTGAAACATCAGAATAAAGATGTTTGACATTTTTTGGGGCATTCTATAAATCACAAAACATTGTATTCCATGTGTTGAATGAATTGCATTGAATTAGATTGAATCACACTTTTTTATACAACAGTTCGGTCCGAATAAGCAATTTGACTGGACAAAAGTCAAACTCCATGCACACAGACCCGACACGGGAATTGAACCCAGGCCCTGGAGGTGCAAGGTGACAGTGACAGTTTTATTTTATTGTGGTTTTCATTCAACCTCGTTGCACTTTATTTTTATTTTTCTTATCACCTGACAGTTGTGTGAGCATCTCACTGCATGTTGTAGTGTGTATGGTTATTTATGTAACAAATAAAATTTACATTTTAATTAGTTCCGCCAGTTGCAGGAGGATTTGGGTTGGCGGAGCTAAATAAACTAATCATAATCTGTTGATAATAAATGCAGTTTGTAGAACTGTCGTTTAAAATGAATATCACACTCGAGGTCACGCTGTTGCACTGAATATCAAAACGGCTGTGATATCATCAGCACTCGGGCTGCACCCTCGTGCCTAAAACTGCCTTTTATGGAATGGAATGGAATGTCAAATAGAAACTCATCGCGTAAGTAAATGAGTGTGTGAAGGTGTGAATCAATCCGGTTGCATGTAATATTTGAGCACTGCGTTACGACACAAGGCATTTCTGCAAAATAATCTTTAAAATCAAAATGATATATAATATTTGAATTGTGCAAGTGTGTGCAGTTGAAATCTTCTCTGACTGACCAATTTCGGTGAACTCCTTGATCCTCATACCAGACTGCATTTTGGGTTCTTCGATGTGTAGGTTCTTGGTCTCTGAACTGGTGTTGTTGGTGAACTGGATCTGCACAGCCACCATGTTAGGATCAGGGCTGAAGGGCTGCCTGCTGAAGCAGTACTCAACCCCCAGACCCTCCCCTGTGATGCGGTGCAGCAACTCATACATCCGCATCGAGCATGATGGGGCGATGGTCTGTAAACATGACATGCAACGCATCAATTAGAAGGAATTATTCTGGTAACATGCTTCAAACAAAAAGACAGTGGTTCCTGTAACTCACACTGGGGGCCAGTACAGTGTCAGTCAGTGACAGCCCTTCTAGATCTGCCACCAGGCTGCTGGACAGGAAGTTGTTAACAGGGGTCACCTGAGGCGATGGGGTGGGCTCAACTGAAGCAAAGAGGTAGAAGAAAGTATTAATGGTGGACAAAGTTTCCCTTCCTATCCTCGAGGCTAAATGTACAAGTGGGCAGATGATAGAGCATTAGTGTTATTGATGCTGATTTTATTTATTAGAAGATTTTATATGTGCCCCAAAAATGGCCATTTTCAGCATCATATTGTCGCACTTTAAACAATAATAATTTGAAATGCAAATTATTCATATTTCTACTAAAATTAGGTGCAAGTATCTAGAAAAACATGACTTGTCAAAACTGATGCCTAAATAGTTTTTCGGTAAAAGCTTAAAAAGCAAAAAATCAGTAATGTCTGTTTATATCTTAACAATTTTGCATCTTTAATAATACACTTTTTCAGGTTTATGTCTTTTCATGTGAGATTTTAATTGGCCAAGTTTCATCTGAATGACAATTAAGATCATTGAAAGATTTGAATTCAAAAAAAGTTACAGACACTACACCTAGGCGAGACACTTTTTAGCATGTTTTGGCCGTATGTAAAAGACCAAAAATGGAATATTAGTTCAGTAGTAAAGCACATAGGTCACGGGTCATCCTCAAAATGAAAATATCTTAAGACTCACTACATACGTACCAATTCAAAGACATTCAAAAACATATCGTACTTACAGTCATCCAGATCGAGCAGAGACATTTCCTTGGACTCTTTATTGCTCTCTTTTTTGGTCTGCTTTGCCGGTGGTGTTTTTGATGCAGGCGTCTGTGAGAAAAGAAAATCCAAAAAATGTCTGTCTTGTTGTGCAACCCCAATCACATGCCTCAATATTTAATGCAAAAAAGAAAGTGCAAAACAAAGAAGGGAATTTGCTACAGTATGTAACGCTTTCAACAAACAACATAAGACAGCATGACTAGACAATCACTGGGAGCTAGGCAGTTTTTAAGTGTTTATCACTAGGTCTGTTTACATGGACCTTGATATTCCATTAATAATAGTCTAATCAAAATAAAGAAGTATCATGTAAGCACCTCAGTTAGAACAGTCTGACCCAGAAGTAAATTTCAGTTGCTTTCATAACTTATTCAATGGGATGAATTAATGTAAACACTTCTCTCTTGTTGGAGTAATTATATTCTTCCTCTGCATGTTTGCCCCATGTGAGGATATCATTATGTGACGTGACCATGAGCTTTCTAGATGGAAATTTTGCTTCCGTTCCTAATTGGTTAACTCAGTGAGCGCACCTCTCTCCCTTTTACTTTAAACTTAGGAGCACTGATGGGCTACTTTTGTATTTCACACGCGATAAAGACTCTCACCAATCATAGATGAGACTGAATTCCTGCAACCAATCATAACACAGAAGGCAGGATTTATCATTAATGATGGGACACCTAACTCAACCTGAGAGTTGGAATTCTTCTTCTGTGGCACATCATACATCACACCATAAAAAAGTTATATTCTGACTAAATGCTTTGAGCATGTAAATGTTTATCTTATTGGATCAGCATCCATGTAAACAGTTAAGCTGTAATCTCTAATAGGAATGATTTCAATCAGATTGTAAATATAGTTGCTGAGAGTTTCTTTTTTTCAGAGATAGCAGGAAGAGAAACCACAGCACACTATGGACTCCTCTTGGAGGTCTCTGAGGAGACTGATCTCCATGTTGTCCATAAGTTCTCCTTGTTGCAGTGCTGATGCTGTGAGTGTGGGCTGTGAAGTAGTACAGTACAGTACAATCTAAATAGCGGGGGAAAAAAGCTGGGCTGGAGGATTATATCAGCTCTGTTGTAGCTCAAGAGTAATTTAATGAACACAAATCTTTATAAAAACTATTAAAAACCCTAAAAGTAAACCCACTGATTAAAAAAACAACTGTTTCGACGAACCTTCTTCTTTCTAGTGTCTATATCCGAGTCTGACTCATCCTCTGACTCTGACTCTGACTCGCTGCTTTCAGAGTCACTGTCCTCCTCAGTCTCTGAATCAGATATTCTCTTCTGCTCCTTCCCTCCTTTCCTGCCTCTTTTCCGGTCATCTCCGCTACTTTGATCACTGTAAAGGAAGCACAGTACCACAATGATATGTTGCAGTCTACATACCATAGTAGGATATAGTTCATATCAATTACTGTTCTTCTTCCAACATCAAATGTTTGTAGAAGTGAATCAGACCTCTCTGCACTCTCTGGTTTCTTAGACTTGATCTTGTCCAATTTCTTCTTCTTTTTGGTTATCTCCTCTTCTCCATCCTTCTCCTCCTCATCAGACTCGGACTCCTCGTTGCTCTCATCGCTCTCTGAGCCCGAGGCGCTTTCCTCATTGCCGCTCTCCGTTCCACTGCTGGAGTTCGTCTCTGCGAAGAGAGCCGATGGGCAGATTGAGCACAATGAAAGTTGACCCTGTACAGTGCATGGCTGTTTGCCACCTATTTATTTGTTAAATCCATCTATGCCTTTTAGATCTCATTAGCGTATAAGCTCTAATACAGCAATCTCATTCTCTTTCTTCAATTCTTTAAAAAAGTTTACAATTTTCAATATCACACATCCTAATAGACAGCAGCTCTCCAGAATTACCGCTGTCAGCAGACTCGGTGGGTCCAGATTCTCCCTCCGAGTCAGAGTAGAAGGGTTTCTCCACCTTCTTCTCCTTCCGCTCCTTCCTACTGGTGCATTTAGTCCACTCTGGAACCTGGGAAAAGCCACAGGACACGGTCACCTCACAGATATGCAACATGATTGTACAGTGTTAGAGCACTGTGTGGCCATGAATGCCTCTGCCAGCTACAGGCTGTAAACTTATATAACATATATAATATATATATAACATAATATATATATATATGATGTGCTTACATGGGATTCTGGCATCATCATGCTGCCATTCCTTTCTTTCTTTCTTTTTTTTTTTAATAAATAAAAGGTGAATCACATATGTAAGCAGAAATGTGAGGCATTCATGGTCACCGCTGTACTTATTGTGTAACTGAGAAATGTCTAACTAAAAAAATATACATCTGAGGATTACCAAATGACCTCCTCCTGGTTTAAGACATTACATTAGTGCATGGCTACATTTGGTGCATCGAAGGAAGATATTAGCAATGTGCATACTGTATTTAGTCAGGATAGAACTCAGGATTGCAATAAGAAAATGAGCTAAAGTAATAGAGGAGGGCAGTGCTTGCAGGATCCAGCTCTTTAATGGTAGTGACAGCAGAAAGTGAAGCTCAGCCAGGGGCTTTAGGCTGATTTAAGCAGTGGACAGACAATAAGCTATGCTAGGTAAGGAGAGTTAAGGCTAAGCTGACTGGCAAAGGAAGCACTCTGGGTTCGGAGCGACACGGATCGAGACTTAAATAAGCGCAGAGCTCTCCATGAACTAACAGACTCACGCTGGTTAGATTCGTGACTCTTTCAAGCAGCCTAATAACCTGGCGAACAGGAAAGAAAGAAAAAAATAGGGGGGAAAAAAACGAAAGAATGATGACGTGAAATGATGAGAAGAAGAGCCAGGAAAAGAAGAGAACAGAAAGGTTTAAAAAAGGACCACACAAGGATTCAGGTTGCACTTAACAAATCTAATGAAGGTACATCAGCAATGGTTCCATGGTCCAAAACATTTACAAAATCCTACTTTTTAATGTTATCTAATAGCAAAGAAATCTACAGTCAGGATGACTGGACTGTATCAAACTTGCATTAAAGACAAAGATATATTATAAATAGATAATATAAAAAAATATTGTATGTGCATTAGATTTATATTTTTCGTTTGTAGACTAGACCATTTATAAAGTATGATTTATTTTATTACAAAAACATGAGTAAATCAATGGAAGTGCAACAGAAATGGAATGAACACCTGATTTTGGAGTGAGATGACAGTTGAAGATCCAACATCAGATTTCAGAGTAAGAGAAGACACGCACACACACACAACAAACAGATACACACAGGTAAAGGCAAATGGGGGCTGTTTCTTTTTGTTCGTTCTGTTGCTTATCATAATCCTTAAAGAAATTTCATCCATTAACAGATTAGTATTCTGATATTTTAGATGTTTTTCAGTCAGGTCCATAAATTAAAATTGCCCTCTGTTCACCACCACATCGAATGTAAAATGAAACACTCTCAGGGATTCGACAAAATTGTGGCATTAACCATGCAGGAACTACAGTCATTTTCATACACCCCATTTTTGCTTTTGAATTTGTTTCCTTTAAAATCTAGTGTTGTTGTGTACACAGGCCAAATGCATACTGTATATATATGAAACACTGGCCAGCCATAGCATTATCGCTATATACATGTGATTATCAATTATACAGCAAACTGGTGACAGGATCATGGGTGCCCAAGGCTCACTCATGACTGTGTGGGGACCAAATGCTAGCCCGTCTCGTCCGATTCCACAGACAAGCCAATGTAGCATAAAGTGTTGATAATAATCTATGCTGGCCAGGATAGAAAGATATCAGAAGGCTCAGTGCACTACAGCACACCACACATGGGGCCCAGCAGGCCGACCTGGCCTTTAAACTCACCAGACCCCAATCCATTTTTTATTATATACAGTAAGTATTATAAAAACCATGGATGCACCGGGCAAACAAGTCTGATTACCTTGTAAGCTGCAGCACCCAAACAACTTGCTTCCAAATTTTTGCACTCGCATTCCAGAGGCCTTGTATGGAATTACGCTCCTATGTACCTAAGCCACCTCGGTGACACATAAGCCCAAAAGAAGTTTTAATATTCATGTTTTCAAAGTTATGGCTGATCGGTGTATACACACACATATATATGTGTGTATACAGTAGGTGTGTATTTCACTCCTCACTTAAGGTAGTCTCACTGTATATGTTTGTGCTCTGGGAGTTTTGACAAAATTGTGCTAGTACGGCCTGAATGAGATAAGGAGGAAGAGAAGGAGAAGCCACTGCACACTTGCGGGCACCTCTCGCCAGTCTCCAAGAAGACCGATTCGCCCCTCACTGGTGTCTATGACTTCCTCTTGCTGTGGGATGAGGATGTGGCAAGGGGAGGCATGGGGCAGGGGTGGAGCAAACAGACAAGGGTTATAAAGGAACAAACAGAAAAGGGTCACTGGATGGGAAATTACATTAGACATTACAAGATGGTCTCCTCAACAGGAAATCTGCATGATGACTCAAGTGTATTATGCTTTATGAGTCATATAAACATAAATTTGCTTAACGGTGTAAAAAAAAAAAAAAACAACAGGTCACAAATCAAATAACATTCTGCTTGTAGTTGTACCAGTCATTGTATATGGTGAACGATATGGCTCCAATCTTTCATATCGTTCCTATTATGAACCCAACAATAAGCCCTGTTTGAAACTGTAAACCAATATAGACACAATAAAAGATGACAGATTTGGAGAAGGCAAAATAGACATGTTTATATTAAGGCACGTGTTAACTGTCCAGATGTGTCCAATATGCTTGATTTTTTATTAACTCAAATAATCAATCACATGCATTGAATTATGTATATTTTAGAAATACAGATAATTACCGTAAGAGCTATTAATGCAAAGAAAACTATTAGAACTGATAGAACAGCACTGCTGAAAAAGTATTGGGCTTTTTGTAATTTTTATATGAGCATCTGTGTAGTTAATAATGTACTGTGGTCAGTCGATCAGATACATTAAAGCTGCTCTATGTTGTCCACCAAATATACAATGAATGGAGTGTACAGGTCCCCTTTAACTTTCGCTGGTACATTTACAAGCACTGGCATATTTGTGAGACATTAAAAGGAATGGCACATGTTCTGATGAAAAGAGAACAAACCTGTCTCTTATCTCATGTGCCATGATTTCATTCCTGCACTCCACAACTAGACAAAGCAAACCTAGACTCAACCCATAGAGCCAGTAAAGAATCTTTAGTTAACTTTAAGTTAAAATTAAGTTTGCGAGCTTTCAAACCTAAAAGCACAATGAAGGATGTGCAGAGATTGTGATGAGTTGAGGTGGCTTTGGTCAGTGTGTGGAGTGCAAACTGTATGAGGGGTGAAGGGCTCTGTGGGCACTGCTCTTCCAAAAGGCCCAACAGAGGTCTGGTATGGATGGCATGGATTTAAAATCCCATATAACTATCAGGAAGGTATAATACTAATCACTACAAGCATGAATATAATAATGAGGTCTCGATTTAGAGCTGAATCGATTTCTCAACACTCAAAAGCATAACAGCCATACTTCATAAAGTGTACTGGAAATCTGTCACTATCTTACAATAGGCCAACTGCAATGATAATGCATGATGAGGGTGGAGTTATGCTGATGAGCGAGGAGAGATACAAGACATGTCTTTGGAAGGAGCCGATTTTGATAGGAGAGGATAAGATTTGTTTTGTTTTTGTTTTGATGTCTCCTGCATGTTGGGGCTCCCTCTGGTGGGGTGGAGGAGCAGTTGCCACAGGCCTGAGCCCCGAAGCCCTGCCTCTGAGAGTAACTGTTCCCCCTGCACGCACAGAATCCTTCACCTCCACGTTGCGCACGGAGGGATCAGGTGCTGATTCGGGCCAGTCGGGCAGCTCCTGGTAGCCGCCTGCTTTGGTATTCAGCAGGTGAGACAGCGAGCCAAGTTGGTAATGGTCTCTGTCTGTTGGGCAAAAAAACACACCACAGACATGAAAACTGAGAAGTCTGCTCTAAATAACAGCTTACAGAAGACAACAAGAATAATATGTAGGTATAGTAGGTATTGCATATAATAGTCTAATTATTCAATAATCAATTCTAATCAATTAAAAAATTAATTCTAAGTTCACTTTATTTTACTTTTGTGTAGGTCTACATAATTATTTGGCAATTTCTTGCCACCTCAGTTGACTTATTATGAGTTGAGTTATTATGAAGAACATTTGTTTGTATCCAAAGATGTGTGAAGCATGAATTATTTTATTTACTTTAACAAATAATTTAATCAATTGACGTTGAAGTGATTAGAAATCAGCGAATAAATATTTAGAACTGCACAAATGTGAAATCAGGTCATTTAATAATAAATTGACAAGGGTTATTAGTTTACCTTTAAATGGAGACTCCAGTACAGGTGCAGGTTTAAGGGCAAGAAAAAGCTTCTTAGCATATTTGCTCAAAGCTCCACTTTTATCTGTGGGGACAATGAGCTGACGGATGAACCGTGCGCGGTCTCTGATGTCATAGTTTTGGTCATACTTCGCCAAGTTGAGGACATACTGCGTTAGGAGCTTGGTCTAAATATTAAGAGAATGAAAGACTAGGAGTGAGGCAGCAAAGGAAATACAGTGTCTCACTCTTGCCTGTTAAAACAATGATTCAGATTGTGAGTATTTTATCTCTCTGCAAAAATAATCTGAAAATTTTACAGTGCAAGCCCTCTAGAACTCAGAGACATACTGCATAGTGGAAAGAACAAGATGATATACAGTATATTTGCCTATGGAATTCTCACTTCTTCAAATTATTTGAGAATACTGATGGTACACAATCTTGCCATACAACTGGGTGGTGTTTGAAGGCAGTGATTCTCAAAGTGAGGTTCCTGAAGCATAGCCAGAACTTTCATGACTATTAAACAAATGCGCTACAGTGGTGGAAATAACTACTGCCATTATGAAAAGTATGTTTATTTTTATAAAAATTAAAGGAATCTGCAAAACACGTTATTTAAAGAATCTAAATAATGTTTATGAAATAAATTCAAACTGAGGAAGTCTGTGCACTGTTTTTACAGTTGAAGTTAAAAGGTTGGCTACAGAAACTTTGATAAGTGTCAGATCAGCTATTCTGTGCATGACTACATTTCAGCACCATGGAAAGCAGCATCGAAGCACTGTTCATAAAAGCTCCTCCAGCATCAGGTAATACAGAAAGAAACACAGACAGGAAATACAAAGCCAAGCTTTCATAAGATACACTTTACACTAAATACATTTCGATGGCACGCTCTCACCTGCTTGGAGTTGGTCAGGTAGAGCTTAGCAGCCAGATTAATGATTTGCAACTTGACAATGTCCTCCTCATTGGTGAAGCTTTTGGCCATCTTCCTCAGGACATCAGGAGCGATTTTAGGTACGTGCTCACAGTATTCACCAATCAGCCACAGGATACTTGCTCTCGCCATCGGGACCTTGGATACCAAAAAAACATTCAAATAAAAAAGGCGCTCCTGAGAGATATTCCTGTACCATACACACTGACTAATACATTTACATAATTATGAAAGTATGAATATTGCTAAAGCTTATTATTATGCAAATGTTTTTACAGGGGTCATTTTGGAAACAGATTGGGGAGATTTACCTGTATGTTGTCTGTCAGTTTGGCCATATGTTTGATGATGTCGCTGTGCTGCTCGGGTTGCATCTGCAGGAGCTTCTTAATCACCACCACCGACTCTGCTACCACTAGCTCTGCAACAAAAGCACAAAAAAACATTTGTCCCAGCGCATACCTGCTGATATCAGCACTAGAATTACATTATACAGTGGAACCTTGGATTGATCGTTCCGCTAGACGAGCAAAGATTATTTATAAATTTTGACTTGAAAAACGAGCAAGTCTTGGATTACGGAGTATCATGTAGTATGCATGCGCTTCTTGTTTTGACACTGCGCATCACATGATCACAACTGAAAGATCCATTTTCTCTCTCTGTTGGTCAGCTTGCACTTTGTTTCTGTGTGCGCGCGCATAATTGGACACCGTGCCCCTTCACACACACCCCTCCTCCTCTCGCCTCCACACACACACACGCACGCACCCACGCACGCACGCACGCACGCACGCACGCACGCACATACACCGCTCACATACACATCTGTCGGGATTTATTTGTACTTTTTTTAAAGGTAAAGTACAGGTTAATTTGTTTATTTTTACTTTATTTTTTGGCTGTGGAAAAAATAAATTGAGTTTCCATTATTTGTTATGGGAAGATTTGGTTTATGAGTGTTTTGATATACAAGCCCGTTTCCAGAACGAGTCCAAGATTCCACTGTACATTACCTTTGTTGTTTAATTTATTACTTTTCATGCAAATTTGCATTTGCATATAAGATTTCACTCACCGTCTCTGTTTGACAGGAGTTGGACAAGACCATTGAGACAGGTGTCTCTCACCTCCCCGATATTGGTGGCACAGCGGCCAATGGCCTGGATGGTGGCAGCCACAAAGTCCTTATCCATACTTTTGATGTAGGTCTACAAAAAAACATTATCATATAAGCTTACAAGACTCGATTAACATACACGTACACTTTTAAAACTGTTAATATATATATATATATATCTCACCTGGAACTCTCTCAAAATGGTTGATATGTTGGTTTCATTTGCCAGATTGGTTAATACTTCAAGCTGCATTGTAGTGGACATGAAATCAAATGAAATCAATATTATGCTTAAAAGATGCAAAATGTCCTGATGTAAAACATTTCTACAAATTTCAATTACCTTTAGTATTTTGATCTGTGTGGGGTCAGTAGATCGGATATAGAAGCTCTTCAGGTATGGCTCAAACATCCCCTACAACACCAATTATATGTATTTTTTGTTAAAATTCAAAAGCAATGCAGTGAGAGCAGGCCGATTCCTCATTCATAATGTGTTGGATTTTTTTTCTTAGACATTTCTGATAAAAAAAAATGCCTGAGATCTTTGATGGAAATGACTCACCCTCCTTTTGATGGTCATGGTTGCAACATTTTGAAGAACAACATACTGGACTTCACTGCGGAGGAAAAAACAAACAACAACATAAAACCACATTATCACATAAATTATACACTATAGGAAGTATGGGTGGGCAATTCATCGAAAATTAATTGAATAATAATGAAAATGACATTCAGAACCTCTAATTCTTGTAATCTTGCCCTTCTCAATTATTTATTTATTTATTTTTATTCTGTTAATACTTTTCTCACTGTGTGTGTTCATGCAACTGTCCTCTTAAAAACAAGCTACCGCATATGCAGTCACATCACTCCACCCTGTCCAGCCTGGGACACGTAAGCAACAGGGAGGGAAAACTCTTTCGTTTAAAAAAACACTACAAAACCGTGCCATGGGGGCAAAGAACAAATAGAAAATATATTGCCTGGCACTAATAGGAAGCCATTTTTAATTCCAATTCCCATTAGTGCACTGAACAATTCCAACTCCTTGTTTACCAACGGAAGTGAGCTACATGTCAGAGAACACTCCCAGAGTGAGCCGCTTGGATTGCCTGAAGAGTGAAAAATTTTAAGAAAAAAAAAAGAATCTCTCACTTAACATTATGTGAGAACATCTCTAAGCCTTTATATAAGTGCAGTGTTGTTCTACTCAGCACTCAAGGGCATCACGGTTTAATGACAACATTTGAGATGTCTTTTTTTACACTGACTGATAACTTCATCACTTTGTGTGGACAGAGTCCTTGATCGTCACACAGAAGATTTAACAGCACACTATTAACTGAATCGGCCAAGAGCTAAATGATGTTCTTCTATTACTGACCTGTGGCTCCTCATCAGCCTCACCAGGGCTTTGGCAATGACACCCACCTCTGCTTTAGGTGCTAGATGGAAATAGAGCTGAGCAACTGCCATTACCACCTGCAGAGAGAAAGGGAGAGAGAGAGTAGTGTATGTTATTATATAGATAGATAAATAGATTGATACTGTAGATAGATAGATAAATAGATAGATAGATAGATAAACAATACTGTGCAAAAGTCACATGCAAATAAGGAAATACTTGCTGTAGAGCGACAATGTCTTCTACTTACAAAATGCTATAAAAAGCAGTGAATAGTACTGTAATTAATAAAATAAAGTCAATAATTGGTATGATGACCCTTAAAACATGAAATATTACCCTGTATGATTACTGCCATTTCAAGAACCATCAGTGTTTCTGAGTTTGTGCTTCATTAAGAAGATTCATTTTAATTTATAAACCCCCTCACGAGCTAAAGTGTGATGATGATTCAGCCGTAACTAATACGGAGTACAACTGCATGAGTGTAAGTGTGATATTGCTTTTACACATCAGTTCTATAAAAAAGAAGTTACTAAAAAGTAATTAAGATTTTGGACACAATATGGCTGAATTTTCCTTTTATTTCTCCTGCTCCCAAAGATGCCAAACTCAATAATTCCTTTAGCTGAATCACACTGATTTGCACATGGTGCCAATCCATCGCAGGACACACACACATACATTCACTCACACACACTACGGGCAATTTGGGAACGTCAATTAGCCTAATCTGCATGTCCTTGGACTGTGGGAGGAAACTGGAGTACCCGGAGGAACAACACCAAGCACGGGGAGAACATGCAAACGCCATGCACATAGAAGCGGGTGATACGTACAGTATTATATTAATTACAGACACTCCTGAAAGATGATTTCATTAAAAAACAAATACACACACACACACACACACACACACACACACACACACACACATATATATATATATATATATTTCTAAAAAAATCATAATTATTTCGACAAATTTTGCGATTTAAACTGCAATACATAAACATTAAATGTACCACTTTGTATACAAACTTATTCATCTAGACTTACACCACATCAATGCACAAAAGATCTCATTTAGAAGATGTTTATTTATCACAAACTCTACATAAATTTCCAACTTATCTATAATAAATTGCAGCTTTTTGTGATTAACTATTTGCACAGGCTCATATTGTGATTTTGATGCTTGAGCGATTAATTGCGCAGCACTACTGATCAATTAATCAATTTAGTGGACCAGAAATAACTTGATGTTACATAATGACAGCTAACTGTCTTAATACACATAATTAAATACATCTTCAATAAGCAGGAGTGCAGCAGCTCCTACTGGTCATGCTGCCTCTTTGCTAAGTTAGCTAGCTAGCTGCGTATATGGGACACATGGAATTGAACCAGCGGCTAGTACTGCAGTAGCAAACGTTAGTTAGTTAGCTGAAATCACATGCCAATATGTTACTGTAAGGTTTTGTAATGGGAGATGAACCTTCCCATGCCTCAGTGCACACAAAACCACCCCTCATTGTGCTTCCTGATTCCTTAACACTTGCTATAACCCATGTTCAGACGAATATTTCTACAAACAACTTGTGTCTGCTGGAACACTTTTGTTTCACTAGAAAATGATAATGTATTTCCTATGGTATGTCTGTTTCCGGGACTCTCTATGACTGACGTGTTCATGACTAGTTCTTTTGATGTACGAGATGTACATGACACAGGGCAGTGACTGAAAGCTTAAATATGCTCTCTTAGCCGATAATAAACAGAGATCTTCAGACACATCATGTGTATGTGTGTGTGTGCATTTGTTGCTCTCCTGGTTCGGGCTCGGCTGCTAAGCGTCTGGAGCTGTTGGACACATCAAGCAATAATTGTTCTTCTTTTGAATTAAACGTAAAACCTAACAATTTGGACACTCTTAAACCTAACAGTTACCAGTACTATAATTGGTTTGAAAAATGACATAAATGCAGTATGTGTATACGATTTTCAGCCAGTTTGATTGGAATCAGAAGTTCAGTGCAAACTGAATCTGAATCTATTGCCATTTTGTTCCTTAACAAAACAGATGTAAATTAGGAGTAATTTTATCCATCATTCTTGTTATGCCAAATATTCAGCACCAAATATGGTGAGCACAACAGAAAAAAAGTGTAAAGATATGTTTAGACTAACAGCCTTCACAAGTCTGTACAGTATCATCTTTAAATGAGTGAATGTTATACTAACAGCTGCATTCCGGCTCTGTAGCAGAGGTTTGGTGTTTCGGAGCAACAGCCTATGATCAGGGTCCATAACATATGGCTTCCTCTTGGCAAGGGCAGCTGCCTCAGCCTTCTTCTCTTCATCGTCCTCATCATCGTCAGAACCGTAAAATGCCTTCTCTCCACCCTCCTCCAGCAGGGACTCCTATAGACACAACATACAGCAGATCAATCTCAGACAAGACCACTGACATACTTACTGTTTAATTACAGAGATGAATGAAGGGTTACGGTACTTACGTTAATGTTAGGGTTGAGGAATTGAGTCCTGGCGTAGCGGGTGAGCATGTTAATGATGACTACTTGTCCCCATTCCTCTACGTCAATCAGCAGGTTGCAGAGTTTACGGTAATTCTTATGGATTAGATCGATTCGCTCTGGACACACCTCCTCGAACGCCATCACCACACTGCCTGCGACCAGCTAAACACAAGACCTTATGCATGCACTGATGAATAAATGATGAACTGTTCTTAACAATGATGCTGATTTTGGCAACATAAAAAGACTGTGCGTGGGTCTTACAGTGGTTTTATCAGCAAGCAGCTTTTCAATGACTTCAATTAGCTGGTCTTTCTGCTCAGGGTCCAGGCTGGAGAGAGAGAGAGAGAGAGAGAGAGAGAGAGAGAGAGAGGAGAAGTTTGATAACATTTAAAAACCCTTCATCATTAAGTCATATTTTTTTAATCTTCTTGCCAAGCCAAAACTGTGCGTTTAAATAAATGCATGTCTTTCATATTGGACTTCATTATAGTTAAATGAATGCTGTTGCCTGTACTGTCTTCAATGTGACTGTTCCAGCTGTTTACAAGGACGCTAGGAAAGAAACTATAACCCTGATCAATGTTTTATGATTTTTTTAAAAATCCAGCCTTGGAAAAAAAAAATCTTCTTGAGTGAGTCTTGCACTGGTAGAGGAGTTCATACCTGTAGAGCTTTGGGATTGCGTGAGCGGCTGTCTTGCGGACGTACGGAGACATATCGGAAGCCGCCTCTTTGATGGCCAGCATCATAATGGGCACGATGATCGTGACTCGGATACTAGAGAGAACGCGCAGAGCACTCGCACGGATGAGCTGATTAGGATCCTGCACAGAGGAATGAAAATGAGCAAATACAGAAACTAAAAAGGATAAAAAAAAATTAAATAAAAACCTTCTGAAAAGCTAGCTGATGTCAAGCCAGAGTCAGATATGTCATTGCACTGTGACTGTGGCGAAGGACGAAATGCGTTTTCCTCATCAGGTCACTAGGTGGTGTTTCCACTCAAGCAACTCATAAAAAAATGACTCAGAGAGCCTTGCTGAGTCATGTCCAGTCATGCAGGTGTCAGGTTCATGCTTCGTGGCTTAAGAAAAAGAGGGTCCAACATTTTTTATTTATTTAATTTTTAAAGTAAAAGAGTGAGTAGATTTACCCTTAATGCCTTTTTTACTACTCATTTACAGTTGTGCCAGTGGAGTCTACAGAGATAAAGAGGGCAATGCGGCAGCACTTTAGTGTTTTAATCTGTCCAGCTCTCTCACCACTTCGGCATGATACGCTTCCAAATCTTTGGCTTTTATGCCAACTGCAACGTTAATGCCGTTACTGTCATCATCATCATCATCATCACCATCACCTCATTGCTCAATAACTTACAAGGCTGCATTGCGTTTAGAAGCTAACAGCAAAACTCATGTGAGTACACAACCATGCTGAGTACACAACCATTAAGGAACATACTGTACAGCATAACTAACAAATTAACATCAGAATCCTTAAACATACCACACATATTTCATTCTAAACATATTCAATGTGATTGAGGATGAAGTTTGCATCGGCACACCATTGAAGGCTTGACCTACACGTTTCGATGCAGCTATAATGCCTACTGATCTGTGCGTTTTGTTTATAAAGTTTATAAAATGCTGCTTGTGAGTGCAAACCTTAAGTCCCCGCTGAAAGGTAGAGATGGAGAGTAGAGCCAAATCCTGCTGTTCCTCAGCATAGCGCACAAGATACACATACACCAGCTTCTTTACCTGGAACAGGCACATACACACATAGATTTAGAGATTGCAGGTCACGAATTCTGCTTCGCGTGCCTGGGAAGACCAGAGCTGATTTCACTTCCTGTGTTTGGTTTAATTTTGGGGTTTTTTTTTTTGGATTGTTTCCCCGTTTCTAATTTAGTCTGAGCCAATTCCCGCCCACAGGTTAGCGTTCCTGCATAATACGACAGTTGCATACCTGGTAGAATGAAGACGAGAGTGTGTTTCCCTTATGTTAACTAGTGGCAACTTTTCAACATGAACAGCTGCTCATGTTGCATTAAAGGGTTGTGTAACGAGCAGATAAAAGCGCTATACATCCTCTTGCATACATGAGCTGCAGATGGCCAGGATTGGTTGGTGTTGATATGACTGACATCACAGAGAGACTATGCCATCCCTAGGGCTGCAGGATTCTTGCTAAAATATGAACTGCGTTTTTTCTACATGAGAATTTAGATCACAATTCACTCCCACGATTCTCATCTTTTAAACCAAAACACTTATTGCACTTGAGTAAAAAAATTCAATAAGAAAAGAAATAAATAAAAGAACTTTAAACTCTTGCAACAAAAAAGACGATTTTCCTTATTTTGGAGTCTTTAAAGTGAATAACTTGAATAAAGCTGTTGAACATAAATAGAATACTGTACATGTATACGTGTGTGAATGAGACATTTCCCATACTCTGATCAAAATAATAATAAAAATGAACACATGCGATGATAATGTATATACTAGCTGCTAAAAGCAACAACAGAAGAAAATGTAATAATTTGACGCAGGGACACAGAGAACATTAAAGGAACATCAATTAGAAACAGATCATTAGAATGTAAGCCCTCTGGATTCCGATAGGCTGGTACTGCCCGTCATGTAGCCTCTGATTGGCTGGAATTGAACGAGCACTGTGATATTGAGGACGCACTAATAGCGGAGCGCCGTAAACGAGGAAGCGAGATTCGAGAAGTGACTGAGCTGTGTAACTGAATCCTTCACTAATCTCAGGCTTGATTGGTGTGTTGATAGTGTTTTATTTTACACTGTGTGAGTGTGACCAATGACTGCGACTGCTAAAGCAATCTGGGATTGTTGTCAAGTAAATAAGCAGACATGTAAACGTAGCGTGATCTGAATGCAGGGAAATACTGTACATGCGAATGAATCAGTGTCATTCAGAAATGAGATCGCATATATGCATGAATCAAGATCATGATTATTATTATTTTTTTTTTTATTAATCATGCAGCCATGGATCGACCTGAACACTCGAGGACTCCTGTGATTGCTGTGATTTAAACTTACTGTACGGTGAAAAACGAATGCTTTCCTTCTCCTGCCATGTGTCTGTCTGAGTCCAGCTGTCCTGGCATTAGAGTCGTAACTGATTGTGTCCTCCTGATTCATTCGTCTATTTATACACTGTTACCTTGTTTTCCTTGTGCCTTTTCTTTCTTCTGTGTTTTCTGATTTGGACATCCATCTGAATTCATATTCTGATTTCCTGCTTGTATTGAATCTATCTTGCTAGTTTGAGAACTGTTATTGAACTAGCCTAAGTAAACACTTATTCACTATTTCACACATCAATAAGCGTATGCGACACAAAATGTGCATGTTCGTACTTGCACACACACACACACACACACACACACACACCACATAGGACCAGTCCACAACTTATTTTTAATCTTTTTCTATTATCCAGAAGCTGTCACCAAGTTTATTAAAAAGCAGCTTCACATGAATTTGTGAAGAAAAAAAAATCCCCTTGTTGTTTTCACTATATTACGGTGTGTCATTGACTGTGAACATTTTAAGCCGGTTTTCTCTCACCCTGACCAAACTCACCTCAATGTTCTTGCAGGCCACATTTTTCACTACAGCAGGAAAGAGATCAGATGCATTTTTCCCTCTGGCAATCATCTATGGCAAGAAAAAAAAAAAAAGAAAAAAGGAAAAACCCAGTTGGACGTCTAGCATCAAATAATGTCACAGCACTGCAAAGTTGTTTTGTGAGCCTTACAAATGTCAGCATTGGTGCTACTATGTGCTGGAGTGATTATGTAAACAGTATCTAGGCATATGTACATGTTCTGTGTTGGCATTACAGGCGCTGGGGATATTTCCACACAATCTCACAGCAGAGTCATGAAAGATTATAAAAACATTATATGAGGATGGAGACTGAAGAGGCTGGTTGGATATAAAAGCTAATATCTTTCTTTATGATCATCAGTGAAAGAACAAGCGAGGAAAAAGATAGCAGAGATAGTAGAGGAAGAGAGTAGCTCTTTAATAAAACCAGTTTTTGATGATTGATGGTGAATGAGATGAAGTTTCTAAAGCATGCCTTCTTCACAGAATCTTCAATCATGGCGGCCATAAAACCCACGGTTTCATTTTCTATTAACGATCCTCTTTCTCAAAACCTTAGTGGAGTTAACAAAGCTTGGCTTAATCAGACATAATGTCTCCAGATTTAACATAAGGATCTGTGGTGTGCTTCGACCTGACACTAATACTACAGCTCCCTCCTCTGCTCTCGGATAATCGGACTCATGTCAAGCAAGCTGTTTCTTTTTCCCTCATCTTCACTTCATGTGATAAATATTTTAGGCCTCAGCTTCCCTGCTGCAACAACCCTGAGAATCTAACACCAGGAATGAATATTTAACACCACACTGTACCACAATCCCCCACCCTCCACCCTGTCCTATTTAATATCACGACATCACACAGGCCTCTCTAGACTATACGCAGTAAACCACTCCGTCACAAACTTCGACTTGGTACAAGTTCAGAGTTGTTGATTAGAATGTTGTGTGTGTTCCAATTGTTTAAAAGTGGACTGAGAACACGGATGGTTCTCACTCACTCACTCGTCATCTATACCGCTGATAGGGGCCTGGAGCCTATCCCAGGAGACTTAGGGAATGAGGTGGGGTACACCCTGGACAGGGTGCCAATCCATCGTAGGGCACACACATACACACTACGGGCAATTTGGGAATGTCAATTAACCTAATCTGCATGTCTTTGGACTGTGGGAGGAAACCGGAGTACCCGGAGGAAACCCACCAAGCACGGGGAGAACATGCAAACTCCAGTCAGTAGTCATAAGCGTGTAGTCGACACCGCAGTCACCTCGTAATTACAATATCTCTTACAGGACGCAAAGACTGAATAGAGCATCATATTCGAGCCTTCTTATAATGTGCATTTATAAATAAGCTAAACATATACAGATATGAATACTCTAAAATGCTCTGTATTCGCCTGGTCTTGAAGAGCTGCATTTCTGTGTCTTTTGTGCTATCTGAGATTTAATGGGTTTAGTCTGTTTGGAGCTACTGGCTGGAGGTTCACTTGGCTCACTGTTTGAACACTAAAGCCATAAAGCACATGCTGACAACACCGCCTCGCCGAGCATAATGGCCCTGCCTAGTGCAATAAACAATAAACAGGCCAAGGTTTCTATGTGTGCCCAAAGATTTTTCTGTAGAACAAATCACAGAGCAGAAAGGAACCTGTCGTACAATAAAAATCAGGTCAATACGGATATCTTATCAGGCTACCAGATAATGAGCATGCAGATGTATCTGGAGCACAGAAACAATAAGGCGAGTCTGTGAAGATTGAGCTTGACAATGAGACGACACCAGAAATCAGGAGGTCTGGCTAATAATAATCCCAGAGCACATGAAACTAGCCAGAGAACGTGATTTATTCTCAGGAATGAATTTATCACATGACATGTGCAACCAATGTCTAGCGATAATGCAAAAGGACCACGAGGATTAAATGTAAGTGCTCCCCAGGAGGGTCATTTAGTTGATAAATAAGCTGACCATGAAGTGAATCATTACAGTAATCAATTATACTGTGTACCTACAGCAAAAAAAAGGGCAACACTATTGACAGGAAAATGAAAAATGAAAGATGTATGCCTTCACTTTCTACTGTAGGGGTGCACTTTCAGTACTGGACCAAACCATAATACTCACGGCAACGATCCTTTTCATAGCCTCTAGCTTGAGAGAGTCCTTGTTGCTGTCCAACATCTCCTTCAAATCATCGTGCCTGAAAAAAGAAATAAACATGTTCACCACCATTAAGCTATTTAATGGATATTCTAATTAATCGTCAGGCTTTAACCAATTTATCTGTCCTCATTTTGGGGAAACCTGTTGCTTTTAGCGATGACTATAGAAGTACAACATATGTATAAATATAATAACACAGCCATTGTGCACAGCCATTGTGCATGTTCACTGAGCGAGCATGCAGGAGAAGGTGAAAAAAAAAATATATATATATATATATATATATATATTATACACATCACTTTATATATTTTTTACCAACTGTAGTCCATAATTTCTCTGAAACGGCAGTGTAAAATAAGGTTTTTGGATAATGATGATGATGATGATAACATTCAGTAAGAAAGCTAAGGTCGAAGTGGGGTGGATAATGCTCTTTGCCGAAATGATTACTTCATTCTCAGAGGATGAATAGAGAAATAAATGTCATTGATTTGGAGTGCAGTGAAGAGTGACAACTCAGACCATAATGAAGGACAAAGAACCTCTTACGCCAAGCAGGCATGGTTAGATACTCAAGAAAGCAATTGATGAGATTGGGGGGAAAAGAAACGTTTCAATAAAAAAGAAACTTGTCGTTCAGTCACAGAAATAGACATCATTCACGTCGGTCGCTTCCAGGATGACTCCGCCCCCATCCACAGGGCATGGGTGCACATTGAATGGTTTGATGAAGATGAAAACAGAGTAAATGATATGCTGTGATGTTTACAGTGAGCGGATCTCAACCTGAATGAACACCTGTAGGAGATTTTGAACTGATATCTATGGTGTTCCAGAGGCTTTGGCTGTCTCAGCACAAAGGAGAAACTGGTTCCGTCTACATCTTGTAAAGACGTAGAATGGCGTACAAAAAAAAAAAAGAATAACCCCCCCCCAGAAAATAAGAGAAAAAAATATTTATATTCTTTGTGTTCGGTGATTGACGGTCAGACACAGCATGGTACATGACGGTCTCCAAATTAAGCATGTCCATATAAAGACAGGGACAGAGAGAGAGGGAGAGAGAGAGAGAGAGAGAGAGAAGAGTGGAAACCTCAAATCTCCTGTCACCATGACTATGAAATAAAATGAATCAAGCTCCATAAAACAGGTCTGTCATTTTTAAAAAAAAAAGATAATTTAATTACACTTAAACTCGAATAGCTGAAAGTCTATTCTGTATGTTTCAACAAAAAAAGAAAAGAAGAGAAAAAAACTGACACTAGCTGTCTATATTCATTTTGCCCAGAAGATGCAATCAAGGCCACAGCATGTTAGAGCTTCCTTGAGAATTTTGTCACGCCAAAGCTATGGCAACTCTATTTGGACTACTCTGATAACTGCTTTCTGAGAAACGTTTCTATAGCAACCGTATCCGAGTCAGTGCATTAGCAACAGGCAGGTGATTAATGGACCCATTAACCCTTGACAACTTTTAAAGATAAAGAAAAACTAACAACGCTTTATAATAACAAGAGACTCTTAAGGCCAGAGGTGCAAAACCTTCCTAACCCTAGAACTCTCCTTCATATGCTATCGAACGACTAGAAGTACTACTGCAATCTAGACTACTATTTTGTGTTTTGCCTATAGGTTGTCTGCTTACAGTATGTGTTCCAACGATGCCAGACAAGAGGTATAATAGAATGTTGAATCTTGATTTGGGACTGCAGGGTGTTTACAGCATGCTCAAGGTCTGAATAATATTTTTTTATTCACCGCAGTTAAAGTGTTCACTTTATTGTATAGAGAGTTTGATCCTGACGCCCCAGACATCCAAAAGCCAAGAAAGCATAATCGGCTTAGCTCTCAGGTTTTGAGGGAGAATACCCCTGTACTGCGATGATGGCCAGAAATGAGTGTCTATGAGCTCATGTACTGTATGAGGAAGAGGGTGGATAGTGCTTTGTTGTATGTTGCAACCCTTGACTGAAAACGTGACTTTGTCGTAAGGATGTGCTTGAAACCAAGTTAACTTGGTGGCGGTGGTATGTTTTGAACCTTTCAAGTCACAGGCCTTAAACACCGAGTTACTCCTGTCACATTTTACATCCTTAACATTTTAGAAGAGCAGCAAAGACCTCAAGACTATGAACGTAAAAATTTCCATACACCTACAGCTTTGTGGCCAGAAGAAAATCACTTGTTAGTGAGACTAATCAGAAAAAAAAATGTAAAAACACTTACAAAAAAGGTCATGTGGTCTGCTGAGTCCAAATTGACCCTAGAAGGGATAAGAAGGGAAGCGATGCACCATTATACACTACATAGTGCCCATTGTACAAGCCTCTGGAGGCAGTGTTATGATCTGGGGTTGCCTCAGATGCTCAGGTCGAGACTCATCAACGTTATGGGGCAATAAAATGAAGTCTGATGATGACATGAATGCAAAGATGACCAGGTTTTCAGATCTATGGAGTTTTTCTTCTCTGACGGCACAGGGACATTCCAGCATTCAAACTATGAAAAAAGTGTTTATGGAAGCATGAGGAATCATTTTCACACAAGAAACGGCCACCACATTGTGTGCTGCAATCAGAGCTAAAGGTGTTTAAACAAAATCTTAGAGTGTGCAATTATTTTTTTTGTCCCGGCAGAGTATCTATGTGCTTTTAAGATGTTCCAGATGTTAGCATTAGCATTAGTATTAGCATTAACGTTTCATTAAAATGTCAGTGTTTCTTTAGGAAATGTTGATTCTAATACATTTTCTATTGCACAGTTTAAAAGCTAAGCGAGTAGTCAGATGGGGTTAAGGTCCGTGTAGTGGGGACAGGGCATCACATTTATTTTTGAGGTAGCAAAACGACAAACTCAGTGTAACTAAACCATATAAGTATAGGAGCTGAACTAATGTTAGTGACTTGGTACAGTACAAGAGTAATTACAGGCTTTTTGTTGTTATGGAAACGGTCCATTATGTCCTGCTCCTCACGTGCACATACATTTGGTTTGGATTAGTCAGATCATCATTCATTTTAGCTCATTTATGATGGCTGGCGCTGATCTCACTGGTCAAAGATTACAGCTAGCAACCATTGCCACAGGTAAAGCTGGCTTTTCTGGTGCAACCGATGTGGGTTTTTTGGACAGAAAAAGCTTGAGCGGATTTTCTGCATCACAGCTACCAGGTAAAAAAAGTGAAGAAGGAGGATCCAAAAGTGGAGCTGGAGTTCTGGTTTCTTAGTTGGTTTAAGTGTCCATATAAACCTATAAGTAATAGTGTAGAGTTTAAGAGGTTGAATATTGTGAAACTCACAATTTTAACTGTGAATTTTGTATATTCATAATTTTGAGACGGTCTCTAATCTCTTTAGATCCTGAGCTGAGCTCATTTGAATGGGTTTCTCGTCATACCGGCAGGTCAACTGGCTAATGCTAACCTGCCCCTAGTTGGGAATGTGTGTGTGGATGTGTGTGTGCTCATGGAGGAAATGGCTTACACTGACTGCTTACACCAGAATCAGATTATTAGGTGAAAGAACTCCATGATCGATCACGATAACAGCCTGGGCCTAATTTTCATGTCCTTTCTAATTGCACTTCCGATTCTTCTTCTGAGCAAGATTTTTTTTTAAATGACCTCGTTATTTTACCACAATACAGAGAGTTTAAGAGAGAGAGAGACAGAGAGAGAGCAAACGAATCGTTAGAAAACAGAATTCTTTTATCTTTAACAATATTTTTATTGATTTTAAACAGGGATATAACAGGGTAAGCATGTAACAGGGTAAACACATTTTATAGCCCCCTTATAAAACCCTATACCTCCCACCCCACCCCTCCCTGACTCCAAGCCAGCTATACATGTGTAGGAAAGGCTAGACACCAGGCATATTTAAAAAAGGAGAGAAATGAAAAGAGAAAGAAAAAAAAATGTGGAGCTGAAAGTTTTGGTTCCGCGTGACAAAATAAATAAATAAATAAATAAATAAATAGAAAAAGAATCAAACTATAAATGTATATGAAAAAAGCGAAGGAAGGGCCCACACACCTGAGAAAACAGAATTTTAACTAATTTGTAATTCATGATCCATCCCACACCTATCATGTTGCTTGCAATAAAGTAAAAGAGTGAGGATTAGCAAAGCACTCCTAAGCTATCCATATCGAAGGATGTCCCATTTTAGAGTTTAATAAGAAATATGAGTTTCATGCTGTAGTGACATCCAACTCCCATGAGTATTGTGAACTTTCCAGACATGCCAGTCCATCAGTCGTCTAAAGCCTGAGCATTAATAGATTAGAAGTTGGTAGAGATAACAGAATACGCTAATTAAAAACATTTCCCCCAAGACTGTCAGCAAACGCCTGCGTTCCGCTCGCTCATGACACGCCTGGCTTCAGCGCAGCTGTTGTTTCCACAGCAACGCAGAAAGCAATAAGGTGAAGTGAATAAATTCTTTGGCTTTTCACAGCTCTGAGGTGTCAGGCAGTTAGATGATGATGAGGGACCAGGCACAGTGTGCTCTCTCTCTCTCTGGCATGATTTCATATAACGCATTTCACCAGATGACATAAGGTGCGCATGATGTTCGTAAAATGGTTTGGCCTGGACAGAAGTTCCAGCTGTTGTGTTAATGCACTCGTTCCAATACGTTATTGTTGCTATAGTAACGGCACATACACAAGTATGTGTATGAGCAGAAGCTCCAAATAGCCTAATTAAATACTAAAGATAAACAACATTTTAAAATATTGTTATATTAATAAAATGTATAATTGTTGATGTGGTGAATTGTTTTTAATGTTAATGTTTATTTCACACTTGTAGTAGGAGACAGGTGTCACGGTTTTGTAAAAGTCTTTAAGACAGAGGACTTTATGTCTTCCAGTGTCATTATAAAATGACAAGCTGCGTTCGTTTCAGAGAGAAAGAGATCAAGAATAAACTTGTCTATCCTATGTACCATGACACTGAATCTAACCAGGGCTCCAGATGGCGACTGAAATGGTTACCAATGCACCACAGTTGCCAGTCGCGATTGTCCTTCACAGAAAAAAAAAAAAGAAAGAAAAAAAATGGAGCTAATCATGTTATAGACTCTCTCCTCTGCTGCACATGCGAGATGCACAGCGCGAGAGTACAGGAGTGTGCGTAATCGTAGCAGGGCTGCAATCAAAAACAATAGAGCTCTCGAACATAAGACAGTTCATCAAACTGTTGTGCGCTCACTGACATTTTGCAAGTGCTAGTGCAACCAGCTAAATTTAACAGGTAAATTCACCCCAGCCGGAAAACCAGTCAGTATTCAGTCAACATTTTCAGATAACAGTAATCCTAACAAAGCACAGCTAAATAAATTTCTTGTACCCATGGCTCGTTTAATTCAGCATTTGACCAACAATATTTAGGAGCCAAAGCCTCCTACACATGTAGGTTTGTCCGGAGCCCCGTCTAACTATAAATCGTTCAAATGAAAATATGCAAAGTGTCATTTATTAACAAATCAAACACTTGTCTGGTCACGCTGCATGATGATGTTATATATATTTCTTTTTCTGTTCCTTCCGTGCTGTTGAGCACATTGGGCGACACGTGCCGTTTCTATAGCAATGCTGGTTTTCATGGGGTTTGCAAGCCCGATACCCAACCCTCCTCCCTTCTCATCCGGGCTTTGGGACTGGCGGTGGTGAAGTGATTCTGTATGGGGCACAGGGTTAATGGCCTTAACCAAGGGCTGAACAGAGGCAACCCGTTGGCGGTGGTGGGGCTCAAACCCCCGAGCAAAGCATCAGCAACCCAGAGCCTCAACCGCCTGAGCCATCAATATCACGCTGCTATATGAAAATAATCTAAAGCTCCAATCTTTACACCAAATAATCTAGAAGATATAAATATAAAAGCTGTGTAATGTCTTGCAGTACTTTGGGTTTGTGAAAAACAAAAAGTGTCTGCTGTGACTGAGATCGCTGTGTGAGAATGTAAGTTCCTGTTCACAAGGAAGGTTTGTGTATATGTGCATGTGTGGTTGTGAGAGAGAAAAAAATTCTGTTCAACTGGAGTCGTCGTTTCAGCTATCATTCCATGCTTATGTCTTCTATTGCAGAATAAGTTGTGTGTGTGTGTGTGTGTGTGTGTGTGTGTGTGTGTGTGTGTGTGTGTGTGTGTGTGTGTCAGAATATCATGTCGTGATGAGGGAACAATTGAAAGCATTACTGTGAGGAGCCAGCAGTCATGAGCTGCTACACCTTTTCAGCTTTTCTCACCACACACACATACACACACAACATCATGATTTCAGAAAAAGAGATTCAAACCAAACACAGTGTAATAATCGGGATGCTAGGATGAGAAACTAGGATTAGGTTGTATTTTATTATTATTATATAATTATATAAAAATTATAATTTTTTGATACCTTCAAACCTTCCCCAAATAATACCCTGGTATATGGTATTACAGTATCTTCCTACCAACGACCCGGGCTGTATACAGTAGCTGGGGTTGGAGTGACGAGTGCACGGGTTTACTACACCTGTATACTCCGATACGTTGAATTGTTGTTTGCTGTTTTTTTAAACTTGTTTATTAATAGAGCTGTGGTGCAATTTCTTTATAAACAGTGGCACATACAAAACTCACATGTGCACACGCACGGTTATCGACTGGTAACACCCACACTGTTTTTCGCTGCTGTTACCTTGCTTTGCTGTTCCAAAAAATTATTGTTTTGATGCCTCTTCATTTTATACGTCAATTTAATCTAGCAACACAGCTATAATCTCTGTGCTGTTGAAAAGCTACCGCCAGCTTTTAAGGTGGAAGGTTTTTTTTTTTTTGCCGCGTCACTCAGTGCAGGAGTCACATCATGAATCAATCAACACACCATACAGTAAATGTTACTACGGATATTTAGACCATTTTTTACATTTTCGTAAGGTCTCTTGCATGACAACTAATTAGACTTCTCAGCAATTGTTAATAAAATATATATAAAGTTCAACAAAATTATGAAGATATAATTCCTCCTCAATTGGAGAAAAAAAAGGCACCTGTGTTTATTTCAGATTATCATTTTGTACAAGGCTAAATTGCTATGAGGAGCTCGCGGACGAGTGTAAAAGTGTGTAAAAGTCACGTCACAAAACGTCAGTGTGACTTAAGATGAACCTGCTCCAGAAAAAGCTTTTGTTTTAACACAGTCTAAAGAGGGTCGCAAGAAGTTTATGTTTTAGCATCCATGCTAATGTTCTTATTCACACACTGAGTACACAGACATCAAAACACTCAAGTCTACAACCTGTCCGCTGTCCTCTAACTGAAATTTAGACAGAAAGAAATAGAAATTGTACACGTGCATCATAATTAAAATGCAAAATGTTATTAATTGCTTTCAAACATGCCATGACATTTTCAGCTTGTGATTTCTCAATTCTATGCTTTTTCCTGGATTTTGATGACCGTACGAACCCTGTTATAAACACTGCCCATTGCACTGGAATTTTGTTTTTAAATACATCAGTATACAGTATTACTTTAGCACCGCTCAGCCCTACTGAAACCTGTCAAAAGCCAAGTATTTTATTTTTCGCCCTAATATCAGCCTAGAAAATAATAACATAAACCATTTTTTATATTTTAAAATTTGGAAATTAAGAAGTCGAGAATTTAGAGTAGCAAAAAGATCATCTAAGAATAAGATTTTATTGATTTACTTGGCATTTACATGTTACATGATGTTTATGAAAACTTTTTAAAATTCCGCACTTCTTAGGGAAAAATTTTAGCTGATACAGTATACCCATAAACTCAGTGGAAACATGCCACATCACACACATACACACACACACACACTCACAAAAAAAAAAGTCTCAGAGATGATGTTAGAAACAAAAAGAGAGAAAGTTAAATGGAATTTGAGCTCTTATATAATATCATGATTATGTCTGTAAACCAAACAGAAGCAGAAACATAATTGATGAGCTACTTCATGTTGCTTTAGGAAGTAGCAGTGATTCTCTTACTCTAGCAGTTTCTTATCCTCATGTATGAAATACTCCTCATGTATGAAATACTTTACACTATAAGCACTGCCATGTGGAAATGCCACCTTGGTCCAACTCAGAAAAGTCAGGGATGTCACCTAGGGTTAGGGTTAGGGGTTAAGGTTAGGGTTCACTTTGTTCTGTCATTCCAAGTGGGAATTATGAGCAGGATGGAGTGAATTTTTTAAAGCTCCGCTCTAAGGTTAAATGCTCCAAGTGAGAGAGCCTTGTGATTGAAACCTGACTAAAATTGGGTAAATCCATTCAGTCAAATTCACAAGTGTTTTCAAGCAGACGCCAAAATTACACAGAGGTCTCCACGTGTGTCATCATAGCTATTGAGCAGAAAATAAGCTTTCAAAGGCAAGAGCTCATTCATCGCCCTGAAGCTAAACTAAAAGGTGTTGATTCTAAGCACTAGAAAAAAACTGAAACATAAAAGAGGAAAAGAATAAAAAAAGATGATATCTCAGTGTTGTGGCAGAGAGAGAGAGAGAGAGAGAGAGAGAGCTCTGAATAGAAGATGCGATGACTAGAAGAATGATCTCTTTTCTTTCAGGGTCAGTAAGGTTGATAAAGGGACACAACACGGGTCTTAAATTTATTGAGCTGCCTTGTGTTTGTCGGTTCACCTGCTTCCTGGTCCAGTGTAATTAGATCGATGCATAATTCAATGCTCTACGACGTCACATGCGCGCACATACACCACAACACACGGCCAGCGGAGTCAGATTACTGATAATAACACGTTCCGAGTTCTCCAGTCACCGTGTGGTCTGTCCGTCATCGAGTTACCGTGTGCCCTCGTTCTTCAGAGATGATCTTTACGATCCAAATAGAGACAAATTTAATGTCTAATTAAAGAATACTAATTTCTAACGAGCGGCATAAACACAGGCTGCCGGCACACTACGCTGAACCAACAGTCTGAGATCATTCTTTTGGCTCTAGAGGAAGTTTTTTTTTTATCTCAGTGAATCCTTGCTCGGTTTATCCGCTCCATGCTTTTTTAGGTCCATTTCCATTAGCATTACTACCTTGTGTTGAAGCTTTCTCTCCCTCGTGAAACTTTATAGATAAATCAGGGTGGGTGTCATGAATTCAAACGGAATTGAAAGCCTTGGGAAACTGGGAAACACTGTGAAGAAAATATACTTAATTTTTTATTAAAAGAAGAAAAAGAATGATTATATTTCCGAAGAAGGTGCGCAGCTCTCTAAGCAGGCTCAGATTCAGCTTCAATCCTCCACAAATCCTCAATTATTTTCATCCAGGAGCATTTACACTCAAAGACTTTTCGACTTTTCTACAGGAGGTGTTAGGATTTATCGTATCATGATACTAGCAAACCATTTAAAACACATTAATGTGCAAGCCAATCCCACATAAAATATTTCGTCTTTCTTAGTAAGATATTTTTGACATTTCTTTTTTAGTCTAAAGAAAAAAACAGAGGGAGAGGCTGTAATACTTTGCAAGGCATTGTGCAGCACCTTTTGGACAAAAATAGATGATACTTGGTTTAATTCTAGTATAAATGTACAAAGTATTGCATTAAGATCATGCATTTAAAGAGCTTTTATAGAAATGGCGGTTGCCCACTGCAAAACATGGCATCTTAACAAATGTAAGTGTTGTGAATGCCAAGTGTTGTGAATACATTTACCATGTAAGTGTTGTGAATAATGGGAAACACCAGGGACCAAACGATACGATATTATCACGATACCTAGATGCTGATTCGCTTTGTATCACGATTTCAGAAATATCACGATTTAATCTTTTTTTCATTTGTTTGTTTTGATCTTGTTACAATTCCAAACAAACTTAGTTTGGTCTACCAATGTGTGCACCACCTGTTGATTTATAAAAGAATTGCAACTTAAATGCAAACATGTATACATTTTAAATAATAATAATAATAATAATAATAATAATAATAATAATAAAAAGATTTTGATGTGAGAGGAAAAATTGCAATTGTGAAATGTAATTGAATGGATTTTTCCGCACCTCTAGTGAATATAGTCAAATTTACCTAGTATCTTCTTTACACATGATAGTCTATTATTAGTAAAAAAAAAAAAAAAAAGTATTTATTATTATAAAACCTTTTCAAATTATTTGTCCAAAGTCAAAGTCTGAAAAAAAAAAAGACTTTGTTGAGGCCTTCTCTCACTCTCTGCTAACAATTTCTCTGTCCTCAGCACCACACTAAAGAGGTGCCGCTTCAGATTCAGCCATAGTGATGAGCAGGAGCAGTTAACTAACCAAATACTGGTTATGTAAACACTGAGCCAGTGGGTGAAACATTACAGCATAGTGCAGTCAGGTTGTCATCCTGGAACTGAGGGGATCAGGTCTGAAAAATATTGAAAAATGAATATTTTAAAGACTATATCAGAGCAGCCAAGTTGAATCATTTTGCATAGTAGTTATGCATTGAAAGTTCTCCAAAAGAGCTATACCCAATCAGCATCTGCGCAGGCGTTTTCAACTCGCCGACATTAAGTGATGCTCTCTGTAAGCCTCGTCCCTTAACCCTATCTCACATGAAGTTTTTTTTTTTTTTTTTTTTAATGCTGCAAGTTCATAAAAAACACACTCTTTTGTGTGTTTTGAGCGATCCAAAAGAAGCCAAAACTCTCCCTGAAGTTGCTCTTTCTCCAGTTAGGGATTTAATAAATTATAAAATATGTATATGTGTGCCACCACTTTTAAAGTTTAGTTATGGATGGAGTGTATGCTTTAGAACTGCCTTCGGGTGTGTAGGCTCCTCAAAGCATTTACTCTATGTAGAATAATTAAGTGAACAGAAAGCCATTTGGTATCTAGGAATTAAATAGGATATCAGTAATAGGATATCAATTCCAAATGAGGACCAGTTGAAGAAAGTATCCTGACTCAATACTAAATGTATCAGTACTGAAGTATCTACAAAGAAATGATTCCTGTGGATAAATAACCATTTTTCTCAAAAAGCAACAGTTTTTTATGTGTTTTCTGTGGTTTATGTACGACAGGCACTAGTGCTGACGTCTCTTCTGTGTTGCAGTATAAAGTTATACAATCATTGACATTCAGACGAATTCTTGTTGTTAAGTAAAGCAAAATTATTTCATGGATGTTTTTCGTTTTACTATTTACACTCTTTATCACTGAACTGCTCACTGTCTGACTGGATGATCACACAAAATGATCAACACTAGGTAAATCGCAGTAGTCTGTGGGACCTGTTTTGCACGAGTGGCCCTGCAATGCTGTTTGTGTCCTTACCGCAGGGGTTGCGTCTGAGCACTGGGGAGCCCTTCCTCCTGAGTGCCTCCCCCCTCTCCTGCCTCTCCTCCTCCTCCTCCTCCTCCGGCAGTGCTAGAGGTACGGAGGTGGCGTAGCTCCTCCGGCTGCACGGCGCTGTACCAGTTCTGCAGCCCGCCGTCTGGGGTAAGCACAGGGCTGCGTGCCTCCTCCTGGCCCTGTGCCACCCCCTGCACAGTCTTCACAATGTTCACGGCATTGGCCGGCAGCTGGAGCAGCTTCTGCATCGGAGTCATCTTCATAGTCCTTGGAGTTATCTGATGCTATCCTTTCACACCTTTAAATCAGTCCTGAGTCTCACATGAGCAGGAACAGGAATCACCCGAAGCGGTATACACACCTCAACAGTTGCTCAGCGTGCCACCTGTAGGATCTGCGAACGTGGCAGCTCGACCTATCAACTCGGGGGTGGAAGACAAAAAATCTCTAGTGGTCAGCTTTCCTCTGAATCCTGATGCAAGGCTGTCGGAGTGAGGTATTCCTGTGGACAAATGTCAACTCCCAAACTCCAGGGTGACAGGCAGAATGATGCTGCTGCCGCTGCTGTGCTCTACGAAGCCTCTGGCTCACTTTTACACTGAAGGATCTCCCCGCTCCGTGCGGCTGTATGAAGGCGAGCTACGGCAGTGTGTCGTGAGTCTCTCCTGGGAGAAAAGCTATTCTCCGTCTGCTCGGAGGCAACTGCATGTGAGCGCAGACTAGAGATCTCACAGGTCTGTTCTGCCCCCTCCGCCCCAGCCACGTTAGCACACCCCTCCCTTCTACTCTCCTCTTACAACACTATCACACTGTATCTCTCTCCCTTTGACATATTTTCCCCTCACTTCTCTCATTCATTCACCTCTATTTTTTTTTCCCTCCTCTACGCACATACATATACACATCACACTCACGCTCTATCTAGCCATGTCGCGCTCTCTCTCTCTTTCTTTCTCTCCCCCTCCCTTCATCGTTCTCACACTGACATGACTCAGCTCTAGAGCAGCCCTGCTCCGAATCATCTGCCTGATGGCACCGTGTTTTATCAAGAAACACAAAAAGAAGGGTTTAACAGCAAGAACACAGGTAAATACTACAACAAATGGGTGACTGATACAAAAAAGCTATTGCAACCTGCACGCGCACACACAAATCTCTCGGTGAATAGAGTATACATCATTCTGTACTGCATACTGAGCTGTAGGTGGCAGCAAATAAACTAAAAATACAAAGACACCAAACATCCTCAGTAGCTGACACTGCTGTAATATCAGAAAACTCTGCATAAATACATTTTTTGCTCCATTTTACACCAGACCCCTTTTGTTTGCAAGCACATCGGGTTCCGCGCAAGCTTTTCGGCAGATAGCCGCGGAATTCACACAGACGAGAGAAACAACAGAGCAACTCTGTCATTCGCAGTGCATAACACACACACACACACACACACACACACACACACACACACACACACACACACACACAGTGCATGACACACCCCGCCACGGAGAGGGGACACAGAGCCTGGATTAGGGCCATGAATGAACCAGCAAAGAGTACGGTTTTAATCACCCGTGAATATGAATCTCATTTGTTGATTGCGGACAGAAATACAGAGCAGTTAGTCCAGCCTGGCTTAAAAGGGTGTGTTGCTAAGGCAACAGCATCGGAGGATTTCTCCTTCTCTGTGTTTGCTTTGGAACCAGTAAAACAGCTATATCTCTCCACACACACACACATATATATATGCATGTGTTCATAATAGACCTGAATATGCAATTGAAACCACATTTTGTTCATCAATTCAATTATTTAAATGAATGGATCAGCTTTCATTTCAGATTCACTCTTTTTAAAAATAATTTAGGTTTGTTTTATTTTTACAAGAAAATTATTTGCTAATGTAAAATGGTATCAAATTATCAATTTCCTTAAAAATCTACCACTTTAGCTTCAACCCACTTGCATTTTCTGCAAATTCTCACATTTTGCAAGATTATAGCTTTGTTTTCTTCTTTTGAGTTTAAGTGCAGGTTGGTGCATTACCACCACCTACTGGGCTGGAGAGTGGTGCAAAAGATTTACACAACCAGCAACACAGATTACACAGAATTTCAATAGTTATCAGATACTTTTTAAAAAAAAATAGTTTTTAATCAATTGATTTTAATCAATTCAGACAGTAAACATTACTGAAGCTATTTAATCGGAAAATTGTAATGCCCAAAAAATCTAAACAAATGTAAACTAATTCCCAGCTATAACAGCAGTTCCTTGAGAAACTTTCTCTAGTACAACTAAAATTTTAAGCAGATTGGAAGACATTAATTTGCCAAACAGTAGTGGACAAATTCTTATCCCTAAGGACAAGTCAAATTACATACATTTGGCTTGTCACTTACAGTTTTAAAGGTGCTATAGTGTCGTTTTCCCCTTGTACAACAAAAGAAAACTTAAGATTTCTACAAAAGAAAATATTCTATTTGAGACATTCTGTTTAAAAACAATGTGCTTCATTGCACCTCTACTAATACTACTTCCAATTGTTAATATACTTCTGCTGCCTGCTGCACTAAACATGTCTGCTGACCACAATTGTAAACCTCTTTAATCAGAGACTGTACAAACACTGTGGAGCTTTCACCTGCCCGCTGGCAAAGCAAATAAATTTAATGATTTGTCCACCTCCGCTCTCATGACTACTCGACTAGTTTATGAACTATCATGGGCTGTATTGCCTGAGAACAAACACTATCTTCTGCCTTTTGCTAAAGAGGTTTACTTGTGTTACAGGGTCAAGGTGTTACAGTTCACACTAATGTTCATGATGATGTTGACTTCACTTGTTCTTCATCAGGAAACTAGCAACCTCTATGTAAAGTAAATCAGTACATATTTGTCTGTTTATTTGAATGAAGTTGTTATTATTTATCCCACTCTTGTGAAAAAGAACCCTGTATGTTATTTTACTGAAATTTTACGCCATTTGCTAAAAAGGCAAAGAAGTTGGACACAATAAAGTCCGAACTAAAGGAGCTACTAAGATACTAACCCCCAGGGTGGTAAAAATCACCTGAATAAGATGAGCCACTGTGTGAATGATGTGATGATCAAACAGTTCACACTGGATTTATCTGGAAACACTCTGCAGGTCAATATCTTGGATCAATCAAGTGGCTAACAGAACCTTTGATGGAACACCTGTATTTAACCACAATGTAATTTGGTCATCGAGCCACAACACATGTAAGATGAGATGAACCCCCATGCCATGCAGTGGTCAAAAACGACTCCAGCAGAATGGTAAAATCCTGAACTTACTGTTGCACCTTGTTGCCTTTTACAAGTGACAAGTTTACGTACACCCTGAATGTAGACAGTGACGTCCTGCCTTCTGGTAGTCCCAGCAGGAAGGTCAGTACTCTGTGAAAACATATGATCTAGATCTAGCTGACAAAGTGCCTGCCACCTGACAACATAGCTGAAAAGGGTGTCCACCTGACAACATAGAGTACAAGAGTCTTCTGGCCTCTACCAGTCTAGAAGACACTCTTAAATGCATAGTGTATGTCATCAGGTGAAATCTCACTCACTTACTCACTCATCACCGATACCACATTCTCCTATATTCAGGGTTGCGCGGGCCTGGAACCTATCCCTATCCCACCAATTAACCTAATATGCAGGTCTTTGGACTGTTGGAGCAAACCGGAATACCCGGAGGAAAAACACCAAGCACGGGGAGAACATGCAAACTCCATGCACACAGAGATGGGAATCGAACCCAGATCCTGGAGATGCCAGGCGACAGTGCTAAAAAATAGTATCCACGAGCTTTACGAGCTTGAAGAACGTGTATCTTACCAACTCTTGTCAGTATCTCTGATCATTTGTAAATAGTTTCAACCCTCAGAGGAGAGGTTGGCAATGGTGTATGTTGATGTGAATGTCTCCACTACCACCAGAAATACCCTTAAATATTTTAAACCTAAAGGAGGCTTGCCCTTGCTCAAATTCAGTCCGTTTTTCTCGGTTGCAGTGTTAATTCTGGATAAATGCTACAAACATTCAACCAACTCAATCTTGAGATACAGCACCTTTGAGAATCTCAAATGAACAGCCAAAACAGTGGATGAATGGAAGAACAGATAGGTAAACAGACAAATTCTCAGCAAAATGCCTCCACTGCTCAGTGCAGCAATCATTAAAGGCAGAGATAATAACCTGGTAATCCCAACTGACAGTTGAAACTAGAGACTGTGCCACATTAAACCATAATTCTGCACTTCAGATCGTTAGGGCTGTGAGACACCTTTAAGAGGTGAAAGGTGACCAATAACACGAAAATCAATCTTAGTCCAGAACAGTATAATTAATACATGTAAAAAATTCCATGCCCCAGCTCATGGATTATGTGCCGCCCACCAAACATTAAAAATAATAATAATAATAATAATAATAATTATTATTATTATTATTATACATACAGGGTGGGCCATTTATATGGATACACCTTAATAAAATGGGAATGGTTGGTGATATTAACGTCCTGTTTGTGGCACATTAGTATATGTGAGGGGGCAAACTTTTCAAGATGGGTGGTGACCATGGTGGCCATTTAGAAGTCGGCCATCTTGGATCCAACTTTTGTTTTTTCAATAGGAAGAGGGTCATGTGACACATCAAACTTATTGGGAATTTCACAAGAAAAACAATGGTGTACTTGGTTTTAACGTAACTTTATTCTTTCATGAGTTATTTACACGTTTCTGACCACTTATAAAATGTGTTCAATGTGCTGCCCATTGTGATGGATTGTCAATGCAACCCTCTTCTCCCACTCTTCACACACTGATAGCAACACCGCAGGAGAAATGCCAGCACAGGCTTCCAGTATCCGTAGTTTCAGGTGCTGCACATCTCGTATCTTCACACCATAGACAATTGCCTTCAGATGACCCCAAAGATAAAAGTCTAAGGGGGTCAGATCGGGAGACCTTGGGGGCCATTCAACTGGCCCACGACGACCAATCCACTTTTCAGGAAACTGTTCATCTAGGAATGCTCGGACCTGACACCCATAATGTGGTGGTGCACCATCTTGCTGGAAAAACTCAGGGAATGTGCCAGCTTCAGTGCATAAAGAGGGAAACACATCATCATGTGGCAATTTCAAATATCCAGTGGCCTTGAGGTTTCCATTGATGAAGAATGGCCCCACTATCTTTGTATCTCGTAGGATGTGTTGCATTGAAATCTGCTGCAATGACCCGGTTACTGCGATCACCAGATATCAACACAATTTCGATCCGCTCATCACGTGTTAACCTCTTCGACATGTCAATGGCTGTGAACAAAGAGAAACTTGTAAATAACTCATGAAAGAATAAAGTTACTTTAAAACCAAGCACACCATTGTTTTTCTTGTGAAATTCCCAATAAGTTTGATGTGTCACATGACCCTCTTCCTATTGAAAAAAACAAAAGTTAGATCCAAGATGGCCGACTTCTAAATGGCCACCATGGTCACCACCCATCTTGAAAAGTTTGCCCCCTCACATATACTAATGTCCCACAAACAGGACGTTAATATCACCAACCATTCCCATTTTATTAAGGTGTATCCATATAAATGGCCCACCCTGTATATTATATATATATATATATATATATATATATATATATACACATACACATACACTGGGCATTTGCTGTGTTTCTTGAGCCAAACTCTTTTGGCCGGATCTCTGCTCATTTAAACGCCACTATGTGCTTCATTACCTTGACACTGAGTGCTCTCTCCTGGCAAGCAGAGGAACTAGCACTGCTGTTCTAAATGTGAAGAAAATCACCTGATTCATCTGCAATAAGATATCATTCACTTTGTGTCACTGAGGCCAGTTTACCAACACAACATTTTCATACCATTAAATGTACTCCATAAAACACCTATATTTGTACATGTATTAATTATCTATACCATGTATGTATTATGAGATGGCACTACCATCATCACTGATTATATTTAGACGTAAATATGTACAAAACAGTATTGATGTTCTTGAAAAGTTCTTATTCAGACATAAATTTTAAATAAATCATTAAAATAATATATGGAATGAACAGATATAGATGCGTTATAAATAAACACAAATACAGATGCAAACCTTTTAATAGACGGGTTCCCAAAAAGGTTCGACTGAAGTGCTGTGTAGTGAGTGTGATGTTTGTACTTTAATGTGGTTGTGATTGAGCGGTCATACACGAACAGGTGAAGTGCTTTTTATAGCATCCGTGTCTGGGCTGGTTCATATTAGACAGGTAGTTTATTAGGATTTTGGTAAATAAACCAGTGAAATTTTCTGGAAATCTTTTTAGGCAAGTAGAAACAAAAATCATTAATGTGCAAGTAGGATTTTTTTAATCGTTCCATGCAGACATTTCTTTTTCAGAAAGGTAGATTTGTGTGATGTATCTGAGATTGGGAAACTGTCAGAGAGAGAATTCACACACACCCATACGAATAGACAAATATGCACTCAGTCACTCACTCTGCCCTTTTGCTAAAACAAGTCTTTAATTCCTTTTAGAGAATGTATACCTGTACAGTATGTATTCCCAGTGAAAGTATCTATCCAGTGACGTAAACCTCAAAGCACCTTTTGTAAGTCACTCTGGATAAGAGTGTCTGCCAAATGCCTAAATGTAAATGTAAGATGAAAAACAGCGATGCTTTAGCTCAGTCTCTTCAAAATAGACAAACAACACTGACCCAAACTCCACAGTTTTTGCTATTGGTTATAACACCAAACGTACATAGACATACATCAACAGTAATCACAGAAGCACACACGGTCACCACTAATTGACAGACACTTTGTCAGAAACAAGCACTTTAATAATGAATGCTCAGCTTCAGTCCAGTCACAAAAAAACCTGATAGAAACCTCCAACCAAGTAGGAGTGGAATCAGCATTGCATGATAGAGTTACAAACCAGTCTGTGATGTGCATTTACAAGGCAGTTTCGAAACTTTGAAAGAACTGGGACCTCAAGCAGAACAGCTCTATATACTGGTATATTCCAGTCCTAAATAATCAATGTCAAAGCAGCACCATTCAGCGGAATACTAAAGAAAAAAAGAGCAGGAGAAAATAATGAAATTTCAAAATCATGCAAAACTTGGATGGTAGAGAGTATATCCAGGTCAGTGTAATAAACATCACTGCAAGACAATTTCAAATCTTCACATCAATTAATTGTAGAAGAGCTCTTATGTCTTTATGCAATCTGTTAGCAAGCTTATACTAGATTAGTTTATACTACTCATTTAAAAAATCCCACCTTCTACATTCTGATTGGTTATAAGTATTCGGTCTGATCAGTGATTGGTTAGATCCTCACTGAGTCTGAAATTCGAGCCAATCCTAGAGCACGAAGACGTGACTTTGTAACATTGTTGAATCTGTTTTACCTATTCTGCGCAATATAGCTAATGCTGTGTCATCAATTCTTATTAATTATTAATTTTAAGTCTGAAACATTTTTACCTGTCATTTGGAGTTACTTTTAAAGTAAGGTTTTTTTTTTTTTTTAACAAGGATTATTTTGGTAATGTACTTGCTTGTCTAGAAATTGAAGAATTACCAGAAAGTATATCACTAGCTAAAGATTTGCATTATTTCCAAAAAAACAAAGAAGTAAATAAATAAATAAATAAATACTTCTTCTGTGTATTTGTCCTCGGATGTCCTTTCAGGGAGTCAAAGGGAGAGGGAATATCTCTCTTCCCTGGAGCAGTGACTAATTGAAACGACGACATTGTGACTGTACATTGTGTGTGTGTGTGTGTGTGTGTTCAGTGTCTGTTTGGGACGCGGCCCGGACTTGACTCCGAGAGCTGTCCACCCTGCAGTCCTGAAACACTGCACAACATCGGGTAAAACAAACGCACACACAATCACACACACACACACGCACACACAATCACACACACACACACACACCCATTTAAAGATTTATTCTAACCCTGGTCTGGACACAACAGACGTGCACTCGCATTAGGTCGAAATCACGGAGATGCTAATCCCAGGAGCGACAAGGCCTCACTGTATCCATGACAACAGGCCCATTCTGGACACAGCACTCACAACCAGCGTCTTGTAACGCTTTAGCAAAGGTCATATTGTTTACTCCGTGCTGTCTGAGCTCAGTAAATACGGTATTCGCTTGTCAATCTGGCAGCAGGAAGTCGCCATCATCTCGCACCTCCTCCTCCTCCTCCACCACATCCCCCATCCAGGATCATCAAATGACATGGAGAGAGAAAAAAAGCAGAGCATAAAAACGACTCCCTCACCTCTTGTAGTCGGAGGAGAAGATGCCGCCGCTGGCCGGGTCATGGCCGTACTCTGGCTCTGCGGCGGTGGAGGAGCCTCCTTTCTCATCGGTGAAGCCGGAGCTGGTGGACATCACTGCGCTTTCTGCAGCAGGGGAGCTCGCGCGCGCTCTGTCTCTGTCTCTCTCGCGCGCGCTCTCGCGTGCATACACACACAGGTCACGTGACGATCAGCGCGCCCCCCACGTCCATTTATCCTTTAATAAAAAACAAACAAACAAAAAAACCAACAGCTGCTCGGTGAAATGAAGCGAACTCTCACCTCCACTGTGTCTGTTTAAAACCGAGTACACGGTCAGGCCGTGGATCCAAATAGACAATACAAGACTAAAGTACAAAATAGACACACACACACACACACAAAAAACATTAACAATGTTCACTAAACATTTAGGTTCCTGCTTCTGGAGAACCCCTCCACTCGTTCTCTCCTGTATTTTAAGATTTTATCCTGCTCTAACACAGCCTACATCAATTTAAACTCATATTAGATATAGAAGATATATTAATTAGTCAATTATCTGACTAATTTTTCTGTGGGTTGAACCATGAACATAGTTGTTTGACAAATCTTGTAAAGCTTGTAAACAACAACAAAAAACACCATAACTTGAAGGAAATAATAATAAAAAAAAAACCATGGTGACGCTATAGCAAATCAACATTACCGTACACAGAGAATGATACTGTTTATGAACACGTGTACTCTTTTATTTTTTAGGAATATTAAAAATATTTTGTTGGACTGCTGAACAAAGACTGGGCAGCAGCAGTTCACGTGATGGTCGCTAGATGGCGCCTAGACCGTACTCGCTAGACCGTACCGAGAAGGTTAAAGAGCTTTCCTAATGACAATTAGGAGATCTGAGAGATTATCTTCACTGTGAAGTTATTCAGGGGAAGCGCACGCTGTATAAAAATGGGCATTTTGTTCATAAAAGATTAAAATATACATGCTTTGATTTTATTTGTGTTGTATGAATCTGTTGTAATTTCTAACTTTTTAATAGCCTACTTTTTCGCACTCTGCGTGCTTTGATCTCATCGAGAGCAATAGTAAAAACCTTCCTTACATTCCTCATTCCTACATTGTTTTACGGTACAATTTACTGTAATTTGTTGATTTGTATTGGGGAGGAACGTATGGCAGACGGAACTAGGTGCGCGTGGCAATATTTGCAGTCGGACATTAGCACCTTGCCACCTGTATTCTGATTGGCTGCCGCTTCGAATTTGCATAAAGCTGAATAAAGCTGGGTACGTGTGCTCGCGAAACCTGCACATACATTTTACCTAATTATATTGTCTTTCTAACAACGTAATGTTATGGCTTCCGAGAAGAAAAAAACAGTTTCATTTCCAAACAATGCGGTTTAATCACAATACTTACACAGAATGGCAATAACGTAACTTACAATAGGTCGCCGCTAGATGGCGACAATTACTGACTAATACAGCAAACCAGATCATCGTTTAAAAATGCCAGAGTCATTGACTGTAAATTATATTTGCGACTGTTATCTTTTTTAGGTTCACCTTTCTATAAATTTATTAATATTTTTTTTTTGTACATAATAAGCTAGGATTGCAGTATCCTGCAACATTCATTCTTTATACTGCTTATCCTGTCCAGGTTCATGGGAAGTCTAACCCAGAAGACTTCAGGCCATACAGCCTGAACAGGGTGCCAATCCATAACAGGGCACAAAGGGCACAGACATGCACTACAAACATTTTGGGATTGCCCATTACTCTAATTTGCATGCCTTTGGTCTATGGAAGGAAACTGAAGTAGAGCAACCACTCAGAGAGCAACCACTCAGGCCCAAGGTGAGAATTGAACCTTTGACCCTGGAGGTGTTAGGCCACTACACCACTGTGTAGGCTAATCACTACACCACTGTGCCCCTAGATGTGTTTAACAAAAAGAAAATGTCCTGCGCACACCTCTACTTTTCTTTTAATAAAATTCGTCTGTTAATTTACTTGTTGTAAATGTGCTGAAGTTGGTGGATAAGAAATTGTTCAAATTTTCTTGTCAGCATTGAGCGCATTTGGACTGTTTAGGACTTTATCAAACTAGATGTGTTTATAGAGAACTATAACTAGACAACATTTATTTAATAGTTTTTCTCTCTTTTTTTTTCAAAATTTGTTCCATATATTTAATCAGTTTCCAGTCAAAAATGTGTAGAAACATTCTTTCCCACAGCATCACTACCATACAGTTATTTTGGCGGTTGGAATTTCTTTAAAATTCTCACATCTCTTTGTTTTGGAAATTGCTTACATCAGATGTTGCCATGCTGTAAAACAAAGAGCCTACACACAAAACTGTGCTAGTGTTAATGAGGTGAAATTAATCTGCTCTGACAGTGAGCAGGCAGAACCTCCTACATCCTCAATCAACCAGCTGCTTCATTCTAGCACACACACACACATAGGAGCACGTTTATCAGGCTGGTTACTTCAGTAAAAAAAATTCAACCATAATCCAAAAATGAGCTCATCTGAGTTACTGAAATCCCCAGTGTTCCTCTGCTGTAGTGATGGGATTAGATAAGGTGAACCATTAACATGAATTTGTAATATAAATTAGTAATCTCATCACCATTTTGTGCTTGGCTCATGTCCACATGTGCACACACACATGCACTATACAGTAAGTCCGCACAATAAGTGCACAAAATTGATATTGCCATTTGGATTACTAAAATGCATGTTATATTCAAAGGTATTTTAGTCATAGAGGTGGCTTTAGATATAAAAGAAACTTGAGAATCTTGCTAGGGCACAATTGAGCGCGCATATGCGCGCGTGTGTGTCAGTAATTGCTTTGGATGATCAGTTTTCTATTATTTGTTTACACATTAGATTTTTCATTCCCTATTTTGTGAGCAAGGCTGTGGGAATGTCACCCACGCAATTGGACAAGATGGTAAGGGAGCAGCTAAGTGGACATCGCCTCTCTCCTCCTACTGGAGGCCTGACTGCAGGTGACAGCAGGGAAAAAAAGCTCCTTGGTCATCTAGCTTGGTACAGCAATGCAATTAGTAAAAGTAATCACGCTACAAAATGTTACTAAATAAAACAGTTGATTCATAATACTGTGAATAATGTACTGTATTATATAGTTTTGTGGCCATATCTCATTCTTCTATTTTGTGTAAAATTATTAAAAATAATATACAACCAGTCTGCATGGTTTAGTCATGACTGTTAATTACAGCAGGTGATGTGCCTGATAGTGCCAGGTTGCCACTGTTGGGCCCTTGGACAAGGCCCTTAACCCAATGCCTACGTGTATAAATATGAAAGGTTAATCCAAGAGAGTGTAGAGTCGACAATGAAATGGCAGACAAGGCCCCACATGGCCCTGTATACAGGTTCAAGCGGTATACAGTGGACAATGAGTGAGAGTGAGTAGTACACTTCTCTCTACTGTATTCATGGGTCGTGTAATCATGGTTGCATCTTTGTTTACCATTACGTTGAGTTTGATGATGCTAAACTGTCAAAGGGAATGTGGTGTGTGCTCTGTTTTCTAATTAAATTGTATTACTGTTTTGATCATTGTTAATTAAAGCGCAAACCTCTTGCCAGCAATATTTTGTCAATATTTTTTCAAAAACAAGTTATAGGCTTGTCAACATGCAACAAGCTAGACAGTAACTTTTTAATTGGTTTAGCAGAATCTTTTAATATGATGACACTTGATAAGTTTGCCATTTTCCAGATATTTTCACTTGCTAAGATGTCATTTGTTTGTAGTGTACTACAGTATATAAGGACGTGGCTGACATTTAGCCTACATGAGCAGTCAGTGGACTTGCAAAAATGGATTAATTAACAGAAAGAATACAGAATTCTGTAACATTTGGTTTAAATGCAAGCTGATTTGCCATTCTGTTAAAATCCCAGATAAATCTGGCCTTTCTCCTGACTTCTCTCTTAAAACTACAAGTTGACTTCTAGGGAAAATATGCAGCGCTAGATCATCTCTGTTCCAACTGAAGGCAGAGCCAAATTCTGGGCCAGAAATATGTAGGTAAAAAAATAACAACTGGGAGCGTCTTTGTTCATAGGCCTAAGTACATATCTTTGAAAATGAAAGTTCATTATTTAATATAGAAACATCTACACCTTCTCTAGTAGTGAATGAGCAACATCTGCTCACCCACTAACATTCATTACAGGTAGGTTTACCCTCACCCAGAGAAGATTAAAGAAATGAAAGAATTAAATAAATTCCTGAACTTAGGTAAAGAACAGGGACTGTACATCTTCACTGTCAACAATACGCAAGTATGCTCACACTTCTGAGACATAACTTCTGCACACGCTGATATAATACAAACCTGTAGACCTGCTCCGTCTTACGTGTTTTAGTTAGGGCTCCAGTGTACCGAGGCCAGCTGTCTTGAGAGATCTCCTCTCAGCTCTTATCATTCTGTGATAAATCCTGGAGCATTCCAACGAATAGAGCTTTCCTGCTTGCGTAGTGCATGACTCATGTTCATGTCATGACTGTCAAGTACCTTCCTTACTCAATCTTTACAGAATCTGCATGCAGAAAAGTAACAGCTTGGGTTTATGAGCAGATAAGCTTTATTCAAACTTTGAGACATAAGGCACAGCTTAAAATGAGCTAGGCCAAGAACAACGCCCAAAATGGAAGTCAGGGGAGACGTCAGAAAAGTCCCTCAAATTAACTTAAATTATGAGTGAGTACAGAGTGACCTAAAATGGAGATTGAACAAGATTTTTTTTTTTTTTTTTAAACCATGTATTTCTGCCTTGGAGCTCAGTGTCTGACCTTAACAGAAATACAACATTCTTTTCTACTACATTAAATAAATAAATAAATAAATAAATTAAAAAAATCCAGAAAGACGTCACAGATCAAGCCGTTTATTATCCAGTTTCACATTCTGGAGAAAAAAAAAACGTTATGTCATATTAGCAGACCATTTCATTCATTAAACTTAGTTCTGCCACAGTCTGGGTAGGTCAGTATTCAACACACGTACACACAAAATAAAAATAAATTGCACTTATCTACTTCAAACAAGCTAGAGACAAAATATCAAAATAACAAGCCTAGACTTAACATCTTATACAGATATACTCATTTAATTTCACAAAAATGCATAAATATCCATTATTACACAAATGTACAAAAATACTTGTACTTTTTTTGTTCAAATATACTCTAAACAAGCACAGACACCAGAGCAGGGGCGATGGATTTGAGGTCTCAAGGAGAAGCGTCTCAGAAGGATTCGTCCATCACGGACAATTTTACAGTCACAATCAGAGTAGAAAAGGAAAAAAAAAAAAAAAAAAAAAAAACAGTGCATGTGGAATTCATTTTCAGCACACAAAAACTAAAGAAGACTTGATAGTAACAAGTTGTAGTCCTCTACCTTGCAAGTAACATCAAATACAAGATCTTGACAAGAGCAAGAAAGCTTAAGGGCTTGACCAAATGGCAACACAAGGAAGAGAATAAAGACAACTTTGCAATCTACACTTCATGCCATACTGTATACTGTACTTCAACATGCATAATGATTATTCCCATTCCCCCCTTGAAACACACAACTGAGAGAGAGCAGCTAGAAATGTTCAACTTGCACATGATTGGCTCGTCACATGTGTGGCTTTGAAAAGTGGAGACTGTACCATTAGGCCATGAGGCCTCAGCTGGAGACAACCTTCTTTTTTTTAATTTTTTTTATAGAATATATAATGAGGGTCCTTCAGAGAGGAGTATTCTCCAGAATCGTAAAGTCATTTATACACTTTTTGTTAAATATACCTGACTGAATTAAATCTTGAGCTCGGTACCCCTTACTTGAAGCGATGGATGGACGGAGGGACAAACCTGCATGTACTGAGCGGCACCTGTGAGGAGAAGAGCGTAGTGAACTAACAAACATAAAAACAATTTATGTAACACAGTTACATATTAAAGCCAAAGTTTACCAGATTTAGAGATGCTTACTATTATAGATCTAACAGAACTGGCGGGATTTCCATGCAGGCTGTGAAGTGTCGGAGGGTGTTGGGTACCAGCGCATCTGTGAGGCAGAACAGCATAGAAATTCTCAGCTCAGAATTTTTTAAAGGCGCTAAATATTAATAAGTCCATAGGGTTCCTAGGCATTCTTCCTTTTGTTAAATTTGACATTTTTATTTTGGACTCAAGATTGAATAGAACCAGAATAGAACATAAAACCACTTTTTTTCCCTCCTTCGAGCACAATCTGCTAAAAAAGGAAATAATCGTGGCATGTAGTAACATGTGATAAATTGTGTGTGTGTGTGTGTATATTCAGCATATATACAAAGACTATGAAGTCAGTTGGGGTCAATTTTAATGGGTTTTACTGTGAACGCACAGGTATTTGCGTTAGATCAATCAAAATATAGGCATCTTTATTATCATATATTCTTTAACACGGACCGTGCAGATCAATATTTTAAGGAGGAGATTTAATATCACACTTAGTTGGCTAGAGGCTGTTAAAAGATTAACATGGAGGCATCCATTTTACCCCTACGTTGCAGACTGAATGCACAAAGGTTGAAAAAGGCATCGAGTGCAACAAGCTTTCCCCAGCCATTTTGCTGCCTGATCCTCACACCAACAGCATAGAAATGCACAAGCACGCTACATTTTTTCCAGCACACAGCTTAAAGAAACTAACCAGACAATGAGCACCACCTGAATTATACAATGCCACCGTCACTCAGCTGTAGCAGCGTTACTGACTTTCAGAGCGTGACAACACTTATTCTTACACTTAGTGTAGCAGGGAACATGCCCATATACAAAGATGGAAGTTAGATTTAAACAGTAAATCTTTCATCATGTTGCATCAGTGGGCGGCTACCAAGTGGTGAAATAGAAAAGCATTTGCCCCGTCTTTTAGAGATCGCAAACTTGTGTCCTGTTGAAGCCATCCATTAGTGTACACAAGCCCTAGGAACCTACTGCAAAACTAGCAGTGCATAATTCTCCCATATCAAATCAATGGTGTCTGCGAGCTCATCCAAGCAGAAGTGGGAGGATAGCACTTTGTTTCTAGTGTGTTGCGCCACCCCTTATCATACTGGCTCTCTGAACCCCTGCACCCAAAGGATAAAGCCTTTCACACGACATCACCAGCAGCACTCACAAACCAAGCCACCTTGTCCAAACACTGAGGAAACGACAAAACCTCTAACAGATTAGAAGATTCTTGGTACAACAAGAGATTTGTGACGAGATAAGACAAGATTCAGCTGTGACCTTACATTTATATGTTGCCATGGCAACTAAAGGCCCAACTTGCCTGTTTAATCAATAACCCTAATCTTTCAAGACAGAATGAATTCGCTAACCCAGTCACATTCAAGTACGTGTTGAAGTGAACAGCATTAAATATTAAAAAGTGCTTAACAAGGAACCTCACAAAACCTTATTCTAAAAGCTGTTTTGGCTTTGATACCATTTTAATAAGTTGAGAGCTAAATCTATAATACACTTGTCATAAATGTCCTTGGAAAAAGAAATTAGAAAAATATGAAATTGTTTGCAAGAATTCTAATCTTCTAGGAACTATTCCTTAACCCATAATGCATGAGGTAGTAATGTACAGTATATAATGGAACCATTATTTGTATTAAGAAAAAAAGAAATGTCACAGTTTTAATAGCTTGTAAAAATCCAAACACATGCCTTTATGGCTAACGTTTAACCAGCTTCCGCTGTCCACAGGTTCAGTCAACAACCAATATATAATCCAAGCTGAGACCCAATTAAAAACAGATTTTCTCTGTTGTGATCCCTTAGCAACACTGGCAAATGCAGGATTCTTTTTTTATTTTTAGGGAGATGTATTCGGAAAGCATGTTCGCTACTCATTCCCAGATGACTGGAGACAGACAACACTAAAAATTACGGCAACAATAAAAACTACACATCTCCATAATGGGTGTGTTTGATACGTTAAACTGTGTATTACAACATAGAAACGGGTAAGCATCCGGAAGGGACTGAGAAACCTCTCAAAAACAGGCCTGCTCACTTGTTCGTCGTACATTCCTCAGTCACTGACGCACATGCTTACTAAGCAAGAGAATAAAAAGACCTGCATCCTGTATATAAAAAAAAGAAAAAGAAGAGAGGACCAGCAGGTGTACAGGATCATGAAAGCAAGGGATCATAAAAGGAAAGGAAAGAAACAGGAACACACCGGTTGCTCGCTCACCTGGGCGTGCAGGGCGGCGGCGGCTGCTGCGGCTGCAGGGTAGGTGAAGGCGGTGTGGGGCAGGCCAGGGGTTAGCTCAGTGGTGTAGAGTGGATACGGTGTCCATGCCTCTGGGGATGCTGGGATCAGTGCCGCGCCAGTTAGGTCATCTACAGAGTGAAACACCAAAAATGTTAAGATTGCTTTTGACTCGCTGCAAGATTATGAACCCACCATACAAGATATTCCCCCCCCCCCATACATGGCGTGAATTTTTCTTTTTCTTTCCTACACTAACCAAATTAAAAGAGAAAATAAGGATGAATTACTTACTACTTAATGTTTTTTTTTTTTTTTTTATACACACACAGCTTCACACTGGAGATGGCTTTAGATATAAACAAAATGTGTATCTGCTGATACTGAATGAAGTGTTATATAATATAAGCTTAACTTTTATTCCCCATCTTGCACAGAAAAAAAAAACTTAATGGTAACTAAAACAATGTTCAAATACAATGAAACCAAACCTAACAAAAGTGAAAAAAAAACTTGTTGTGAAGAGACAAAAGTCTCTTTGTATGCAAACAATACTAGTTACAAGAATCCTAATAAAAATTTCCATTAGTTATAGAAACCACCTAATATGTTGTATCTGACATACGTTATACATGTTGTATCTGAGCCACTATATTTTTCTTATATTGGCCCAATATTAATAATGGATTTTTGCATTATATAGACATTTAGACTGATTGATCCTACATCAGTGTGGAAAAACACCCTGAAACTTTACACTGTATATGCCAGAGTAACATACTCACATGGGTCACGTGCGATAAAGTGAGCTCCAAGAGCTGGATGCAGGCTTGAAGGGTTCGGCGTTCCCATCAGCTTACTCTTCGCCATCTTGGTGTTAGCCTTAGCAAACTCCAGACGCAGCGTCTGGGGGTTTTCTGGGTCGAAGCGAATCCCCTTATAAAAAGACAGGACAGTGTAGAAGACCAAAAAGGCTGGAGGAGTCATGGATAAACAGACTGTTAATGAGAGAGCTTAAAAGTTGGGATCAGTTGGGGTCAGACCATGACCACTTTGTTTATGATTGATGGAGAAAATCAGAATATTAACAGCATCTTTAATTTATATTGTGGCAGCAGAACCATGTAAAAATAGCTTATAGATAAAATTGTTTAGCACCAGTGTAATGATTAATTTCTGAGGCATGAGAGACAGTGTATACTCTTATCAAGCCTGAAGTGGACCAGCTTAACAGATACATCAGACATCTGCTGTATTTTGACAGTACTGAGGGCTTTTAAAATCCAAGCCAACATCCCAGTGACGTCATGGAATTTTCTACTTTTAGGGACTGAGAGTGAGAAACTTATTTAGGCACCAGAGTCGTTGAGGCAAACTTTTACACACGAAATGCGGCACACAAGGCAAGGAGCTAATCAATAATTCAGAGTATTCACTGCCGCAGACACTTACTTACACACGACTGAACGCTTACTTACATTTAATGCGTTTTTCGCTGCTTCGGCTCCGGACCTGCTGTCGAAGGTGACAAAGCCAACAGGCTGAGAGAGAAAGAGGGAGTTAGGGAGATGGATTATACATGTAACCTATTTCAAATTACAATATTTAAAACACAAAGTTGTTTTATAATGAGGGGGGAAAAAATTTTTTTCCACAACTTGCACAAGACATGTTTAAAAATAGCAGGTAAAGCACAAGTGCAATTCATAAATATTACCTGCTTTGAGGTTAGTTTAATAAGTGATCCTTCATATCCCTGTAACAAAAAGCAGAAATAATACAATTAAATTTGACAAACAAATAAGGCTGCCTCTTCTCAAAATATAATTAAACCCATAATTCACTTAATTACATGTATAAATATAACTGCATAGCTGAGAGCTTCAAATATATGAAAAAATCTGTTACTTGAGCCCTCGGTTGTTTAGAATACCTTGAACGGCCTGAACAGCAGGTACAACTCCCGCGGCTTGATGTCTACCGGAAGACCGCTGACAAATAGGGTTCGTACCTAGAAAATGAAAATGCCTCAGTAACTGTTAACGTCTATTATAACAAGCTGGTGTGAAAAAAGGAATAAGCTAATAAGAATCTCATGAAAGTGTGCCTTTTTTTTTTTTTTTTACTGTGAATTTGGTTTTGTGAAACACTAAAAGTACCTGAAAAATACAAAACATACTGTGTATTAATCAAGTTTCAAACTACCTTTAGTCCTGCCCGCTTGCAACTTTTCCCTTCCTATTGTCTCAGAAACTCTCTCCATTTTCTGCAGCTTTTGTTCAGTATTTAAGATTGACTGTACACAAAAATCACGAGAAACTGTGTTAGTTACGTGAAGACATTAAGTGTGTGCATGGCTACCAAGTGAGCGAGCGAACTGAGCGTGGAAAGTGTTTTTGTGGATGCAAGAATCTCTCTATGGGGAATGAAAAAAAAAAAAAAAAAAAGAAATCCTGCTTCAAAGCAGTGGAAGGCAGAAAAAAAAAGTCTAGTTTCACTACAAAATCAATCAGATGAAGCAAATGATACGGGTGGATACAGAGAAATTCGTGATTGGAAAGGCTATAAAAGGGCTCAGTGGAAAATTTTCTGAACTTTCAAATGGAACATCTTTTGCCAGATATTCAAAGAACAAAATATTAAATAAACTGTTGATTACTTTCATAGTCTATCCCGTGCAATACATTTAGCTCCACTAAGCAACTGATGGCAAAATATCGTAGAAGAGAGTGGGTATTTATAATAAATACATTTAAAAAATAAATACATAAACCCTGCTAACAGGCTATAACGATTTCACTTTATAAACCCAGCGGCGCATCAGCATTTGAAATCTGAGCCACCTCAACCAAGCGTCATGCACCATTTCCGCAAATACCGAGTCCACTGGAAAGAAGTCATCATTTCCTTCACGAGGTCACCATAGCCAGAACCAAGCCGAGGATAACCTCGCAGTGAGACTGAGCGAGTTTGACTATATCGCAAATGTTAAAGCTTGCTCCATTCCTTATGTCCTTCTAACTGGGCCCACTGGAAAATTTAAGCAATCTGTTCCGTGACGATGGAGAAAAAAAAACAACAAAAAACAAAGTCAATCTACTTCAGTAGTGAATGACATTAAAGAACAAAATATGCCATAAATTTAGCTTGACATGACCAAATAGATTGCTAAATATTTATACGTCTCATTTAGGGACAAAAGCACATCACACACCTGCTCTAGCTACAACCAGAGTACACAATAGTGAGAGTTATCACCTGGCATCAGTTTAGCGGCACTTCAGGATTCACAATGTCTCGCAAGAACACCCTGACCCAGTATTGCAATACCCTTATCCTAAACAATGAACTCTAGATCATTTCTACTCATGAAGACGGACCTTCTCAATACTGCTAAACTCTATACAGGAACTATAAAAGGGTTGTCAGAACTGTTAACCCAGGACAATTTCAACTTCTGAATATTATTATGAATGCAAATTAACACGATAAACAACCATCAGATCTGTCGTGTGCTTTGATCCACAGGATTTAAACAAAAGGACAGCCGGTCCTGGAGAGAGACCTGTGGCTTTTGGTCACCTGCAAAATAATGGGAAAACTAAATTGAGCAGACATGCAGCAGGAAATCCCTCCAGTGTAGGGGGCAGAGGTGATGGGAAGACTAAATGAGGCTTCAGTAAAGAGCTGTTCTTAACAGCATAGCTTTGGACATTTTAAAGCAAAACCCATTTTACTGCACGACCTAACATCTTAATGTTGCTCACACAGGCCACACTAACTCCTACAGCACTTCCAGGTTTTTATTTCTTTTTAATACAGTAGGGAGTACATGAGGAGCATAAAGTTAAATTAGTAGATATTTAAACAAAGAGTCAAAGGGCAGCTGATTGAATTTTAACTACCATGAGATGCTTTTTAACAACAATAATACAGAGCTATAAATTTCCAAACATGATTTTATTTTATTGAAAGTGAAACCAAACAAGCTTAGAGGTGAAAAAAAGGGTAGCAAAGTTTACCTTTCCTTGTCATGGTGGGGGCTTCCTCAAAACTACTACATATCTTTTGTATACCGGTAGAATTAAAATTAAATAATTTAAGGTACATGAATGGACTTTAAAGACTAATCTTTTACATGAAATGCCATTTACCTAGAATAAGAGTTACCTAGAATAAAAGGTACTAAAAATGTACAGGGTGAGCATAAAGCCTTTCTCTGCTTATGTATCAGCATATTTTAACAACTATAAACGACACAAGACAAACAATGTTTCTGCGTTATGTGGAAGAATTAATTGATAAAAGAAAAGTTCTATATAAATTAGTCAATAATTAGCATAAATAATTAGCATCAAACCAAATATTTTTTGTCTAGCATAGGTTTTGTGTGATATGTATTTGGAATTAAGGAAAAACAAGACATCCTAATGATGACAAGGAGGTTTATTTTCCTGCAAGAGTGCATAATGTCACATAAGCTACAAAGTTTTCACCCCCTCATGGTGTTTAGGCTTAAGACTTGCAGTGTTTAATACCAGTATCCATGAGACACTGAGCTAAGTGAACACTTTTTGTTTTGTGAAGAGAGAGAGAAAAAAAGATTCACCAGTGAAGCAGGTGAAACCTTGGGTCTACCTTTCACCATCAAACTGGAAATTAATCATCAACCAGCTACCCAGGGGACAATAAACACTTAGCTTTTCACATTTCTCAAGCAAATAAAACAACAACAAAACAGCCACTATGAAGCCTCCTCTCACACCTGTGCTGCGTTCAAGAGCCCCAACATTTCGGTATTTTAATAAATACGGAAGCACGGGGAAAGTCAGACTATAAATTTATATGGTTTAATGATAAAAAGAAATTAGCTTAAAATGATGTTTTATATCAAAACTAAAGTACGTGCAAGAAAAGGAAGGAAAAGTTCGCGCCAGCTCCGTCCCGCAGAAACACACTTGAAACTTTAAAGAGTAGCGTTTTTCCCTTACCTCCTCCTCTAATGATACACTGTTGCTCGGCTCAGAATCTGATTTGAGACTCATTGTGTAACTTTAACGCTTAACGCGATAGAGAAGAAAAACTTTTTCTTTCGTTTTCCCTGTCGGTTTTTCTTTTCTTTTCTCTTTTCTTTTGCCCTGACGTGCGTTAAAGTTGGCAGCAGAAACTCTTGTCGTTTGGTGAGACTTCAGGAAAAGACGTGCCCAGGTGAAGCCGTGCTGTAAGCCAAAGTATCCAAGGAGGTACCAGAAAATGAAAAAGAAAACAAAAAAGAAACAACAACCAAAAAAATTAAAGGTGATGTAGTGGAGAAGTGCACTGTGAGGGTGAGAAAGGGAAAAAGAAGTGATTTTTTTTTTTGGGTCGGTTTTCCCCCTGCCTTGCTCACATCAAGCTCGTTTGAGATTAAATTCAATCAGGAGAGAAGTGGAAGACAATTGAAAAGGTGAAGATGTCTCCGCGCGCGCGCCCTGCTCCTCTGCCTTTCCATTCGCTGATCAATCATATTAAAGGTGAAGGAAAAGTGCAGCTCTGCTGATGGACTTCAGCTGGCCGCAGGCCCAGCCCACAGGCCCAGCCCACAGGCCCACCCACTGCCTGCACCAAACCCCTCAAAGAGGGCGGACCTGGGCACTATTACCAAAACTTTGGATTACTTTTCTTTTCCTCCTCCTCCTCTTCCTTTTCCCCTTCTTTCTCCACTTTAGATCTAGCAACTTTTTCTTTATTTCTCAGTTCTAATTAGTAATACATAAGAGACACATTAATAAATAATGAAATACATTCCCGGAGCTGAATGATTCAAATATGCACCAAGTTTGTTTCCATTATTTTCACTACTTTGTTACTCTTTGTTTTACATCCCTAGAAGTCTCATCTCGTCATCTTTACCACATTATCTACCAGGACACTCACACACCCTGGATGGGGGTGCCAATCCATCGCAGGGCACACACTCACACACTCGTTCACACACACAGTACGTGCAATTTGGGAGCACCAGTAAGCATAATCTACATGTTTTTGGACTGGGGAGTAAACCGGAGTATTAAACCTACAGTACCAAGCATGAGGAAAACATAAAAACTCCAAGCACACAGACCTGGGGCGGGAATCGAATCCGGATGATGGAGGTGCATCCAGGCGACAGTATACCTACTGTAGAAGTGACAAATCCAAAGAAGTTTGGGATTTTCAAAAAGGCTGGATTGTTAGACAGTCTAAGAGTGGACTGTCCTAGAGAAACTAATTAAGAATCTTACAATCCCACTTTCTGTGGTTAATAGAATTATAGTTCAGTTTAAAGAAAAATGTTCCTTTAAAAAAATGAACTAGCCATGGCCTAGTCAACAAGAATGAAAGACTTCCTCGTGCTGTTTGAATATCTGCGGTGAACAACCCTTTCATTCTATGCCAGTAAAGGAAAGTCAACAAAAATTAATAATGCAATCATAGCTAAATATTATTTGGTCAAAACATATATATATATATAATCATAAAATTTATCATAAAAATATGGCTATCTATCTACTTCTTGCATGTCTGTGTACGTCTTATTCATTCTTAAGGCACATTTGAACTTTATAATACTAATGTCATGGCTTTGTGACACTGCTAGACCACAAGATTCTATTCCTGGTTTCGGGTAACCCCCTGGTCTACACATCTTAATGTTTGTAACTCTTACCCTGCTCTAACACACATCATTCAACTCATCATCTAATAAACAGCACTTGCAGAGTTCAGAAGCAGGTGTGTGAGCTGAGAAAACACTAAAATGTGCAAGACCAGAGCTAAGAAACTGCATGAGAGAGAGAGAGAGAGAGAGAGAGTCAATATGTTCTTTAAACTGTCACAGCCTTTCCACATGACCCAATGCTGACTAAAAGGTTTATCCTAAAGAATATATTGGATTGTGATTGTGTGTTATTGCTCATTTTACTGCATGTACAGCATTTTACAGCAACTCTCAAATGACCTTGAAGTAATAAAACCTGTCATGAATTCACAATGATTTACAAAGGTAGGAAAACAAAATGAAATGAATGAAAAATCTAAAATGTAGTCTATATGTAATGTTTTTATTTATTTATTATATTTCATAACCAAGTCAACATGTAAAAAAATACAGGAATTAATTGCACAAGTGGTATCAATAGCAGTTACTGATAAACACCTTCTCGTACTCAATAATTTTAACCAAAATACTACTACTAATAGTACTACTATTAGTATTTTTGTAGTATTAAAATAAGAAAAAACATTCAAAGATAATTGAAATACTCATTGAATGTTTATTTCATATGAATCTAGCATAACTATAAAATGTAATTTATAAAGATATGAATTAGACAATTAAGGATCCTAATTAATAATAATAATAATAATAATAATAATAACATAAAGAAGACAATTTTATAATAGCAATATGTTTATAATGTACTTATATATAAAGTAATAATTTGTATATTAAAATACAATTAAATATTGTCCAGTACTCAATAGCACTTAATGCAATTTCCCAAGGAATTATGCAGCTGTGGTGTTTTATTTCCCCTCTCATGGCTATACTCCTTAGAGGAGGACAAGTTCTAAATGAAAGGCTCTTAGAAATCCCAAAAGGGTGAGGCATTCACTGTCTCTTCTATGCAGCTAAGATGGGGGAGGAAACCCAGGCCCTCCCTCAGAAACATTCCATTTCCTGCCATTACACTGTTTCCCTTTTCCCCTGATCATAAACAACTCTGGGTGTGTTTACTTTTCTTATAGCTGTAAGACGAGCTGGACAAGTAAATCAAAAACTTTATATTTATTACAAAACAGGCGATCATCTGCACAAAACTGATCACATTACTTGCAATAAATAATTGAAGTACTATTTCAATACATGGTACTCTAGACAGCTTTAAATAATTAGCAAATCTCTGAATTGTATTAACTTGTTAAACATGAAGCAATACGCTAGACACTGACAATGTGTGAGCACAAGGCCGGATTCCCTGTTAGGCACTTTGTAAGTATATGGGAAGAGTTTACATTTTCAGCAGTAAACAGTAGTCAGCTTCCTGACTTTGTGTGAGAACATAATCAGGGAAAGGCAGGGCACACCAAAGGGAGGCTGTGGAAATATTTGGCTCCTTTGTAATCGGTGACCTGCTGCCGTTTCTTGCTCTCAACCCAAAAATAGACGTTCTGTGTCGTTACTCCTAATCCTTTCTTTCCCTGCTTGGCAGGGGTAACATATGATCCATTCTAATCAAACATCAAAAAGTAGGAGCTGGACATGAGTTTGATGAGGTGTCCTGAACTTAGCTGTTTATTCTTCTGTGACTCTCCATATTTGGCCAACCCTATTACAATGCTGCTTTTAATAGACCCTAGTTAATCTTTGCTCGCTGTTAATTTCAAGCACGTTTAGATGCTATTTCAAGTCTTTAGGAGTGAAGAGAAAAAAAAACAAGAAGGTTGTGTTCTGATTCTGGACATTGCAATGAATATATGAGGGAGAAAAAAAGAGCTTTTTTTTCTGATGTTGCATAATAGAGATATTAATCCTCTCCTCCACCTTCACACTTCATCAGAAAGCTTCCGTTTTCCTGATTTCAGACTAATCTGGCATTAGGCTCTTACATTAATATTTCTCTTGATTACTGAAAGACAAAGCGTATGCCCCCCTAAAAAGAAGTACCAAAACATGATCATTCACAGTGGAGCTGAGATTGGCTAAGCACTGCTATTTATATAGTATGTACCATATATAATATACATGAATGTTCTGTTATCATTATAGCTATCTACCGTATCTGAGTTGGCATGCTAACTTAAAATTTAACAGGCTTAGATTTCTAGATAGTTAACGCTAGATAGTTAGATCATGTTTGTCCTGAGGAGTTGTCCATAATGGACATCTTTACCTACTGTAGTTTTGTTTGTAGAAATTAGTCTGGTTGGGCAGCACCTCAGGTTTTCCGTGCTGAATTGTTCTAGTTGTAAAACATTTTGTACCAAACACAAAGCACCTTGTAAGCATCAGGTTAAAGGTTAAACCTCTACTTTATAGACCATGGCATCATTTAACAGATCTATAATGATAATGATCTTCTAAAATCCAGTGTCTGAAAGTATAAGTTCGACCAAACAGCACTACATGTTTTTAAGGGCTAAGCTATAATAATAATAAGCAGCTATATATATATATATATATATATATATATATATATATATATATATACACGCTGACAAAATTGTTGGTACCCTTCGGTCAATGAAAGAAAAACTCACAATGGTCACAGAAATAACTTAATAATAATAAATAAGTATTCTATGAATGTTAACCAATGAAAGTCAGACATTGCTTTTCAACCATGCTTCAACGGAATTATTTTTAAAAAATTAACTCATTGACGTTCATGGAACAGGCCTGGACAAAAATGATGGTACCCCTAACTTAATAGTTTGTTGCACAACCTTTTGAGGCAATCACTGCAATCAAACGATTCCTGTAACTGTCAATGAGACTTCTGCACCTCTCTGCAGGTATTTTGGCCCACTCCTCATGAGCAAGCTGCTCCACACAGCAAATTTTCCAGTGTTACATAGTGTCATTTTCTGAGTGTAGAGTGCTTTTGAGTTGACTAGTGTCAAAGGGAGTGTGGTTTCTTCACTGAAAGTGTTGACTGAACTCTGATGGGCGTGTAGTTTTAGGGAGTTACTTCAGGTGCACTTGTTCAGAGTTAATTAAACAATCACGCGCCATCTTGGAACAGCACATGGAACGCAGTTTGAGCTCGGATATAAGTAAGGTAAGCTTCTTTATTTAACTTTTTTTTTAAATAGATGACCAAATAATACCACCAAATGCTGAACAGAAAAAATATTAATTTATCCTGCATTGTGAGAATATGTAACATTACCATGCTAAAAGCAAGCTAAGACAGATAAACATTGCATAAAGAAGTTAATGCTACTTTAATGATTACATAAAATATCCTTTTTCCCACCGTTAACATTACAGAACATATAACTTTAAGAAATAGCACAATATACCATAAAAATTTAAATCTTTCTACTAGTAACTAACTTTTGAATTTTAAGCTTAAGTTAGCTAGTTGACACGTAGTCGGCTAGGTGGGCCTAGCCTTATTTTAATTGTGAAGCTCATAAAATAAATGTAATTCAATCACAACTGCTTATCGTCTAGGAGTATGTGCATGTATTTAGTGTCGATTTGCCGTTAAACCGGCGTGTCTGAAAACGAGGCTAAGCTGAAGTTAATTAGCATTAGCACGAACTAACTAGCTAGCGGGCCTATTCCATCAGGTGTGCAGAGATGGGGAGTGCGTGTTTGGTGTTAAGGTGTAGCTCGAGTGTCGAGTGTTATTTGGTCAACTCAGTAATGGCCTTGGTCACTAGCAGAGAGGTAATAGTATCTCACCAGAATTTTTTAAAACCTTTAATATGACCAGATTTAAACAACAGGGGCTAGCTAAGTTAATGTCATCAACCAGTACCACTGCCCAGTGGATATAAAACTCAGGCTGGTGTTCATTTGTTGCGGGGGTGGCATCCTTTACCTCGCTCTGTCCTTAAAAGTAGGGCCTGTTACCACAGGTTTATTTTAAAGTAAAATATAAGCGTATTATTTAAATATTATTGAATGAAGCATTAACTTTTAACACCCTGTACTGACTCAATGGCAGAAGTGGTTTTGGAGTGATTTCAAAGACTAAAGAGAATAATGTTGGAGTTGAGGTATTGATCTTAAAATGCTAAATGCAGATAGAAGTATGCTGGTGAAGGTAAAATATGACGGCCTTAAGAAATACATCAGACTGCAGTCTGGCTTCTCATACACTGATTTCACCACTGAAGGTACTTTAGCAGCATGTAGGATCCTGTCTGTATGGTCATTCTGAAAAATCTAAACTTTTAAACATTTTAATTAACAATCATTCATCAAAATGCTGCTAAGACTGAGATTCTAATAATTCACATCAGTTTACCAATATATGACAATATTTCTCTTTATTAATAGGTGAATGGTCTGTTTACAAATAAAAGCGAGTAGTGATTTAACGAGGATTTGTGCTAATGTAATTTTGAGCTTGTTTAACAGTGTGAAAGAAATTCTGTATCTTCAACTTGTCTTTGTTTTGAGAAATGTATGTATTTTGCAGTCAAATGCAAATTCGGACTGTCAGCTGGAGCTCAACTCTCCATATTTGATGAGTCTCACACTGTGGTGGAAGATGACATTCTTCTGGAGCTGGTTGAAGCCAATTCTGACTTATGTCTAACAGTTCAAGACAAAGATCAATCTGGTGTGTCTTAATAATTGAGTTTATATAAGCGAGCAATGGATGTTTAATTTTGAAGTGCAAATCTTATGTTAAATAATATAATGCCATGTTGTTCATTTGGTGTTTTTTAGGCGAGTCAAGTTCTAGTTCCCTTACAAATACCCTGTCCCGCTCAAGTGAAGGAGATAGGAATACCCCATTCAACATGGCTATCAGTGGAGAGAGGACGGCATTAACTTGTCCCACAAGTAATTCGGACATGGAAGTTGCAAAGAAGGTACCAAGTATTTTTGGTTTATAGCAAGTTTATTATTTTTATGTTGTGATTCAGTCAAATCAATATCATGGAAGAAAAAATGGTAGTATTTTGAAAATTTTACTCAGTGCTACTTAAACTAAAAAAGTCTGGCCACAGTATAACAACTTCTTTATTTCTTTTCTTTGATTAGATGGTCAGAGATGCTTTGCTGACAAAAGCAGGTGGTCAGGATGTGTTGGAGGAATACATGGCAAACTCTTCGCTGAAGCACACACCAGGAGGCAGCTTGTCGATATTCTGGTTGCTCACATGATTGAGATTAGGAGAGCCAAAATGAATGTAATATGTGACTGAGCACCCAAAGGTTTTAAAAAAAAAAGTGTTTTTTGCTACAGGTTTGGTCTTCAGAATGATTTGTTTTGGAAGTCTACTTTAGCCAGCTTTGACATATTTGAGGAAGGGAGGAACACACTAACTGGTGATATTAAATGACAGATTGTTGAATATTAAACACTAATGATGAAAATGTGTCTATGTAGTGTCATACACTAACTTGATATTAAATAACATGTAGTGTTGGATATTTAACACTAATGATGCAAATGTGCACCCATATAGTGTAAAAAACACACTTTATGGTGTTGCAAAATAACACTGTGAGTGTTAGTATTTTAACACTTTTATAGTGTCAAGTTGCCAACACTTTGGCCAGTGTTAAATTAACACTGACTAGTGTGGACCTATATAAACACTGGGCCAGTGTTACTTTTAACACTGTGGGAGTTGATTTAACACCAATCATTTTGCTGTGCAGTTGTTTCCGGTTTGAAGGGTGCCTTTTCCAGACAGCATGTTTCAGCTCCTTCCAAAGATGCTCAATAGGATTGAGGTCAGGGCTCATAGAAGGCCACTTTAGAATAGTCCAATATTTTCCTCTTAGCCATTCTTGGGTGTTTTTAGCTGTGTTTTGGGTCATTGTCCTGTTGCAAGACCCATGACCTGCAACTGAGACCCAGCTTTCTGACACTGGCCAGCACATTTCTCTCTAGAATCCCTTGATAGTCTTGAGATTTCATTGTACCCTGCACAGATTCAAGACACCCTGTGCCAGATGCAGCAAAGCAGCCCCAGAACATAGCAGAGCCTCCTCCATGTTTCACAGTAGGGACAGTGTTCTTTTCTTCATATGCTTCATTTTTCCATCTGTGAACATGGAGCTGATATGCCTTGGCAAAAAGTTCCATTTTTGTCTCATCTGTCCATAGGACATTCTCCCAGAAGCTTTGTGGCTTGTCAACATGTAGTTTGGCATATTCCAGTCTGGCTTTTTTATGATTTGTTTTCAACAATGGTGTCCCTCCTTGGTCGTCTCCCATGTAGTCCACTTTGGCTCAAACAACGACGGATGGTGCGATCTGACACTGATGTTCCTTGAGCATGAAGTTCACCTTGGATCTCTTTAGAAGTCTTTCTGGGCTCTTTTGTTACCATCCGGATTATCCATTTCTTTGATTTGTCATCAATTTTCCTCCTGCGGCCACGTCCAGGGAGGTTGGCTACAGTCCCATGGATCTTAAATTTCTGAATAATATGTGCAACTGTAGTCACAGGAACATCTAGCTGCTTGGAAATGGTCTTATAGCCTTTACCTTTAACATGCGCTTGTCAATAATTATCTTTCGAATCTCCTGAGACAACTCTTTCCTTCGCTTCCTCTGGTCCATGTTGAGTGTGGTACATATCATGTCACCAAACAACACAGTGACTACCTGGAGCCCTATATATAGGCCCACTGACTGATTACAAGATTGTAGACACCTGTGATGCTAATTAGTGGACACTCCTTGAATTAACATGTCTTTTTGGTCACATTATTTTCAGTATTTTCTAGGGGTACCATCATTTTTGTCCAGGCCTGTTCCATGAGTTTATTTTTTTAAATAATTCTGTTGAAGCATGGTTGAAAAGCAATGTCTGACTTTCATTGGTTAACATTCATAGAATTTTTTTAAATTATTACTTTTGTCAGATTAAAGTTATTTATGTGACCATTGTGAGTTTTTCTTTCATTGACCGAAGGGTACCAACAATTTTGTCCACGTGTGTATATATTTTTTTTAATTATCTACAAATTATGTATTTGAGAGTGTTTATTCTGTGGGCCATCAATGCACAGGTCAATGCATACAGTAGGTTAGGGGGGCCTGAACATCATAACTAATGAAACATACATAAAAGCTGGAGAAAAGGTATGGTGGGGAGTTTTTTTTATGTATATGTGTGTGTGTGTGTGTGTGTGCATGCGCGTATGTGTGTGACGGGGGTGCTGTTTGAAAATGTAGTGTGTTTAGGCATTAACCTAGGAGAGTAGTTCCTAATGGTGCTCCTGCTCTGAGGAGGGTTGAAGATGTTATCTAGTTCATCTAGAGCTTATTAGTGACACATAATCTTAAATTAATATATCAGGATGCCTGGTTATTGATGGCAGGTGGCAGTGGCTGAGCTAGCCTTGAACATCTGTAGCATTGCAGTTTGGAATTTTTAGGGAAAGGGGGATTTAACACAAAAAGACATATTCTGAGCAAGGAAGACAAATATAGACAAGTATAGACACCGTTTGTATGCCACAGTTTGCTGTGAGAAACATTGTTGTCAGTTAAAATTTCACATTGTTACACATGTCTCCATTGCTGTTTGTCATAATCACTTTCTCCTAAAGTTACATTTTCAGCATTTGGCAAAGCAACTTTAAGTTATTTCATTATACTGTACATCTTACCCTTACTCAAGGGCCTAACAGTGGTAGTTTGGTGGTGCTGGGGACTAAACCCATGACCGTCCGGACAGTTTTCCAACAGCTGAGCTGCCTTAACTGTCAAATCAAACAGGTCTTCTGAAAAGGAAGACAACCTTATAGTCCTTACTAAATAAGGTAGACCAGTGGCCTTGAATGTGCAAATACTGTACCTCCACAGGGTCGAAATATGGAGACGATGTTCTCCTGGTAAGAGAGCAAGAACAGTGATTAGAATGAGAAAGTCTAACATTGTAGGATAGACTATGTTTGTTCTGGGACTTTTGAAAAGATTAGAGAATTGCTAGTGGAAGTGATTCTGAATATCCAGTCAAACCAGTTAGCCAGTTAGTCTTATAATATGGTGCTTTTTGGTTCTAAACTAAACTACTAAACTAAAGTTCAGCATGATACTGCCTGTACTCTACCATACCAGTGCTGTGTGCTAACATATGTACTATGGTACAATATGCATAAACATTCCATATTAGATACCTGCTGAACTGTGGTGCCCAATCTCATGGGTCTTCACTAAAGTGTACCAGGCAAGAATACTTACCCTGGTACACCATAAAGTCATATGTAATATATTACTGTATATTATGGTATGTAATATAGTTTTCCATAGTACACTATGGTAAATACCTATGAGGTAATTCATTCCTTAGAGTTACTATCAGTTTCCTTAATAAACTTATTGTGCTGTTTTTTTCTCTCGTATAGAAATGATCACATGGACCCACCCCAGCCACCACTTATTACCCCACCACCACCCCACACACACACACACATCGCCCAACTGCCCCAACCACACGGACACATACAGAGCTCCAATCTCTTCTCAACTCATATGTAAATGTTGCTGATAAAGATAAAGATGTCTCCCATGCTGTCACCTCTCCATCATCCTCACAAGGGGTATAAATAACAACAACAACAATCACATTCCGTTCACAGAAAGAGATAAGCTGGAGGATCTGATTTAGAGCTTTGACACTAAGATCCATGCAGACCTGGACAGTGATATTAACTTCCTCAGTCTGAACTTCATTCGTTACTCTGTAATTCATGCATTCCTCTGCTAAGAAATCCATGCTGTAACAAACAAGGTATGAAATACTCAGGAGAATATATACTTGTTTAAAAATCTGAATAGTAGGAAGATATATTCGTTCAGCCAGGCAAAACTAGAGAAGAGTGGTTCATTTTTGGAAATCAGTGACATTTGATAGCACAAAGCTCAGATAAGTCAAATATTTACAGGACAGTGCTCGCTGTGCATGCTTGTTGCATACTGCCAGCAAATATGCTGTATAAAATACTCTAAATAGAGCATAGCTGCTTAGGAATGCTTAACATGACAAGACACAGATCACAGGTCCAGCAGGACACAGCAAATCACAGCATTGTTTGACATCTGAATAAATGTATGTCTCACTCAGCTCTTCTGGGTCTCTTCTGGGATTCAGAGAGCATACAAAAGATTTTCTGAGTGTATGATATAGGGCCTGTCTTTAACAAGCTTTATGATATCCAGTTATTCTAAGCCAAGGAAAGTGTACAAAAAAAAAATGTGGTAAATGGACCGTGTACAGTACAGTACCTGAATTCTTAAAACTATGAACAACTGGAATTAGTTCAGTCCATGGACTGAACTTGCAAACTCCTGCTGTGCAAAGCTTATCGTTCATGGTTTTTAATTATATTTATATTTATTTAGTTGTAGTGGGGCGGCATGGTGGTGTAGTGGTTAGCACTGTCGCCTTGCACCGCCAGGGTCCGGGAGTTTGCATGTTCTCCCCGTGCTTGGTGAGTTTCCTCCAGGTACTCCGGTTTCCTCCCACAGTCCAAAGACATGTATGTTAGGCTAACTGGCGTTCCCAAATTGCCTGTAGTGTGTCAATGAGTGAGTGTGTGTGCCCTGCGATAGATTGGCACCCTGTCCAGGATGTGCCCTAAGTCTACTGGGATAGGCTCCAGGCCCCCCGTGACCCTGAATACAGGATTAAGCGGTATAGATGATGAGTGAGAGTGAGTGAGTAGTTGTAGTGGACAATAGTGGAAGTGGGACAAATAGAATTGTTTTTTGCAAACTAAAGCGATCAAGTAATAAATGTAAAATTGAGCATGTTACTTGCCTTTTTAAAAATGATAGTGTGGTGTTTGACACAGACAGTGACACAAAGCCAAAATCTTTGGGTGATTTCTACCAGTTTGGGTAAATGATTGAACAGAATTTAAGGTGTGCAGACTTCATTCTTTAAGTGGTTTATATACATGAACGGTTGAGACGTCTCTCTCGAACGCTGCTCTAAAATGTCATATATGTAAAATCCACCTTGGCCATGATGTCTTCAACACTCAGACAATACGATTCATTCAACCTATAAATTAAAACCAAACTCAGGAGAGAATAGGTTCTTTTCAAAATTTCAGCGACAGCTTATTCTTCCAGAGTAAGAGCATCTGTCTAAGTGTAGCCCAGTCGCTCTGTCTACCCTGTCAGCTGTCTCTGATAGACCTCAGGCACTGGGTGAATTAATTATGGTCTCTTATAGCAGTTTCATGTCCACGTGTGGACAGCACAGAACAACATATTTTAAACTATTGTCAAAAACATGTTCCAAAAATAGATGCATTAGTCTAATTCCATGGTGTTTCCTGGTTTTTATTTCTTTCTATGTTATTAATCAATGCTGAAAGTCTCTAAAATATGCAATAATTGCTTTTGAACAGTTGATATTGAAGTGTGTCTGCTACTTATACTCTCTGGTCTTCATGAGAGCCAGTTTCATCATGGTGCTTGTTGGGTTTTGCAAATCCACTTGACAATACTGTTCTTGCAAGAACTACAGTATTCCTGAACAGCTGACCTTCGTGTCTTAAAGTAACAACTGACTGATTTCCATTTCCATTTAGGCATTTGACAGACGCTCTTATCCAGAGCAACTTACAAAAAGCACGTAAGTTTCCATCATTGGATAGAGACTTGCACTGGGTTACCAGATTTTCATTTTAGTTACAATACCTATTAACGTACTGTATAGTAAAATATAGAAGAGTCTGCACATTGCATTCACTTTGCATATTCTAACTTTGCTTGTTATAGGACCCTTTGGGTACAACCTTAATATTTAATTGCAAGTGTGTACCTGAGAACAACTTGATTATTTTTAGGGTCCAAATCGTGTCCGGTTAAGGTCCTGGCAATTCTTTAACACTTTCTAGTATTCCAGTATGTATATGTTTTATAAATACAAACAGCTACGTTTTTAATTAATCAG